>OY748290.1:2075248-2392074 GCA_963556515.1 Nudaria mundana | reverse complement strand
AGGTAAAGAGATTCTTTACACCGAATCAGAGGTGTCTGCTGTACAAGACGCAGATTAGACCCTGCGTCGAATACTGCTCTCACCTTTGGGACGGCTCCGCGAAGTATCTGCTGGACGCTCTCGACGCTATGCAGCGACGGGCTATCCGTCTTATAGATTGTCCGGAGGTAACGGGAAGCCTTGAGCCGCTAGCTCAGCGCCGAACAATAGTTTCCTTGGCCGCATTCTACCATATTTACCACGGTGAGTGTTCTGAAGAGCTCTTCAATCTGATCCCACCCTCTTCCTTCCGATCCCGAACAACGCGTGCCGGGCAGAGATGCCATTCCCACACAGTGGATAGCATGTTCGCGAGAACCGAGCGTTTTAAACGTTCGTTTTTTCTGCCGAACGATAGTGGCCTGGAACGCCCTGCCTGTGCACGTGCTTCTTCCCACATATAATTCTGGGTTCTTTAAGCGGAGCGAGAAGAGGCACATCAGTAGGTCGTCAAGTTGAGGGCCACTCTCTATAGTATTGTGTGCTGTGAGAGTGGCCCACAATCGCTAGACGTCGTCACGACTTACCACCAGGCGGGCGGCGTCAATTTGGCGAACCCAATATAAAAAAAAAAAAAAACATGTTTTAATGAAAATGTAATATATAATATATAATAAAATAATAACTAAATTATGAAAATAGTTTTAACATAATTTGTGCGCCTTTTAACTGCACGTGTTAAGGGCCGAGACCGCGCACGGATAAAGTCGATTTTGAGCGACAGCAGCGCTATTGTTGCCCGAATCATCCGACGGGCGGGTGAATGACCCAGAGAGCGCGATTTTGAAAATGTTTTGCGACAAACGTTCCACGTTGAGTTATTGTTATTGAAGTTGAATATTTACAGCATAACAAAAATGTTGAATTATTGAAAATAAACGACTGCCTATTTGTAAAATATTCCAAGAGTAGTTTTCGTTATAAAATGATCCTAATTACTAGATAAATAAATAAGAGTAGTTTGAGACACAATTTTTATGATTTTCTATTTATAATAAACAATCAAGAGCAGGTCCGGACTGACCTTTTTGTATTCTACTTACCTAAAATTCCAACTACGAGTACCTATGTATTTATTTGTAATTTTACTACCAAAGTTTATTCTTATTTCGTAAAATTTTCATTCAATAAAATAATTGCAAATTCAGTAGGAAGTACGGTCGAAATAACATCACGCCTTTCCTCGCTAGTGTTTATATCTACGCAAGGAAATGTGCCTATTGCGTAAACTCAAATACTTTTTGCTTACGATCACCTCGCAATCTAAAAAATCTTCTAGGGTTGTACAAAAAATTGTCAATAAATGAAACACAAGTATAAAAATGGTTCATATAATTAAAAGTAAACAAAATATGAGTCGCCACCTAAAAAGCGTGCTAGGGTTGTACAAAAATTAGTTATAAACAAACATGAAATTTATAAATTATTCATATACTTAATTAAACGAAAGTAAACAATAACAAAATATGAGTTTAAGAGTTTCTAATGTTTTTTTCATTTTAATGATTACTGATCAAATTCTGATTTCTACTAATTTGATGATAAAATCAATTGCTATTGCAAAACCTATCAGAATGAAAATGTTACCAGCTGCCCGATTCACGTAATAAAAACCGTAGCGTAGTGACTTAAAAATGTCACTTCGCACACTTTTTAACCGACTTAAAAAAAGAAGAAGATTTTCAATTCGCTGTATTTTTTGAACCGATTTTGATGATTTTTTTTTTATTTGAAAGCTGGTGATCCCGTGTGGTCACATTTTAATTTCATTAGGATCGGACCTTGGGTTTACACCAGGTAACTCTTCAAAATCGTATAGGAATTGTATAGAAATTGAGCTATTGGAAGATTTATGACAATCCAAGACTAGATAAGTAAGTGCGTTAAAAACAGAAAACCAAAAGGCGATTTCTAAGTTTCTAAGTTAAAACGACTTTTGAACTGGCGTGTTTACGTGAATCGACCGGCTGGGTAGTTAAGTTACCTCAGTCTCTTTCAAAATCATTAGACGTTCTTCTCTTTCAAAACACGTAAAGCTCTTTCTTTCCTCTCTTTCATAGCCTCTATGACATTGGGCGGGTCACGAATAGGCATGCTTCGTGACTGCCGAGGATCAACTAATTCTGGAAGGAGGCAATCGTAATAAAATCTAACTAATTTCATCTCCATTTTCTCCTTCCAAAATTTGTCGTCCTTTTCTATAATATAAACTTTCATAGGTACAGTAGCACCAAACCAGATGCCAAGCATGCAAACGTTTCTTTTAGTTATATGTAGCTGTCCCTGAATTTGGAAATACCAGTAATGATTTTTATTTATGACATAACCCTTGGAAGCCTTGTCCTTAACCCAAAAGGTATGTTTGGCCATTGCTTCATCAAGAGTCATGCCAGCTAAAGAATGTGGGCACTTAATTTCAATTAAACCGTTTGCATAAATGCCATCTGGTGTAGTACCAAGAAATTCATATTGATCGTCGACGAACAAACCGCAACCTTGTATACTAATATTCTCTTGAATTTCTAACTGTCTAATTGCAGTTTCTTCGTTTTCGATACCGTACCGTACAGCAGGCAAACTGGAGATATTACTACCATAAACGATTTTACAAACAAGAACAGCACAACTTGTGCTCTCTCGTTTTTTACAAACTTCCCCGAACGATGATGAGGTTAGTAATTTTCTCCTTGTACTCATCCACTCAGCACTACTTCTTTGCAAATGGGTCGACCTTTCAAGCTCCTCTCTTTCAGCACAAGACAACTTTAAATCAACTAAAAAAGATGACTTGGCTTTCTCATATAATTCTGGACTCAGATCAGGTTTTTCGCAGTTTGGTCCATAGTGAGCGTCTTTCGATACAGCGCTGTGGCTTTTTTTCAATCTTAATTTAGGTTTAGCAATTAAACGGTTTCTACGATTACTATTTTCCACTTTTGCGATCAAAGGATTAGGACTAGATTTAAATATGACTTCATGAGTTTTACTATGAATCGATCCCGTATTAAAAGACACAACAGCAGCTGCGCATCGGCCCGCATAAGAACCACGGGAAGAATAATTTACACGCTGACCCCCAACTAATTTGGCAATTACTCCGTTAAAACTTTCAACTATATTACTTGTGCAATTATGAATTAAACTTCTAGAATGATATGACAGTCTTTTACTTAAAATTTCTACCGCGTCCATTAATCCGCATCCAACAATTGCTGGAAGTAACCCAACAGGTTCTATTCGACGAGTGTCAGGTCTACAAAAATACTCCTTGCAATGTTGGTGATTACCAAATACGTGTTGTGGACCATTTAGAATATCTTCACTAAGATTTTTTATTTTTTCTTCGAGTGACTGATTTTGATCCCCCCAATATTTAATCGCGCATTTTACACCCGTTCTTAAACGCAAATACCTTTCTTTTAGGAATTTCCGCAACTCGCAAGGATACTTAGTGTCTTTCGACAATTTCTCCAAGCTATTGCAGTAGTTTCGTAAAAGATGATTTTTGCATTCAATTTTCTCTACTATTAAATTATCGTACGGACGCGAATCTAATATTTTTTTATAAGTACTGGAATCGCCGTCTGCTACAAATTTATTATAAATTACACCGTGATCAACAAAGGAACGTTTAAACCCCTCAACTATTATGGTCGATTCCATCCCGGTAGATGATCCTGAATAATTCTTGAAACAATGGTGTTCCGGGGGCTGACTGTTGTTCTTTGCGGCTCGTGCACAGACTACGCAGTATTTATTTTTAACTCCAAAAAACAATACTTTATTAGTTTTAATGCCAATTATCGCAGCTGCGCCGGATAAGGCGGAAAAATTCTTACCATAAGATCTCTTGCTCCAACAACCGTCAACAGCAACAGATATTAATGGTGTACCATTTTTATCAACACTACCTATAGACACTGCGTACTCCGCTTCTTCCTTGACAGCTTCTGCCATGGAATGTGCTGCTGTCTTTTCCCACCAATCGCAAACCGTATTATTAATTTCATTGTACAATGAAGGTGACATGATTGGTAGGGCTACTGCGGCACTTAATGTTTTTAACTGAGAGTAGCTCCCACCAGATGATATGATACCAGACACAATTTGATGATTCACTTCCATGCTATCTTCTTTCTTTTCAACCAAACACACAGTAAATTTCATATTACACATACTACATTTTATGATGAGTTTTGAGTCCAGACCAACTTTTACTTCACCTATTATACTGAGGTAACTTAACTTACAATCCATTGGACCGTGGTCCCCTATGGCCTGAAGAGCTTTAAAAAAAAAAGAAATATCCACTACTCTACGCCCAACTTCCACTTCATCCACCTTTCCCTCTTGACGGTTGTCAATAACTAGTTCCTGTAAAGAAAGATAATGGCTTGATTTTTATTATAAAAAATAATTCAAAAGGTATGGGCCAAATTTCTTCAAACATAGCTAAGAACTCCCTTAGAATACATCTTTGAAACACAGAACACTAGATCAAAATCTTAAACGTTTTTATCAGTCTTCGTCAATTATGAAAGTGAATAAATAAACATAATAAAAAACTGGTTGCTTGTAAAGTCGGTTTAGGACGATAATTTTATCGGATAACGTCATAATATTATTCTCCATCGCTTGTACTGCGCTCTCGCTTGACCCTAGCGTGACATAATGTGACACTTTTTTGTGCGTGTTGCCGGTGTTCATCGATTTATAAGACGTTATCACGTCATAAATTTAATAAATCCGACTATATGCATAAAAACTCAAAAGGTAAAAAGAAAACAAGTCTACGGTCTTGAATTATGTTACATAAAAATAAATAAGAACACTATTGTAATAAATGGAATTCAACAGTTGAGACCCATTGAAATCCTCACAGGCTCGAAGATATTCCTGACTAGCTAAATATTTCTTTAGAAATAGGCCCCGACTGCTAAATACGCTATATTACAATGGTGTTGTTATTTATTTTTATTACACATTTTCATTTTTTAATCTGTCGGGTTTTAACATTTTTATTGTTTATTTATTTATATTCATAACTGACGAAGACAAATATAAAAGTGCAAAAGAATTCATACAATATTATGTTCGTGATGAACAGAAATTATAAATTTCCTTTACGCTATACGTATTGGTTTTTTATGGCGTCACTTATTCTATGTCACTCGGGCTTAGAAGACAATTCTAATGATACTAAAAACATTAAAATCGGTTCAATAATTTTGAACTTATCGTGCCACAAAGATATATTACTTAGTATACATACATACATACGTACACCAGTCGCGTAAAAGATAATATTTTACAAAAAAAATTCTTGATTTTGGTAAAATACGAGATTTGAACGTGAATTTTCTTTTGAGAAAGTAATTGAGAAGTATATGTTTGTCTCACAATGAAAATAATAAATATTGCAAAAAAAAACTGTAGGTACTGAGATTTTGTCTTCGCCCATCACTAGCTAGTTTGTTTATTTATGTAACAAGTCTACAAGAATTACGTATAACAACTTACCTCTATACAGCGCGTAGCAGTGTTGCTCGGAGTCTCGGCCTGAAGGTTTTCTTCATTTTCAGTACTGGAAATATTATTCATCAATATCCACTTTTTATTTATTTTGTAATTTTTGTACAACCCTACGCCAGGCACTGTCACTAATAATAGTGTAAGCAAACTCATTGCTTTTTTTTTTTTTTTTTTTTAATATTTAGGTCGACAAATTGACGCCACTCGCCTGATGGTAAGCTGAGGCGACGTCTGGCAATTGAGGGCGACTCTCACAGTACACAGGAATACTATAGAGAGTGGCCCTCAACTTGACGACCCTGTAATGTGCCTCTTCACGCTTCGCTTAAAGAGCCCAGGGTTATATGTAGGAGGAAACACGTGCGCAGGCAGGGCGTTCCAAGCCACCATCGTTCGGCAGAGAAACGATCGTTTAAAACGCTCGGTTCTCGCGAAGACGGTTTCCACGGTATGAGGGTGACATCTCTGCCCGGCACGCGTTGTTTGGGATCGGAAGGGAGAGGGTGGGATCAGGTTGAAGAGCTCTTCAGAACACTCACCGTGGTAAATACGGTAGAACGCGGCCAAGGAAGCAATTGTTCGGCGCTGGGCTAGCGGCTCAAGGCTTCCCGTTACCTCCGGACAGTCTATAATGCGAACAGCGCGTCGCTGCATAGCGTCGAGTGCGTCCAGCAAATACTTCGCGGAGCCGTCCCAGAGGTGAGAGCAGTATTCAACGCAGGGTCTAATCTGCGTTTTGTACAGCAGACACCTCTGGTGCGGTGTAAAGAATCGCTTTACCTTGTTCAGTATTCCTAGTTTCCGCGAAGCTAGCCCAATACATCTCTCAATGTATTTTGTGTTATTGAGCTCTCGACGAACGTCTATGCCAAGGATGTCTAGATTGTCCTTCATTGGTAATATTGCATTCTGAAGAGTGGGTAGGGGAAGGAAAGGGGATTTTTTCGCTGTAAATGCACACGCCTGTGTTTTGTGGGCATTGAACTCGACCAAGTTCTCGGCACCCCATTGGGAGATACTGTCGAGGCTTCGGTCGAGATCACCCACGAGATGTCGTCTCTCCTCCTCTATCACAGATCGCCCCGCCGTCGGACGAACCGAGTAACTCCCGTGCAATGTACTGTCATCTGCATAGCAATGAATGTTCCCGAGGGAAAGCATATCATTGATATGCAGAAGAAAGAGAGTTGGTGACAGTACGGACCCCTGCGGTACCCCTTCATTCACTTGCAAAAAGCGAGAAGCCTGGCCATCGCAGAGGACCCGCACTCGGCGCTCGTTTAAAAAACTGGCAATCCAGCTGCACAGTTGAGGAGGTAGACCATATGCCGGAAGCTTGGAAAGGAGCGAAGCATGCCAGACCCTATCGAAAGCTTTGGCGATGTCCAGGCTAATAGCCAAGGACTCGCCAAACTTTTCCATAGCCCCACCCCATACATGCGTGACGAATGCCAGGAGGTCACCCGTTGATCGTTTTGGCCTGAAGTCTGAAGCCTTGAAGCTTTGAAATACATAAATATATGAAAACTAATACTATATTATGTAATAAAATTTATTATTATGAAAATTGTTCCTATAGAAATTGACTTTATTACTTATATAGATATTGAAATTACGTAATTACGTAATTACCTACTGGACATTGTAATTTTTCTTCTTAGACTGACATACCTAATTGTGTACCTATCTAATTACATGTCAAATCAATATTTACATGCTGTTGTAGGTATATGTCTGAATCAGGCGATCTAAATCATTGTACCTATTTGCTTTGTAATGTACCTACCCTGTTCAAAATGCAAATAGATTATATTATTATTACTACTAAGACATGATAAGCATACACACAAATAAAAGTAATAAAACTAGGATTTTTACTTGACACTAACACAAATCTAGTAAATTTTTTCTAGGTATTTAGGACAAGACGTAGTCAAGTAGGCAGGTAAATAAATAAGTAGGGAGGAACTTACATTTTATTCCGAGATCTTTTGGCTTTCACGTTTTTATAATGCGTACTAAATTTTCTTTTCGCTGGCATGGCACTCAGCAAATTATCCTGCGAAAAGAGACCCTCGATTACCAATTACGTTTATGATACCTATTGCCTTTATCATGTTGAAAAATCTATGTATGTCGTGCAGAGAACTATATACCCCGCCAGTTCATATCTCGAGAAAATAAGGTGGGCAGGGCTTTGATTGTTTCAAGCCTGAATTGATACCTACTTTACAAGGTTCATAAAATGACCTACGCAACAAAGTAAATAATTTTGTATTTCTTACGATTTATATCTAGTTCCATCATGGTTTTCTTTCAGACTTTCATTATATCGGTACTTTCTATTTACTGAAAGTAAATTAGTTATAAAAATATTGTACTTACAGTTTTTCACAAAAAACACAAATTCACAACACGTAATTTTGCTGTAGCATCCGACACGCGTGGAGTCACTTTGAAATTCTATGGCGCACTGGCGATTAGTTGCGACGATCGTTCTATCGGGACGCGTTTGAATTTGCATACATTTTTCTATGGAGAATTTACGTAAAACATATCTAGATTTTAGGGCTTTAAAAGGGGAAGTCTTTGTTTGTAAAGGTACAAAAAAAAGTACATGGTTATATTTATTGGCTTTTTCAGTGTTCAAAAAGTGTTTCTTTTTATCAATTTGTGTTGATTTATTGGGTTAAATCTGAAAAATACGAAGGCAGGTTTTCGAATTTTTTCTCAATTTTGTGCGTTTGTTGACGTTTATTATATAACAACTACAGGGTTTTAAGAGTTAAAATTAGCACTAACATCATTTTTGGTCTTTCATTTTAATATATACAAATTATCGTTGTTATTAATCATATGTAAATAGGTTAAATATGAAAAATCGTAACACTCTTTTCGGTGATTTTCACGATCTGGGCCCTTAAAGTATAGAGGAATTACATAGTCTCTGCCTACCTTAATGTAAAAGAGGCATAATAGTATGTTCATATGTTAAAGTATAAGTGAAATATACCTAACCGAGGGTGTATGTAAAACAAACAAGTGAATAGCGTGGAAGATGGTATATTACTGAGAAAGCAAGTTGGCAGTAGTTGTCTTATATAATGTACACAGTAGATGCCTAATTAGACAAGGATGGCGATACATATCAATAAGAAAAAAGAGTTAGCCTCTTTTTGTTGACAACAGCTTCGTTACTACGTAGGTCACACTATAAGTTTTGCGTAACTAAAAAACAACATGTTAAAACCAAAATATTATGTTTATTGCTTTTCAAAATACTCTCCTTTACATTTTAAAATTTTTTTCATGCGATCCATCCATTTTTTAAAGCAGGAGGACCACAGATCTGAAGGCATGTTTTCTACGTGCTGATTGAACGCTATCACTGCCTCTTCGGAGTTGGTAAAAGTGAAACCTCTCATCAAATCTTTGATTTTGGGGAAAATACAGAAATCACAGGGTGCTAGGACGGGGCTATGCGCAGGATGGGTGACGAGTTGTACTTTTTCGGAAGCTAAAAATGACTTTGTTTTGTTGGCCGTGTGTGAAGAAGCGTTGTCATGATGTAGGAGAACGCGGCTTTTGAGTCGACTTTCGCGAACTTTTTCTAACACCCTGGGTAAACAAATGGTAGAATACCTAGTAATTGTACAGATGGGACCCGTAGCTGAGAAAAAAAACGCGATCATTTTTTACTAACGTTTCCCGCCTGCCTCACTTTTGTTGGCTTGTTCTCATTTTCAAACACTCATTCACAAGATTGCTGTTTTTTTTTCGGGTTCAAAACAATAAATCCACGTTTCGTCTCCTGTGACAATGTTATAAACAGCATTAGAATGTCCGTGGTCGTACTTCAGTAGCATCTGTGAGCACCATTCCACGCGATCCCTCTTCTGCTCCGCTGTCAGTTCATGAGGAATCCAACGACAACATAGTTTCCGAACTTTCAATTCTACGTGTAAAATTTTCTGGATTTGACTCATACCAATCCCCAATAGTCCTCGAATTGTCTCATAGGTAATCCGCAGGTTTTCTTCAATTAACCGCTTAACAGTAGCCACATTATTTTCATTGACGGCAGTTGAAGGCCGCCCTTCACGAAATTCGTCATGTAAAGCAACTCGACCTCTATCAAATTCAGCAAACCATCGCCTCACGGTGCTCAAACAAGGTGCTTCTCTCCCAAAAGCATTTTAAAGACGAGCTGCACAGTCTTGCGGAGAGACAGAACTTTTAAAATCATAAAAAATCATCGCTCTAAAATCTTTTCGACTTAATTCCATTTTCGTTGCATACGTAGAACTTTGATGTGTGATAAAAAACAATTGACAAATGATTTCCCGCCAATTGTTTTTTTTGTTACTAAGAAGGTTGCAACGTTTAAAAAAATATAACATTCGAAATTCAAATAGTTCCGATTAGCTAGAAGTGCAAAACTTTTAGTGTGCCCCATGTATTCTGTAAATTTTCAAACGCTAGTGTAAATCCTCCTTTACACTAAGTGTCATAATTTTCAATCGATAGACACAGTGGAACATGCAATCGTCTAAATCAGCCAATGAGGATGAAGCACAAAGGAGTTATTATAATAATTGCGTATTAGAAAATTATTTCAACAGAAATATTTACAATTAAGGAATAAATTGTTTTGAATATAATTGACACTGCATTGCGATTGTAAGCAAATAATGTGATAAGTACTTACATGAATTATATAATTTGAACGGCTTCGGTGGCGAAGTCGGTAGTGCATCGGCTTTCGACTTCGGAGTCTCGGGTTCGATTCCCGGGTCGAATCAAATATTTGTGTGACCACCACAAAAGTTTGTTTCGGAGTTTGAGCGTTTTCTATGTATAATATGTATGTATTTAGAAATACATAAGTTTGTTTATCAGTTGTCTGGATCCCATAGCACAAGCTTATGGCTTAGTTTGGGCTAGATGACGTGGTGTGAGAACATGAATGCCTAAAATGTTATGGAGCCAAATTAACCTGGGTCCATGTTATGCTCACCACTGCACGCGTTGCACGAACAAGGCGCTGGCAAAATGTCCAAGGTGCACGGCAACGGCAATATGCTTGCTCCTATGATAATAGGATCAGCAAAGTGACTGGCGAAATGTGGGCGTATTAAATGCTTCTGTGTAGGCCCTATGAGTAAACTAATTCGTCATTATTATTTTAGTATGTTGGTGAACGCGGTAATTTCATAAAGTTGTAAGTTCTCCTTGTTGGGGAGAGGCTGGAGGTCCAAATCCTGCTGCTGACATTCCTCTTCATGATTTCATATTTTCTACCTCAATATTTAACTTCCAAGTTTTTCATATTGTATAATTATATGACAGTTGTACGTTGCTTAAAAATTCACGTCAAAAATTGACAAAACAACCGACTTCAAATTACCGAAATGGGACCAAATAATTTTTGGAATGGGACCAAATTGAAATGAGACCACTTAGGAAGCAGTAGCTTTAAATTAAGAAAAATCAAAATCGATTCACCCAGTTCGATGATATGAGGTAACAAACATAAAAAAACATACAATCGAATTGAGAACCTCCTATTTTAAAAGTCGGTTAAAAAAGATACATACAAATATTATAATAAAAATAGTATGTAGTCTCATTAAAGCAGTTAATGACTATAATATATCTGTGTTAAACTTAAACTCTCGCTAATGTGACATGACAAACAACTGATCATATCCGCTCACTCCGCGGCGGTAATGGCGGCTCAGCTAACATATAGTCACTCTGAATTAATTTATGCAGCATATGGCTACTGATGGAGTATTTGTACTGTAATTCCAACAGTTGCTGGGTATCTGTAATGTAATCAGATTGTTATTAGTTTAAAATAATGTTAAATGATTATAAAAATTCGGTGATAAGGTTATTTAAGGTTGTGATTTACTGCTTTCCTGATTATTTAAGGTGCGCGAACGTTATACGAAAATTTTGGGGACTCCGGTCAACATGACTTACTTGGTCTTACGTTCTAGAGAACGTAAGTGCATAACCAGTGGGTAGACCCACTGGTTATGCACTTAATGGTTATTATGTAACACACATGTTTATCTCCTCCATACATCCCTGCCAGGCGTCATCTCCTCAGTCACTCATTTTCCTTGTGATATCCTCTTTCACGCAATCTGTTGACTTATTATATTTCTTATGAATTTGTCTCAATATAGCCAATGTTTAGTAGAATTTTATGAAAGTTGAGTAAAGAGATGAAATTCTAATATTTAAATAACAAGCCATTTTAAAATACATCATAAAAGCTTTTGTCACAGTAATAAAAATTGTCACACCTGAACAGTTACAACAAATCCCGAATCCTTATTCACTTTAAATTTTTATGAGCAACATAACTCTGCTCGAATATTTCTAAAATAAACAGAAGCAAAACAGGGAATTGTCGCAAATATTGGACATGTTCCAACTTGACAGTGGAACGGACATGGCAGCTGTCAATGCACAGAATTTCCTCTCTTTTTTGACATCTTTTTTTCAATAAGATTCTGTTGAAACTTTACTGGCGCAAAATGTGTGATGAATAAATTTTAATGGGTTCGTATAAATTTATTTCAATTATTTAAAAGGGACTTACCAGTGCGTTTGTAAGGATGTCTCATATAAATACCTACAGAAAATGGTAACCTAATTAAATGCCAATTTTTAACTCCCTTAACCTGTGATCACGTTTGGTACACTCCAACCGAAACGTCGAGGAGCAATAAGGTACGAGTACCTAATATTACAATATCGTACATGTTATATTGTATCAGTTATTTATACCTATGAAAATTCAATAGAGAACTGTTACCTACTTATAGTTAACTTCCATCAAATTAAAACAGAATCTTCCAAATTAGGCTACCTATATGTGTGTATGTGAATATATGCCTCAGTTATATATAAAAATATTATAATAAATTTCACGATCTCAACTTGTGCCTATATTTTTTTCAGATGGATAAATTTTATACGAAACTCTCTTGAACGTTTCGTAATGATTTCACACGAAACCAAACTCTCCCGAGACTGTGCGATGTGAGAGATAGTGATTTAATTAACTACGCACAGATAAGCTTCGTTATTGATGAATCTGAATTCGCGACTGTCGCAAGCTTAATTACAAATCGTATAGTTGTGACTGTAATCAGCTTCACAAAACATATAATTTCACTAATGTTAGGTACTCTGTTTTGATTTTCCTGACGTTGCCGTAGGATAATTTTTTTTTTCTATTCTATACCTCAAATTATTGGGTTTTAGAACGTGTATTTGGATCACAATTGTACTGTCACTGTAGCGATTTAAGTTATGAATTACACATTACAACATTTCCAACTGCGCATATCTTTTATTGTCTCCAATTCCATTGCAGAATTTGTCAGATCATTATAAAAGCTAATAAATTGTCTACAAGTCAGGTCTTTGAGTAAAAAAGACTTAAAACCCAGTAAAACCGCGTTACATATTTTTTACAAGAAGATGCAGAAGAAGGCGGACTCAAACTTTTCAAATGTCGATGCGAAGAAGTTTGCAAAGAATATTTGTTCAAAAATCATTATGTCATCCGTTGTGTACACATTTACTTTGTATACAAACTAAAGAAAGTAAAAAACAAACAAACCAAAACCCTTTATGTTTATCTTGCTTGCTATCTCCACTCACTTTGACAAATTTAAAGCCATCAAGAAAATTTCTCAACCTATAGACAATGGAGGTATTGTAGACAATTTAGGTTAGGTTAGTTCACTCAACTCACACCCGTGCACCCGCAGGATACACAATCCCTTGCCCATATACCACGTTACGCATTTTATCTCTTACTTCTCGTATAAAACTTTTAAGTTTAATGTACATTACGCGTCTTGCTTCATCTTTACTAAGTTGTAGCTTTTGATATCCACCATTGGATAATGTTTTGTCGAAGATAACACAATTTATATCTAATCTCTATTGCATCGGTAACGCTATACCGCGGAACCTCATGCGGTTTACACAGTATACACAATATGAAGTGACTATTGACTATTCCTGTTCTCAAGCATCGTTCGTCTTTTTATTTTTGCATTTTCTATATACAGGATAGGTGTCGGATTTCAAAAGCTGCTTTGAACTGAACGGTTTCAACCTTTTATTATGAAATAATGAGATTCTGAGGGATCGTATTACAGTTCTTTATAATTTTGATTGACGCTTCATCGATCTTCAGTTTCTTTTAGATTTCCTCATGTCTGCTGGCTTTTTTGTTCTAGCGTTGACTATCATAGTTAACATTGAGCGTGTTGAACTAGATTTCATTATTTTCATTCAATATGGTTCAAAGTGAAGAATTATATCGGTTTAACACCCTAAATTCAGAAATCGATCGAATCGATCAAATTTAAAAAAATATTTTTGTGTTGAGTAGTTACATTTTTGAGGAAGGCTATATAAAATCACTCTACAGGAGCAGCAATGAAATATTGTTGCAAACACGCGAACCCAAATAAAGTCCTCGTCGTCTTCTACTTTTTTTCTGAACATAGGTTATAAGGCTCTGCCTCATAAACTAACAGTTTGGTTAAAAATTTATGTTGTTTTGTGACTTGGTCGACCGCAACTGTTATGTGTTTTTTTATAATATTCTAATTAAACAAAATGAAACGACAATCCACAGAAAATATCGAAGTTCAGCCACATCGCAGTTAGACTGGAAATTCGACCAGGGTTAGGAAAAGTCTCAGTGAATAAATAGTTTCAAAAAATTATACAACAATACCCATATCCCAAAAATCATTCGCCACAACAACATAAAACTTAATATCAACAGTTTCAGAAATCGATATCACATGTTTAAATCTATAAATCTATTAGATATGCAAATCTAAGGTGTCGATACTGGCTATGGTTACCATAGATAAGATATCTGATGAGGAAATAGTAACCTGATAGGCATCGAACGGTACACCGGAAAGTTATTGACTGGATGTTGCAGTATTTGATTTTACTATAAACGTTATGGTAGTTGTTTGTTTTTTAATTGAAGCTCGAAATGTAGATAAGAGTGGATATCAAAGTAAAATATAAAAGTAAAATTGTATTTTTTTTTTATATTTAGGTCGACAAATTGACGCCACCCGCCTGATGGTAAGCTGTGGCGACGTCTGGCGATTGTGGGCGACTCTCATAGTACACAGGAATACTAAATAGAGAGTGGCCCTCAAATTGACGACCCAGTAATGTGCCTCTTCACGCTTCGCTTAAAGAACCCAGGGTATTAATTTTTTGTAATAACTCATAACATAACATAACATAGCATCACGCCTTTTTCCCCGAAGGAGTAGGCAGAGGTGTGCAGCAAACACACCCACATCTCGCCAGCTATGTTAGGTCCCATGTAATAGGGGGCGAGCCTATTGCCATTTAACGGGCACAAGTTCCAGACTCTGGGATAATTATCTGGATAAAATTCTAAAGAGAATTATACATTATCCACCAGACCCGGGAATCGAACCCGAGACCTCGAGTGTGGCAGTCCGTACATAGTACCATTGTGCCACCGAGGTAGTCAAATTATGTGTGTTTATATGTAATTTTTTAATTATATTTATAAATATTAATTTGTTATTTATTATATGTTAATTTTTATATAAATTAATTTGTTAATTATATGTATTAATAACTCAGTAGGTATAATTATGAGTAATATTAGAAATCAAACTTTAATTACATATCATGGCTTCATAGATCACCGACGCAGGATAAAACCACACACTGGTGGTCAAAGTCCGTTGGAGCCACTGTCCCTGGAAGTACCTTCTGCGTGCGTACCAGAGACGCCCGGCAACAGACGTGAGAGCGGCCGCTACCTTAGGCCGCGGAATTGAAAAAAAAAATCGCTTCATGGATCTGTCATTTTCGTTTCGATTTCTTTACTTTATTTTGTTGGTGATACGTAGGTACCTAATTATGAAAGAGTTTAGCCTTTTGACGTTACCGGGCAACGTGTACCTCCAATTTAAATTCAATAATCATTCTGTAATCCGAACTTAAGTTCCAACAGCCAGGATGACGTCATCATAATGGACTTGTGACACCCTTTGCTGGGCATAGACCTACCCAAAGAGGGGGGAATTCAGCCTATATAAATATATGCAGATAAATATGCACTTTTTCGGAGTAGTAATTACACATATCCGTGCAAAATTCCATCTTTCTCGCACTAACCGTTTGGGAGGAAAGCCGATGATGGACGGAAAGACATGATGAAACTATAAGGGTTCCGAGACTTGGAACTACGGAACCCTAATAATCAAGTAAAATTGATAGATTGTTGTGTAAATAAATACTACAATTTTCTGACCAAAAGTATTCACTTTCAAAAATAACAATATCAACCCTTCCACCGCAACAGAAATTGGACATGGCCAAAAATCAACCCTTACAGATTATCCGGGTTGGCACTGCGTGTAAATTTTATTTATTCATATGCATAGGTATTTCAGACCGAATTGTGATGTATTTTAAATAGATTAATTTGTGTCTCGCCCGTGACCCTCATCACCGTAGGGTTATACGGTAAAATTAAGAGCAAAATTGTTGACGGGGGTCATTTCGGTCACATTCTATTTTTTTTCCGAGTGTTTGTCAACCCGGTTGAAAATAGAATCACTTTTTGTATGATGATGGGGCATGTTTAACCGATTAATATGGGATAAAATGTCCCCCAGACCCACAATACAAGGCTCAATGTACCGGTAAGTATAACATTGCGTTAGAGCAAAATATTTATGAACAACATATTTTTTTATAATTTTCCGCTTTTAGGCTAAAAGTTTACATTTTTATCATTTTGGTAACCTCTATCAATGTTGGTTTCATGTGATGACACTAGGTACTAAGTACCTACTAAAATACTAAGAGCTAAAAGCTAAAAACTAAACGGTTGAACCGTAATACATTACTTGAAAGGAAACTATCGAGTTAGATAACTCAGTTAGTTCAGGAGATATAGGTACCGCCGGGCCCCACTGGAAATTCTTTGCGAGCTTACCAGAGGCGCTAGGCAATGGATTTAGGAGCAGTCGCGACTATGGGGCATATAATATGGCTAATTAAAAAAAAAAGTGCGGTCGGGGTACCTCCGTCAGGGACGTAGTTCTTTACGCTACTGCAACGCAACCCAACTGGGGTTGGTTTACTGGTTTTCGTTTTACTAACGACGCCAACGCTAAATTAAAAAAAAAAAAAAACAAAAAAAAATCAGACCGTATTTTGGCTTCTACGGATCACCGATTGGGAACCACTGAAAGCGTAACTACCCGTAAGCCGCGTTAGAGAACTTCGTTCCAATAAAAAAAATAGGACTTATAGGTACCATGAACTACACCCTAATCTATGCGTGGCCTCACACATTTAAAAAGTTAATTTGTCACCAAATCCATTTAAATAATCACCATGGTTTTAACTTTCTAACCAAAAAACCACAACTCTCAATTCACCAATTTACCATGTCATATTATACAGTTTTGACATACATATAACTCACCTCTGCATCGGAGGGTTAAAAAAACAAAGATAAATGAAAATATCCTAGTAAAATAATTACTACATAATTTATAGCGAAATAACCTTCACAATTAAGCCGTGACTATCTATTACAAAGCATCTCCCACATTACACTGCGAGGAAGAAACTATTCATAAATCATAATTATACGATAGTTTTACACGTGCGTTCTATATATTAATTAAAACACGCCCGGGGGTATATTTCTTGTGTAATTAGTAGCACTCGGATGTATACCCCTGCATGTGTCCCCAATTATTCGTCGTATTTATGTCGTGAGAATTTGACACGTATATTTCATAGTTATAAGGATATTGTTTTTTATGGAAAATGAATGTGGATTGTCAAAGAACGTATTTTTTTAATTTGTAAAGCTTGTTTCTTACAATATTTATGGTTCTCAGATTATAACGTTGTATAACTTTATTGCGGTGCTATCAGAACCGAATAAACCCTATCGGCTAATGCACTCCTAAGTTAAACAATTTTAGCTGGGAGGGTCAGTAAGGTGCTCGAAATTCGTATGTTTATAAATAATTTATCGACCATAAATATAAAATACAAACTGCTATTTAAGCTTATACTAGCTATTTAACCTACTTAAAAGCCAGCATATAAACTATTTACATGCAAAACGCATATTGCGTTTTGCATTTCCACCAATGTATGGTTGGCCAAAGTCCACCAGCGCCCTGGGGTAATGTTTTCGAGGGTGTAGTACCTAAACAACTAAAGACCCGATCAAAAATGCGGCTCTAGCAAACAAACAATTAATTGTCAACCTTTCAGAACACGTGTGACCGTAGTTGTTTTTTTTTGCCGAGGACATGCCCTGACATGCCCTTTATGGACAAAAATGTCCATAATGAGCATGTTAGCCTGACTGTAGGTGTATAACGTACATTGAAACCTAAAAACCCTTTGTAATAACAACATCATGCCTCCATTTTACATTTACGTTCGTATCTAAAGCTATTTATCTGGGAAGAACCTCATTCCATTCGCTCCGAACGAATGAGTAAACCAATTTCTGGAAATATCTGATAGCTGTTGAATTCCCAATACTCCATTCTTTTACGTTCATTGAATATGTTTGAAACGGATAATGTTTTCATAATGTAATAGGCATGGTTTGTTTTTTTCAGAGTTATGCTAAAATAAATGTAGAACAGACATACAATGACATAATTCCATTACACACAAACATGCATACAAAGCTACACAAAAAATGTCATGCTTTTAATCTCCACAAAATCATTATTATATCCGTTACTACAGATGACAATGGATTAAGACAAAAAGTAGCTTATAGCACTCAGGAATAAAGGGACGGGCATACTCATCCTTCACATGCGACGTACACCACGCATTATGACATCTGAACAGGATCTAGCCTATTCAATTTGTATGGTAACGAGCACACTGGTCATTCACCACTTTGTCTTACGCGTCACCGCGCTAGATTCGCATGTTTCCATGTTATCCCACGCGTACGACGCTGTCACACACGTTTTAAGTGTCATAGGCTCATAGCGGGTAGAAAATGTAAACGTCAGACGTCGTAAGTCGTAGGACCAGTGTGTCGCTGTTTCCCACGTCGCGTGGTATACGTCGTATGTGAAGGACCAGTGTGTTTAAGCTTAATGCAGTTACATAAAGTATTATCTGAATTGCTTTAGTTGTTTCAAAGATTTCCTTGTTACGCAATGACATCTAACAAATATCATTTTATCTCTTTAGAATACTAGTTTACACTAAGTAGCTGACGCCCGCGGTATTAGCTAGCGTGGAATAGTTTTAAATTCTCATTCCCCACGGTAACCACATAACACCATTATTCGGTTTCTGAAAACTCTAAACATTGCTATTAAAAATCTGCATATAGGCCTAACAATTTTGTGTATCAATCTTTCATTTTCTCCTCAAATTTTATCACGCCTTTGTTCATTTAACCGGCGTACCTATCCCGAAAACCAACTTCTATAAAATGAATATTCACTCTGGGAGATTCAATTTCGTATTTTCGTAATATTCCGTGAGGTGAATGCTGCCAATATGTAGTGCTAAATGAAAATTTCAAAAAAAAATACACGCTAACTAACGTTGGCTTTTCCAAGAATCAACTATTTCTGTGCGATACTATTTTCTCTCACCTATCTACCACGAAAATTTACCGTTTGTTTTTATAAAATAATAGAAACGATCGCAAATATATACTAGCATTTCCCGTTTATCCCTTCAGCTAAGCTACAGTGCTTTCGGAGTGAGTTCACGTCAGTAATGTGGTTCCCGGGGATCCAACTCAGCTCGTCGAATCACAAATCTAACCATTTAACCACCAGGCTACGGACGTTTCAAAGGAACGGACTTCAATTCAAATAGTTTGATGAATAACGATGTCCTCGTTCGAGTCGTAATAACTTACGCTATGAGTTTTTAATGTATATTCTACTAATGGTATAAGTTTTCGCAGATGTTACGAGATATCTTTGCTGAAGTTTGACTTTATACTCATAAATACAGATTACGATCACGGAACAACCACCAACTTCAGAAAGACTGAATTGCATGCACTTAGCTGATTCCTCACGACATAATTTTTGTTCTTTTATTCTAGTTTCACATAGGAAATATTGTGAGTTACCTACTGTTAGATATTATTGCACGCCGCGCGCCGGCCCACTAGATGCGAACGGCCCAGGATTTAGTAGAACAGCGTGTCATGGAAGGAGCAGTGCCGCAGTGGACCAGGGGACTGAAGGGATGATGATGACGTCATTTTCAAACCCACACAAAATTACGTCTTTGTCCCTGAAGAGGTTGACATAGACGTTTGATACACCCGCACTTTGCCAGTCACGTCTTTGGTCCCATGTCATAAAAGTTTATTTCCGTCTCCGGGGACTTCTATTTGCCATTATCCCCTTCGAAGCAAGGATGACATATTATCATATTAAATGTATGTAGTTACTAAAGTCGTATCACTCCATTCTTCATAGTTTTGCGGTTTCGACAGCTCCATGAAAAAAAAGTTGAAAGTCCAATAATCGAAGCAGTCGCCAGTAAATCTTCGGACCAATAAATGGTCAGTACCGGCGGGCGATGAAACGAAAGGTGGTGCAATTAAATCCCATGAGATTAAATGGACTCCGTCCATTTGTGGTCGTGGAGTTACTGGGAAATAAGTTATGAGCGTTAGCGAGTACTAAAAACTCTGCTTTGTTTAATAATAATATTATAAACTTTTAGGATATACATAGTCATCGAGAATTAAAGACTCGAAGACGGGTTGACATCGCTGTAATTGCGTGTTAACTTCGCAGTGCCGCGTCGGTGCAACCAGGGTCAAAATGTCAGGCAGTAAAAGGTACTTTAAACGAAATGTAGTTTTAATGGACGCTAGCAAGACGTACAGCACCTAAGTCAGTTTTACTTGCAGACAGGAAAGATGGACTAGGAGGTGACAACGTGGATTACTTATTATTTTCCAACCGGCAAATGCACCATTTGCAAGTAAGATGCGTTTGGATCTTAATTAACATAGTGGGATCCTATGCAGTAATGATTTTATATTTTTGCTTTCGCCTGTAACACAGCACCTTATAAAATCCCAGTGGCTAAATAATTAATGATTTCTTATACTTTTTTTTTGTAACGCTACATGAGGACAAAAGGCGATTGCTACTGGATAAAGGATGCTTCCTCGCTCTTGACACTGGCCTTTTTCAATTAAATCAAGGTGCAAATTCAAGATTAAAACGTACATTTTGTACTTACAGTTAGTGATGATACTACTTTATAAAACGTGCTGAAATAGCAATATTTATGAAGTTTCTTTCAAAGTATTAATGAAACTTTTGATAATTATACCTCAGTCCGGTATACCAATGGTGATAAAGTCTCGTCTTAAGTATAAACGCCCAGCCTATCGAAGTGTCCGAATTAATGGAAATATTTTGATATACAGACGTATTATCTTTTTCCTCGAAGGGGTTGGCAGAAGTACATTATACGGTTTATTTTTAACCGACTTTCAAAAAAGGAGGAGGTTCTCAATACGATTGTATGTTTTTTTCTGTTTGTTACCTCATAACTTTGAACTGGGTGAAATAAGTTTAATCTATATATTTAATATGACAATTTGTCTGTCTGTCTGTCTGTCCGTCCGTCGCGTTTTGCAATTTACATATATTTGCATGAAATATTAAAATATATATATTTTTTCTTTTTTTGAGGCAATACAAAGTTCGTCGGGATAACTAGTTTTTTTTAATAAAAGCTGCTTCTTTCCGAGGTCCCATTCCGATAATTCTTTGGTCCCATTTTGGTAATTTTAGTCAGTTTTTTTGTGTCAATGTTTGGCATGTTTCTACAAATTGTCTTCCCACCAGCTCCAGAGTCAAAGTCATACACACAATAAATAAATAAATAAATATTTTTCGAACATTTTTCACACAACGTCATCTAGCCCAAACTAAGCCATAAGCTTGTGCTATGGGATCTAGACAACTGATAAACATACTTATATATTTCTAAATACATACATAATATACATAGAAAAAACCCAAACTCCGTAACAAACATTTGTGGATCACACAAATATTTGATTCGACCCGGGGATCGAACCCGAGACTCCGGAGTCGTAAGCCAATGCACTACCGACCACGCCATGTTGGTTTCAACACAATGGCCAGCTATGACCAAATGGCATCATAATGAACGCCTCAGTCACTGATGTGATTCGTATACTTTGACAATTGTCAAGCATGTTTCAACATCTTTATTAAGTTTAGCTCTTATTCCATTGAAATGTTACATTTTTTGGGGCTAAGTGTGCAAAAGTCAGACTCTACGACAAAAAGTTTTAGAACAAAGTTGTAGAGAATTTAATTTGGGCCAAAAATTTTGTCGCAATTTTTTTGTGCGATAAATAGTTTGCCCGATAGAGAGCGATAATGATTTGCAACCCTTTTTCAAGATGGCGGAGAACCCATAAGGGTTGGGACCCCACAAACTTGGATTTAGCTTTACACCATCTCTCCCTTGATATCTAAAAAATAAAATATCGTCCTCTGACTTTTGCACACCCAAATGTAACATTACAATGGACTATCTAGACTGTATAATTACTATGTAACTGACATTCTAAGATACCAACTATATCAAGCGCGCTATAAATGAGAAGAATAATGTATTCACTAGTTAAGGAAAAGCAATTTAGAGATGCAAATTGCGTTGATAGTCAGTATTAATTCTGATACTATAGTGATTGTTGTTTATTGTCCAGCGGAATATGCCATAGATATTAAACCTGAATAATTTGTATTTTTATTGGACAAAAGCATTAACTAGGTCATTACGGATCATAAGGTTCAGGAAGCAAAATGGACTTTCCAGTAGTTAGTCCTCTAGTCATGACGTCTTTCAATCAATTGGTCTCCCACGGCAAAACACCCATGGAGCTAATCGTCCTCATTTCAGTAAATGTTTAGTAAAAATAGCCTTCAACTGAAGTTGACATTAAATCAAAACGTGATGGTGTCTGTTCCGCGCTTGTGGAATAACTTATAAAGATAACTTTTTCTGTTAAGTATGTATTCAATGTTTGTAAAATAAATTTTATAATTATTAATTTTGATCTTGAGATAATAATACTCTTGAAAGGAAAGAGGAAGCTTTAAACGAAGGGAAACTTACCTATATTTTTTCTTATACTTCTGGATACTCTTTTCTTTCGCCAATTATCCACTTTTCATTTCACTTCGATCTGTATGTCTGATCTGTGTATCGTATTCCTCCATACATTTCACACAGTTCCCTGACGTTACCGCTAAAGGCGCTGGTGTGAAATGTATGGGGAATAGGAAAACGTACTATATTTTTTAAAACCAAGCTTTTATTGCTAAATATTGCATTGTCATGCGACATACATATACGCGGGTAAGGTTTCAGCTCAATCGGAAACCGGGAAGTGTGTTAAATTTAACTTGCAAGATTTGATTACACACGGACATCGGGACAGGTGAAAGTAAATAAAAGCTTGTAAAAACACTTCAAATATTGACACAAAGAAAACGAATTCCAAATACTTGAATGGGACCAAATTGAAATGTGACCATATGAAAGATGTAGCGTTTAAAGCAAAAAAATATCGGTTCACCCAGTTGCCATATATGAGGTAACATACTTAAAAAAAACTAAAATAGAGGTTCTCCTCCTTTTTTGAACACACACACACACACACATTTCACGCCTATATCCCCGAAGGGGTAAGCAGAAGTGCATTACACACCCACAATTTGCCAGTAATAGGGGCCAAGCCTATTGCCGTCACCGGGCACATTTATAATAGGTTATGTCCAAAATGGCCGAATGAATTTAAGAACAAGTAGCAGCTATAATATAATTTTGAAAAAAAAAAATTGAAACCCGTTGCTGTGCGATGAAATGTTGATTAAGGCTTCACATACATTTGCAGGTAATGAAGAAATCAAAATCAAAAATCAAAATATCTTTATTCATGTAGGTCACAAAGTAACACTTATGAACGTCAAAAAAAGAAAATGCACCTACATTTACATTTACCGCCAGATTCGCAAGGCAATAGGTAGAGCCTGTGAGGAAAGAACCTGGCTAGAAAAACTCACGACCACTCTTTTTATTCGCCAGTAAATACAATGATTCTGTTACAATACAATGATTTTGTTACAAGAACGACTACATCTATGTCAATCGGTATAAACGTTATTTTCTATATTTCTATGTTAACACTGGTTTCTATATACTCGTAATTTATGCTTTCGATTGTCGGCACATGGTGGAACTTATAGTACCAAATACATTTTTGAAAGAAACTCACTGGTACACATTTCGCTAATATTATCAATTATATTAATTCATAATATTAGTAAAATGTGTTACAAAAGTGAATTGTGTGAGTGATTGAGTACGAGTAAACACCTCTGATGATGCCATAAGGCGATACCGGTCAGGGTTTACCAAATACAAAAATATTTGTGGAATACAGTACAAGTGAGTTTTTTTTTTCAAAAATGTATCACTGACCTAATAGTTTGTGGACTGTCACGTTCTAATTGACCTTAAATACAGCCTGATGGTTCGATTCGATCGAGTTGCGTCAGGCCGTGGCCATAGGCGGACTGAAACGTCATGCAGCCATCATCCACCGAGACTGTTTCTAACCCATTTGGGGTTGGATTTCCAGTTTAACTGTGATGCAGCTGGACTTCGATATTTTCCGTGGAGCGACTGCCATCTGACCTCCACAGCCCATGGACGATATCGAACTTCTGTAGTTAGACCAGTCAGGACTGCCATGGATGTTCGTATGGAAACCGGGACCGACAGCTTACAGTGCTCTACGAAGCACGGAGGGACCTCAATATCTTAAGAAATGGTCACCTATCCTATGACCGGCCTGGCAAGATGTTGCTTAACCTTTGCAATGTGTAACCTACTCGGTTACCACTGAGCCACGAGCCTCAAAACGTCATGTTGTGTCTTTTTTTTTTTTAGTTCCGCGGCCCGCCGCGGCCGCTCTAACGTACATTGCCGGGCGTCTCTGGTTACAGGCAGAACGTATTTCCAGTGGCGCCCAGCGGACTTTGACCACCTCTGTGGTCTCTGCGGGGAATCATGTTGTCTTTTTTTTTTGTTCTTTTTTTAATTCCGCGGCCGCTTTAACGTCCGTTGCCGGGATCTCTGGTTACAAGCAGAACGTGTCCAGTGGCTCATGTTGTGTCTAAGATAAATTGATATGTCTGATTGTGAGGCAAAAATACGTAGGTCACACTATAAGTTTTGCGTAACTTAAAAAAACAACATGTTAAAACCAAAATGTTATACATTTTAAAAATGTTTTCATGCGATCGAACCATTTTTTAAAACAGGAGGACCACAGATCTGAAGGCATGTTTTCTACGTGCTGATTGAACGCTATCACTGCATCTTCGGAGTTGGTAAAAGTGAAACCTCTCATCAAATCTTTGATTTTGGGGAAAATACAGAAATCACAGGGCGCTAGGTCGGGGCTATGCGCAGGATGGGTGACGAGTTGTACTTTTTCGGAAGCTAAAAATGACTTTGTTTTGTTGGCCGTGTGTGAAGAATCGTTGTCATGATGTAGGAGAACGCGGCTTTTGGGTCGTCTTTCGCGAACCTTTTCTAACACCTTGGGTAAACAAATGGTAGAATACCACTCGGCATTAACACTGTTTTGATCTTCAAGTGGAATTGTACAGATGGGACTCGTAGCTGAAAAAAAAAACGCGATCATTTTTTTACCAACGTTTCTCGCCTGCCTCACTTTTGTTGGCTTGTTCTCATTTTCAAACACCCATTCACAAGATTCCTGTTTTTTTTTCGGATTCAAAACAATAAATCCACGTTTCGTCTCCTGTGACAATGTCATAAACAGCATTAGAATGTCTGTGGTCGTACTTCAGTAGCATCTGTGAGCACCATTCCACGCGAGCCCGCTTCTGCTCCGCCTTCAGTTCATGAGGGATCCGACGACAACAAAGTTTCCGAACTTTCAATTCATCGTGTAAAATTTTCTGGATTTGACTCATACCAATCCCCAATAGTCCTCGAATTGTCTCATAGGTAATCTTTGGGTTTTCTTCAATTAACCGCTTAACAGTAGCCACATTATTTTCGTTGACGGCAGTTGAAGGCCGCCCTTCACGAAATTAGTCATGTAAAGAAACTCGACCTCTCTCAAATTCAGCAAACCATCGCCTCACGGTGCTCAAACAAGGTGCTTCTCTCCCAAAAGCATTTTGAAGACTAGCGGCACAGTCTTGCGGAGAGAGAGAACTTTTAAAATCATAAAAAATCATCGCTCTAAAATCTTTTCAACTTAATTCCATTTTCGTTGCATACGTAGAACTTTGATGTGTGATAAAAAACAATTGACAAATTATTTCCCGCCAATTGTTTTTTTTTATTAATAAGAAGGTTACAACGTTTAAAAAAATATAACATTCGAAATTCAAATAGTTCCGATTAAGTAATGGTAAGTAAGATGTTAAAAACTTATTAAAATTATAATAGCATTATTTTTCGCAGAGTTAAAAAAGACAACAAAACGTCGACAATTGTTTCGCCTCTAAACGAGGCATTATCAAGACTGTCTCAAAGAGAACAGCAACTTAACTCTGCGAAAAATAATGCTATTATAATTTTAATAAGTTTTTAACATCTTACTTACCATTACTTTGTCATGGATTTTCGCCAGGTAACGCCTGTTTCTATCCAATATTTTAGTTCCGATTAGCTAGAAGTGCAAAACTTTTAGTGTGCCCCATGTACATACCTAGCTGATATGATTAAAAGAGTAATTTAAACTGCATTTTATCCCGTGAATAAGTTCTCTTGGGAACTGGGAACCAAGAAACGGAAGAAGTCGGGGGCATTGGCTGGTTTATTATAATTTTTCTTCGCCTCTTAGTAATAAGTTGAGGACATTTTACTATTAACTTTTCTGTTTTCTAAAGTCTTCGATCGATATTCGGTTAACAGATTAACCACTTACGTATAAAATATTAACATCGAAATGATGTGAAAGAGTTATCTCTAAGGAACTATTCCATCAAAGTTCTTGTGAAAGGTCTAATCTTTCTTAACAAATAACCTAATTAGGCTATCATCCAAAATGTTCTTTACTATCAACTTTGTTATCTCTTAAGCGTGGGACAGCATTCTTTGTCAGCGGCTTAAGTTTATTTATACCGTGTTTACCAACACTGAAGATATTTATCGTAAGACTTTGTTGGATAACTTTCATCATACAGATATTTTGATCGCTTTTGAATGTCGTTAATGGACGAAAGTTGGACGTTTAAAAGTAGATTAATCCAGGAATGAGAGTTATTTGACTTTAATTATTAGTTTTATCTTGGTAGTCATCTATTTGTTGACGCGTTTGATTTTAGGCAGATACTTCTATAATGTGCGAGTTCTCAAGTTTAGACCCTTGAGACGAACAAATTTAATATTTGTGTATGACTTTTGCTAAAGTTTGGTATAATACACTTCTTAGCATTTAGTTACATAAGAAGTAAAAGTATTTCTCTTTCTCTTTTTCGACGGACCGGAGACGATATATGTGCGTTTGGGGTGAGAGGAGGTTTGTTTGTTTGTGTGTTTGTGCAAATACATGTTACCATTTTTTCCAAAACTACTGGTAGGGTTATGCTGCAGTTTTCAGTTATGGGTTTGGGTTTGATTGGTGCATGCTCTTAAATAACTGTTACGGTGACAACTAACCAGGGGGCGCTGCAGTAAACATTTGTTTGTGCAAACCAAAACTACTAGTCCGGTTTTGATGCAGTTTAACCCACTAGAGGCCGACGCAGTATATAACAACTATGCTCTCTAAAAATTAAAAAAAAATCTAAATTCAAAATTTTGTAAAAACCCACCCGTGTTAAAAAGTAATTGGAAAACTATAAAATAATTTAAAAGATATCCGTTGCGGGCTGCCATGACGTCCCCAAAAGGTCCCCGTTGTATGGGGCACGGCCTGCCTCTATTAAGGGTGCAAGCAATTACTTCAATTATTAACGTTACTAATAAAACTGCAAAACTAGTTATTTCAGCCCCCGTCGGATATTCTTTTAAATTATTTCCAATA
The DNA here is from genome assembly GCA_963556515.1 of Nudaria mundana. NCBI lineage: Eukaryota > Metazoa > Arthropoda > Insecta > Lepidoptera > Erebidae > Nudaria > Nudaria mundana. The sequence goes on along the minus strand of OY748290.1, from coordinate 2,364,278 downwards.
ACTTTTAACGCGACGTGGGTTTTTACAAAATATTGAATTTTGATTTTTTATTATAAAGCCTAACACACTGTAAGCGGTGCTATAACAGACGGGACCACATCGTGATAATATTAAGGTACAATAGGTACCTTATTGAGTCAACCCCAAGGGGTTGCAATAAGCTACCTATTGTACCCTGTACAGGGTGTGTGGGGTCGACCAATGGTTGGTGTAATGTGACCGAAACGTCAAAAAGAATAAATTAAAAAACGAAAAGATTGAAAATTATCACTTCTGTTTAGTTCAGTTATAGTAAATAGTTAATTATGAAAACTAGTAGGAAAGTTCCCAAATGGTACGATAAATCATTCCAGTGCAAACAAAATTAAACTAGAAAGGTCCTTCCGTGGTTAGTCTCTCGAATCTCTCGCGTGGTCGAACTTAATGAATTAGTCCATGAGCTGGCGGTAAACGCTCGTGCAAAAGCTGGTCGCAATTACACGTGTTAATTAAACATGTTTGAGAGTTCATTTCCTGAGTTCTACATAGTACTGAGTATATTTAGAACAATGTTGTTATGTTAACAGTTGTTTTAATGTTAAGCTTGATTTGTGCTTTATTGGAGACTGACTTATCCATTTGTATGTTCATTTTTTGTTAAGTTACAGGTACCAGTAATGTCCTGTTAATTAGATTAGATTAGATTAGATTAGAATAAACTTTATTGTACACCAATTAAAAATCATAGGATACAACAGATACAGAATGTACAAAGCAATATCTTATAGACCTTAGATTACCTATATATTATTTTGGTATTTTTTTCACCCACTTGCATAACGTACACGCGTGGGTCGCGCTCTGGAACGAATATTACACTCGAACGAACATTACCTATTTATGTTTAATGTTATTATTCTATATTACAATAACAATCTATATATTTAATATGACAACTTGTCTGTCTGTCTGTCCGTCCGTCGCGTTTTTCAATTTACATAAATGTATGTAAATTGGAAAACGCATGAAATATTAAAATACTCTTTTTTTTTATTTGAGGCGATACAAAGTTCGTCGGTATAACTCGTATGTATTTATTGTTACAAAGAAACTTTTACAAATAGCTTGTTACACTTACAAAATTACATCAATATCAACATACAGAGGTAAGCGTCGGCGACTGTACGAGTAGTAGTATGAACTGTGTCACAGTCACCAGCGTCTCCCACCGGTACCCGGTACCCGGTACTTGGTACATAATGGTACATACTAAGTTTGGTACATACTAACCAGCTAATTTGCAAACTAGAAATACAAAGGTACAATCAGATAAGCAACAGGATGGAATATAATATCCATGACATGAAAATGAAAAATGAAATGATATTACCACAATAAGTATGTGTGTATGCGTGTGTATATATTTGTGTGTGTGTGTGTGTGTGTATGATGACTCACATCTAGATATTGGGTTGGTCTTTATAAGTTAATTGCCTAAGCCAGTTGCAAAGAACGAATATTATAATGCGATTGTCAATTCCGTCTAATTATTTTAGGTTTAAACCAGTGGGACTTTGTTAAGTGCTAGTAAAAGAGCTCAGTTGGGGAAATAATTAATAGTTGGTACCACCTTACTTACTCAGACTCAAATCTTGTCTAAGCACATTGGTTTTTGCGAAAAAGAAAATTCAGTTTTCTCATTTCTTAAAATTAGAATGGTATTGCCTAATGAAATTGTCTTCCTACCTCTTTTCAGAAGAAAGAAAGTATGTGTGAACGTACTTGTTAAGTTCAAATTGAAACACACAATACTTTTCAAAAGATTTCGTTACGCAATCGTCTGTAAATCATGTTTTTTTTTATCTTAATCCAATATTTCTTATTGGCTTACAGAACAGCGCAGGTTTTCCTCAAATCCGACGGAAAAAAATTCGAGGTGTTTGTATCGTATTTCTTAAAAAGATTACAAATTTTCCATCTTTAGTATTTGAAGCGAAAAACATTCGTATCTCAAGACACAAAGGTTCAAAAGAAATGATCAAACGATTTGGTTTTACAGTAGGGCGCCAAAATATGGCGTTCGATGAATAGGAAATTAGATCGCGCAATAGGAATGAGATATTATAATAGATAGGAGAATTTCCTGCGCTATGTTTTGTTTTGCCAATTTCAATTTGTTTCACGAGCAATTGGGTTGGGATTTTGACCTTAACAACAGTGACGATTTGAACAAATTTGGCACTTGTTGCAGTTGAACGGGTATTCTTTCCAGACAAAAGCTTAATATTTGATATAGTAACAGGTAGTATAGGTAACGTCAAACCTACAATTTTTTAAATTTCTGATAGCCCGGTTATTTGAAACCCAGTAACTGAGTTTAGCAACCAAGAATGACGGAGACTAGAAAAAATGTGGTATTTGCATTGTCTGAGCATCAAGGTGCTTCGAAGACTATGTTCAAGTGAATCAGTATCAGTTACAGTGCACGACTTAGGTCAACTAAAAATATAGCACGACGTTGGTTACTCTGACTAATAGTAACTTTCACGATCGGTGATGCAATGCCTTGATTGTGTCTGAAAATATTTATATCAATGGCTAATCAAGTAATGCACACTTTACTAACTAAACGATAGCAAGACAGTCTAGCAATGGCTGTAATTTGGCATACAAGCATAAGTAGCATCTGTAAGGAGATATTTTACACGGTTCAGTCCGGGAAGAGAACAATAAATGCCGGGGAAAACTTATTGACGCCGGCGCCGGTATGGTCACTGGATTCCTGTGTATAATATTTTCATGTCAAGAAAAGTATAGTTTCTGCGAATGTAACCCAAAAATATAACATCTAAGCGTTGTTTTTCAATTCATCCCAGCTTTTCAATGCGAGTATTCTAATATCCTTTCTTGCCCACTGAACCGAACCTCCCCTAAACACGCGGCTAAGGAATATATATTTTTATGTCTGTACCGACCTAAGCAATAAAAGAAGATTAATATTTCGTATTAAGATTAGAAAGGTTTCTCATTTACTTAGATTAGATATCTTAGATTAGATATCTGTTTGGAGTATTTGCTCCTAACTCACATATAAAAGGTATTAGAAATACGTAAGTTAATCTGTTTTCATTTATTTGCTACTTTTTCAAGGATCAACCACATAATCTAAAATTTAAGATCGACATAGGGTTTGACACAGTAGCCCACATCTCTACAGTTGTAACTATATCCATAAGGTAGGATATTTAAGCCGTGTGTGTTCGCGCCGGACACACCTCCGCACTACTCTATTAGGAAACAATTTTACTTACCGCCACATTGTAGTCAAGGAGTGTTACAGGCAAAAAAACTATTTCCTAATCTTCACATTAGTGTGAACTATGAGAAACCCATTTTGTTATCTTAACACTTTATAGACATTGTCTAAGTCCATCATTGTACCGCGTCATTTAGTATCTAAGGTACATGGGAAAGCTAATAGCCCTAGTAACATAAGTACATGGGGGGAGGGGTTACAGGAGCTTTGAAGCCTAATTTTATTCAACCTCACCTGCCAGTGGCTCACCTGCCGATCACCGAACGCCTATTTTTTGCACATGGCGACATACATGCAAGCGACAAAGACAGTAGGTAACAATTAACGAGGCCGCGGAATCAAAAAAAAAAAAAGTACCAATTAACGACGGTAAAGGGTAGTGTACAATTTATAAACAAGAATAAAGAAATAAAGAAATGTACTTCTTATAAGTGAAGCCAGTTGAAGTCCAAACTGCAAACTTACTGTCAGGGGACAAAAGAACAGAAGGGAGTACTTGACAAAATTAAGTTGACGCAGAATACCTAGAGCCGCACACAGCTAGGTAATCGTTTAATTAGGTGGTAATAGTTGAGAACTTTACAAAGGCTTAAACTAGCTTACAGTTATTCCATCAGACAGCTTTATGTACCTATGTACTTAGTGTCCCTGTATATTTTAAACTGGAGTTTAGATTACGGGGAGTTATGCTTTGCTTTTACTGCTAGCTTTGGAGCCAATGTAGTCTAAAAGTTTCAAATTGAAACTGAAATAGATAAGTACGTACAGTGTACGCGTACACTCAGGTAATTTTCCAAGACGTAAAAACCATTCAGTTTCATTTCATAGGGAGTGAGTGTATTGCCGTTACTTCTTTATTCTTTCGACGTTTACCGGAGACCTTTTTTGGTTGGCCATAAACTGTATGTTAATATTGGCAGGTGCATGACATGACTACTGGACACTTTTACCTTATTCCTGAGACCCTCGTCCCATTATTAACCAGATTCACTTATGCGGTTGAAGAAGACTTATGACGCTGACTTAGTTAATAGAGAATGAAAAATTCAAAGTGCCCGAAAACAGTAATAGGCTCTCCCTCTGTTACGTGATTAGCAAAATGTTGGTGTAAAGAACGACACTGACTACCCTTCGGAGATAAAGCGTGATTTTGATGTTAGCAACTTTAATGTAATAACACTAATCTAAAGTCTCTTTCGTGATATACAACAGTCTAACCTTCAAATCACTGTAAAGAAAATGTGAGTACTTTCTCTGGGTGGAATTAGATTGATAAGACCGAGCTCAAGCCCTAAAGCAATTTGTATCAATCACACGTAAACTAAGAAAGTATAAAGAAATAAAGCGGATCACAAACTTTTTATCCTTAGGGATATCACCCACTAGCGTGATTGAATTAGTTGTAATAAAACCGGGTATCGTTTGTCGCCCACCGAAGGATAATTCTGCGGTGAACTTTATAACATTGTTTTGACATTTTTTGTGGCCTCACTATCCCTGGAGAAATTTAGGGTAAAACACGAAGGTTCTTCAACTTCTATTAGGATGGAATATTTTCTACTTGTTTATTTTAAGTATCTAAAGTTTTACATTGATCCGGACCTGTTACTTTGTACATGATTTTATTGACAGACAATTTTTTGAATGCTTGTCTTTTTATGCATCCGAGGTGTCAAGGCGCTAAACCTTACAAGTGACCCCTACAATAAAAGTTTATTGTAGTGGTGATGTTTGAAATACCACTGTTAAAGTTACTAGGCATCATCAATGCCAATTGTCAATAAATAACTTCTCAATGTGAAACTAATGTTGAGCTAGCACGGGAACATTTTAACATCTTATCGTTAACAATGGCTAAAGTGTACTCATACATTCCTAGATAAATTAACTTTGATTTTAATTGTATAAAATTAATTAGATTGAATAAACTCAAAACTCAACGGGTTCATGTCTAATCATTAACCATTATTTTTGGGATTAGGCAATATTCTATCAAGACAACTTTGATATTTATTACTTTCAAAATTAAATTCTCACATTTAAATATCTGCTAGTCCTAATGCGGATAGACCTTTACCTTGTGCTCGGTTAGGTCATGCTCTGAATATATTAATGGTCTCATTTTATTTTCTGGCCTCATTTCCGCTCTTGTTTTTAGGCATCATGAAAGATTTTCTTTTTTATATTGGCAACAATATTCGTAAACAAGTTTCATGTATTTTTTTAAAAACATTACTTTTCGAAGCTTTAGTTTCATATAATGTTTTTTTAAATTTGTTATTTTAAGTAAGTAGAAACTTTTCATCTTGTAAGATATAGAAAGTGATTAATAACAATGTACTGTAAGTTGGTTACCTTTTTTTTTGCAACCGCGGTAAAACTTCTCTCACTGGCAACAATGGAACGAATGATGGCTGCCAGTGAGAGATCTAATCCGGTAACTGCGACAAGGGCACGGCGCTGTGTGTCCCAGGCTGGACAAACCGCTAGCGTGTGCTGCGCCGTGTCCTCGACGCAGTCGCAGTGATGGCAGGCGAAACTCACCTCCTTCCTTGCAATCTGACTCAGGTACTTACCAAAACAACCGTGCCCGGTAAGCACCTGCGTGAGTCGGAAGGTAAGGGTTCCGTGCTGCCGCCCCGCCCACTCAACAAGGACCGGTTGGAGCGCCTCCACGGTAAAGATGCCTGCACGTGGAGCCTCCAACCGGGACGACCATCTCACTAAAATCTCGAGGCGGGCGGCTTCACGCCACCTGCGAATGAACTCTGATGGGGGCCGAATGCCGCTCGCCATCCGGTGCTTCGTTATACGCCCGTACACCTCGGCGAGCACTTCCGCTTCCAAATCCCACGGGGGGGTTCCGGCCAATGCACACGCCACTTCCGTCGACACGGTGCGGTAACCACGTATGACCTTAACCGCCATAACCCTCTGTGGACGCCAAAGGCGAGCCCTATTTTGGGCGTTTAAGGCCGCCGCCCACACCGGCGCACCGTATAGGGCCATTGACCGGATAATCCCCGCGTACAAATGGCGGCAGGCAACGTTAGGTCCCCCCAGGTTTGGCATAAGCCGTCCCAGGGCAGACGCAGCGCTGACGAGCCTCGGTGCAATCTGTATGAAGTGCTCGTCGAAGCGCCACCTCCCGTCTAATAAGAGACCCAGATATTTCATATAGGGCCGGATCGGTCCTAGAACCGAGCGGACCTCTAAATTTGCGCCGCTAGGTGGTCCACGACGTGGTCCGTGAAATAGAAGAGCCCCTGTCTTCTCGAGGGCCACCCGCAAGCCCAGCGCTTCAATACGTTCGACCACCTGGGAGACACCCAGGGTAGCCAAACGCACCGCCTCTCCGAATCCCCTCCCGAAGCAGTTAGGAGGGTGTCATCCGCATAGCAAATGACATCCAGTCCAGGGGGTAGAGGGACACGTAGGACCCAGTCGTAGCCGATGTTCCACAGGAGCGGCCCTAGAACCGAACCCTGCGGAACACCGCACGACATGAGTCGCCGTCTCAATATGCCGTCTCGGTCCTCGTACCGAACACACCGTTCCCTAAGATAGTCTGCCACCAGCCGCTGCAGGTACAGGGGCACCCCGTGGTATCGGAGAGCTTCTGCAATGCAGCTGAATGGCAGACTATTAAAGGCATTGGCGATGTCCAATGACACCGCCAGCACCACGCCGCCTTGACTTACTCCCATCTCGGTCCCGGCTCTCACGCGCGCAATGGCGTCGATCGTCGAACGTCCAGCTCTAAAGCCGAACTGAGCGTCCGAAAGATCAGGCCCCGTCTTATTAAGGTGCCGGAGGAGACGGGCAGCTATTACTCTCTCCAGTAGTTTACCCGCCTCATCCAGCAGCACTATGGGCCTGTAGGCCGAGACCGACTCAGCAGGCCGTCCTGGCTTCGAAAGGAGTACCAGCTTCCCACGCTTTCAGCACTCAGGGAATCGACCCTGCACCAGACATGCGTCAAAAAGATCCCTGAGGCGGACGTCAAGATGGTTGAGGGCCAGGGCAAAGGCTTTACCCGGCACCCCGTCAGGCCCAGGAGCGGTATTCTTTCTCCGCATCCGAAGAATAGCCGCACCCAGTTCTCCGGCTGTGATGGGCGGAATTTCCTCTTCTTCATCGCCCCCGTAATCAATAGGTGGCGCCATAGACGGGGGCGAATATTCCGCACGCTCCGGAAACAGACCCTCGACAACTTCACATAGGAAGCTGGGCCGGAGAGCCTCGGTGAGGGGGGTGCCCCGCGTGCAAAGCTTATTACGCATCGCGCGGAATGGACGACCCCAGGGATCACGGTTGAGATTCTCCAGCATCTCCTTTTTATTTTCTTCTTTGGCCCGCTGAATGGCCAGTTTGAAGGTGTTCCGCATTTCACGGTACACCTCTCGAAGCCGGTCCTCTTCCCCATCATCACGGTGGCGGCGCCGGCTGCGAGTATAGAGTCTCCGGGCACGATTTGAGGCCGCACGGAGATCTGATCGGAGCAAGTTCAGGAGACCACCAGTAGACCGCCCCTCGCGGGGCTTGACTTCGCATGCGGGGCATGGCCGCATCGCATATCCGCGAGATAGATTCGCAGAAGCGACCAGCCCCTTCGTTAACCCCTTCGGAGGGAGGGGCAGGTGACAGCCAGGACTCAATAATGGCTGTCTCCTCCAGAAGATCCCTATTCAGCTTACCCACAGCCCACCGTGGAAATCGGGAAAGTCTGCGCACCCTGTGATCCGTTCTGGCATTTTGAGTCCGGGAAAGCTCAAATCGGATGTATCGGTGATCCGAGAGCGTCTCAACCTCCTCCAAGACACGCCAGTTCTCTGTCAGTCGTGCAAGAGCGGGGGTAGCGACCGAAAGGTCCACTATCCACCCCCCCCCCCCCCCCCTGGTCGCACACGAAGGTTTCAGTGGTGCCTGTGTTCAACAAACAAAAGCCCACAGAAGCTGCCCACTCCTCAACCGCAGTCCCACGCGCGTTGGTGTTCGGGGAACCCCACGCCACCAAGCAATAGTATTCGCCCAGACGCTAGTCGCCGTATCGAAGCCTCTACTAATACAAGGGTGGCCTCGAACATCTCCAGGGTTCATCTAGGAGGGAAGTAGACACCGTAGATAGTGATTCCTCTCCATTCGGCAGCTACGTATCCAACACCCTTGTCCTTTACTGACAAGGGAGGGGAACGGGGCATCGTAGACCCTATGATGGCCACGAGGCCGTCCCGATCATCCACCCAGTTATCATGGGGAGGGACCCAGTATGGATCCGCAGCTACGGCGATCCCTAACGACCACTCCGCAATGTGTTGGAGAAGGAGGTCCTGCGCACTGCGGCAGTGATTGAGGTTCGTCTGGAGGATGTGGGTGTTTGTGAGGTCCATTAGCGGATTGTCTCTACAGCCTCCATTGGCGACAGAGGTCGCGAAGCTACGCCAGAGCTAGTCAGGGTCGATTGGCTAGCCCGGGGTGGTGGCAAAGAGGCCTTTTTAGGGGCCCGGCACCCATCACATCCTGTCATGTGGTTCACAGGTAGTTTTGATGCTGCACAGGCGGGACAGTGTGGGTTGGCAAAACACGTCGAGGCAAGGTGCCCCTGACCACCACAGCGGAAACAGCGTCCACTGCAATCATACGTGCTGGCGCACGTACTCCGGACATGGTTAGGCCCAAGACACTTGAAGCACCTCATGGGCCGAGGTTCAAGTGCAGTCACACGCACGACACTAAGACCCACAAGGTGCTTGCCCACTTGGACGAGCGTTTTTGCCGCCACCACAGGGCAGCTGGCCCACACTGCGCCAGTCCCGCCAGGACCGGGACGAATTGTACCAACCCTGACTACGTCAGGGGTGCATCCGGTTTTTGACAATATTAGGGACCGGATGTCCTCAACCTCGATGGAGTCATCCAGACCCGAGAAGCGGATATCCGCACACTTCGTGGGTCTGGCAACTCTCGCTCCCTGCTCCTCAGCGAACAGGCTGCGCAGCCTCTCCGCGACAAGGTCTGCCGTTTTGACGCCCTCAGTCCCAGGGAACTCCAAAATCCGGGCACCAGTTTGTGCGAGACGTGACCGGCCACCCACACCGCCCAGCTCAGCGGCGCCTATAAATAAAAAAATAAAATAAAATAAAATTATTTTATTTCAGACAATGTCCATAGATGGTTAGTAACAAAAATCTTATATCCTATGTTAGTATAGTTCTCATTTAAAAATAGTTATATATTTTTGTTTTAGTCATATTATCATATTTATTTATTTATAATTTACTTTCTAAACCTACCCCTCTCCGGGACTCCGGGCACAAGCGCATGAACCTGCACCCAGTGTCGCAAGATTGGGCAGTCTGGTTTCTGCGCAATGGTCTGCAGGATGATGTTGCCACTCCCCCGTACCCGATTTAAAAAAGACGCGATACGACTCCGTATAACAGCATGAAACCCGTCCGTATGCGCATACGCAAACATTGCTGATGCGCTGCAGTATCGTGGGAGTCCCAACAACACTCTGAATGAATTATTGTACTGTACTCGGAGAGCGTTGAAGGCCCGCTGTGTATAGTTGACCCATAGACTACACGTGTATAATGTCTGGTAGAAGGCTTTGAAAAGGGTTACCTTTACATCACTGCTACATCGTGCAAATCTACGAGGCAACATATTACAGCGGACCGCCATCGCTCTCCTTTCCCTCTCAATGTCCGCATCATCTTCTAAGTCCTCAGTTACCACATGGCCCAAGTACTTAAAATGCGCCACCCTTTTAAGAGCGGTGCCACCAAGCAGCACGGGTGCTACCTCCTCTAGCCGGCGACCTTTAGATTTAAATACCATCATTTCACTTTTATTTGAATTGTACACCAGACCGTGTGAGTTAGCATACTCCTCACACACATTAACCAGTTTCCTGAGCGCTGAGATAGACGGGCTGAGCAAGACCATGTCGTCGGCATAGCTAATGCTATTGACGCACTGTCCGTCGATGGAGCAACCGACACCTGTCTCGCTCAGCCTAGCCATCAACTGGTTGACGTACAGATTGAAAAGGGAAGGAGAAGTCAACCAAGAGAGGTCCAGAAAGGCAGCATACACATTGGTACCCCTATCCGTGTAGTACCTGACGACGTGCTTGAAAGATAGAATGGCACATTCTATGGCCGATCGCGCCCTCTTAAAAACCTCTGCCTATGAGAGGCCGCGTTCCGCTGTTTCAGCCGAAACCGTTATCACAACCGCGGCTGATTTTGGGGGCTGGAGTTTTGGCGTCGTGCCACTCCGGGGAGCAGGGGTAACCTGTGCCGCTTTTGAGGCACCCTTTTGGCGCCTACCTCCTCTTCTGCTTTTCCTCTTCGGCCCCACAGTCTTCCAGCCGTCGTTGGCAGAGGGTAAAGCCGGGCCGGAAATGGCTCGGGACGCAAACAATTCGTCTTGGACATTGGCTGCTCTCGAACCCTGAAGGGCCACCCGACTTGTCGTCGGCAGTACGGAAGTGTCTTCAGGTGGACCAGCCATACGTCGCGGCCGCCCCTTTTGCGCTGGCACAGCGGTAGCCACTGCATACGATTTCTCAAGCGCCACCGCTGATGACACTTGTGGAGTAGTCCTCTTAGCCCTGGGTCCGGCTAAAGGCGGTCGAACGATGGGCGCAGGCATTAGCCTCTCTTCTAAGGACGCCAAGCGACCGTCTATTAGATTCCCAACTGCTTCCATAATTTGGCGCAGTTGAGAATCTGGGAGCGCCGTCGCCGGAGTGGGAAGCGGAGCCGTCGGCGTGGGGCGCACGACGGCGGGTGCGGGGCGCGCGGGTGCGGGGTGCGCGGGTTCGGGGCGCCCTGGTGCGGAGTGCGCTACTGCAGGCACGTGGCGCTCAGTGACCGGTGCCTGTACAAGGGAAGGCGTACCCACCGGCTTGTCGTCGTCATCGTCGAGTCCCAACCTGCGGCGTACTTGGGAAAGTTGAACGCAGACCTGGTCCAGTCGACGCTCCATCTCCACAACCTCCACCCTAAAAGCTTGTGACGCCTCCATCATAATGGTGGCGGAACTTTTGAGGGCCTTAACAAATACCCCATTAAGGTTCCGCGACTTTGTGGCCACCTTCATAATAACTGAGTAGGCGGTCGCCACTGCTCGCTCCCTGTCCTCAGTCGTCTGAGGTTCAGAACCCTCAGTCATCTTAACAGAATCGAGGAAGGCTTCGACCTCCTCTTCGGCTTCCCGCTCACTATCCTCTCGCTTTTACGCAAGGGCCTCTGCATTTGAAAATGCAGAGGTCGCTGACCGCGTTCTAGGGCGGCCCCTCCTTACCGAGCCGACCTTTGCAGGTGCTGGCATCAGCTCTGTATCAATCTCACTTCCAGGAGCAACAGCTCGTTTACGACTGGTGCTCCTGGGCATCGGGCGACGGGCTTCAGCCGCTGTCACCTCGGGCATGCTCTGAGCATAGCCGGGTCGGCTACTGGCATCCTCTGGAGCATCTGGGCATCTTCCGTGGTCCGACATTGTCCTTACAAGGACAGTGCCGGGACAAAAATACAAGATAAATCAATTCGCAATCTAGTTGGCCGCAAGTATAGAGTAGTGGATTCGGTCACCCAACTTGCCACTCCGTTACGGTGGTCAAGTTGGGGTCCAGGGCGGACGACGTGGACGTACTCACTACTCACTTGGGGGCAACCCAACCTAACCTAACCTAACGTTATGAGTGAAAATTGAAGTTTAAAAAATTGTGTTCCATGGACAAAGCAGCGGGCAACAGCTAGTATCCACCATAACTTTCACAGCAGATTTCAATTATATAAAAATACCACTTTGAATTTTGTACAATACCAACTAAATTTAACCACAAACGTTTCGGTACTGAACGTCACATCCCATTTAAGTTGAGTCCCGTACGTTAATTCGACGACAAAATTACGATTTAATACAAACAAATGTGAGTTTAAGACTTTTATGTCGCGATGACGTGGCACTGTAGTGTTACAATCTTGAATATGTACAGCGGTAGTGTTAAATAAAATTCATCTCATTTTATTAAATGTCGAAACGATGAGGATATCTATAAAGTCTTGTTAAATTAAATACTCTACAATACTATTACTACCTAATGTTGAATCAGCAACTATTTGTGAATAAACAAAATACGAGTATGTACCTAATAAGAAAATAGGAAACAGAACGTGGAGTTTTAAAATGAGATTCTGTAGAGCAGTTTTCTCGTTTCTAATTGCCATTGATATACTTTACCGAAAAATATCACAGACACACTCAAACTTGCATAAAATCACATAGATATCTTGAAAGGGCTAGACAGAGACGTTTGCTACGAATGTATTAGCTACCTTTTTCGGTGCAAAGGGGCTCTACCAACATCTATAAGGCCCCAGCGACCTCACCTGCTAGTGGCGCACCTGCTGATAAACGGACGAGGCTCGTTAATTTACGGTACCTATGGAGTGGCTTCGGCCCCTACGTGGGTACCAGGTGGTACAACAGTGTTGGTCCGGGGGGGTACCACCGTGCAGCTGTGCTAAAGCCCCCCAAGTAACCCAGCCCAGGCTGGGTTGCGTTAGGGGTTCAGCAGCTGCACCGCCGGGCCCGGGGCGATGTATGGTGCAGCAGGCATGGGACCAGTGGGGGCGAAACGGAGTCTAGTGTGGGTGGTGTGGGTCGATTCGCCGGCCAGGGAGACCCTTAGCAACGGCGTTGCCGCGGCCGCCCGCAACACAGTCATGGGGCCCGCCTGGGGCCAACCACCCCAGGAGGCTGCCCCACATGTTGCGCATAATCCTGATGTGGGATCGCCGCTCCGGGTGGTAACCGGTGTGGGGTAGCGGCGGCCTTGCATCAGGGGGGTTTGGGAGCCCTTCCGTCCGGCGGGTCGGCTCCGACCTAACCACACGGTTCTAGACAAAGCTAGCCCCTACGCTTTGTCACTTACTGCTGCACCAAATGTCGCCCTGTCTTCACGCTTCTTCTTCAAAATCTACAATGGCAGTGCAACAAAAAATAAATAAACGTTACACAGCGGCCCTAGGAAACCCCACAACTTCACATTTCGAGGTGGAGTTCACTAACGTCCGTGGACTCCATGCGAACCTCGATACCGTCCACCACCACCTTGAGACGGCACGGCCCGCTGTGATGTTCCTCACGGAGACACAAATACGCCGCCCTGACGACACGTCTTACCTGTGTTACCCCGGCTATGTCATCGAGGAACAATTTCGAGACAAAGCCGGGGTGTGCGTGTTCGTTAGGGCGGATGTTTGCTGCCGCCGGTTGCGCTGCCTAGAGAACCCCTCCAATTCCGTCCTTTGGCTGCACGTAGACCATGGCTCTATGAGCCAGATCTACGTGTGCGTCTACCGATCCCACACAGGGGATTCTGAGACAACAAAGCTCTTCCAGTACCTCAGCGAGACGGCTGATGAAGCGCAGGTGCGGTTCCCGAACGCTGACCTAGTGTTTCTGGGGGACTTCAATGGCCATCACATTGAATGGCTGGGGTCCCTCAAGACTGATCATGCGGGTAGAGCCGCCCATGCGTTCGCTCTCTCCCACGGTCTGACCCAGATGGTATGCGGGATCACCCGGATACCAGACAGGTCAGATCACGCGCCCGCTCTGCTGGATCTACTGCTGACGAGTCGCCCAGCCCAGTACAGTGTTTCCGTAGGAGCCCCACTGGGTAGTTCCGACCACTGTGTTGTTCACGCTGGCATGAAGGTGTCACCTCCTGCACGTCCTGTGCAAACGTCACGACGACTATGGCACTACTCGTCAGCGGATTGGGACGGTCTACGCGATTATTTTGCGTCCGTCCCCTGGAGCCAGCGCTGCTTTGTAGGAAAGGCTCCTTCGGATAGTGCTTCTGCTATTGCTGGCGAGATCAGTTTAGGGATGGATTATTACATCCCTTTCACTGATGTCGCCAGTATCCGCAGAGCCCGTCCCTGGTTCGGGCGAGATTGTGCCAAAGCTGTTCGACAAAAACAGTCGGCATATCGCGCCTGGATCAGGGCCCGGGCTGTGCGCGACCCAAACGTGGGCCACCTCAAAGCAGCGTACAACCGGGCCACAAAGTCGAGTAAGAGGGCCTTTAAGAGAGCGGATGCCCAGCGCGTCGCGCGGCTTGGTCAGGAGCTCACTTCCCATCCCACGGGCAGCCGTGGATTCTGGCAACTGGCCAAAGCCGTGCAATCTAACTTTTGTCAGCCCTCGCTGCCACCGCTGCGTTACCCAGATGGAACACTGGCTCACAAAGCCCAAGAGAAAGCGGATATGCTCGCAGACCTCTTTGCGGCTAATTCCCGGGTCGAAGACCGTGGCCTGCAGCCCCCCGCCATCGCCAACTGTGGCCACACAATGCCTGATATTGTTATCAGGCAATGTGATGTATGGGCAGTGCTGCGGTCACTCGACACGCGGAAAGCCAGTGGCCCTGACGGCATTCCGGCGGTGGTGCTACGAAAATGTGCAGCTGAGTTGTCTCCAGTATTAACGCGTCTGTACCGCCTGTCATACTCTTCAGGGCTCGTGCCGGAGGTCTGGAAGGAGGCGAACGTACAACCGATCCCCAAGAAAGGGGATCGGTCCGATCCAGGCAACTATCGACCCATAGCTGTCACCTCAGTCATTTGCAAGGTGCTTGAGCTCCTTATAAATAAGCAGCTCATGCAATTCCTAGAGGATCACTCGCTAATCAATGATCGACAATACGGCTTCAGGCCAAAGCGATCAACGGGTGATCTTCTGGCATTCGTAACGCATGTCTGGGGTGGGGCTATGGAAAGGCACGGCGAGTCCTTGGCTATTAGCCTGGACATCGCCAAAGCCTTCGATAGGGTCTGGCATGCTTCGCTCCTTTCCAAGCTTCCGGCATATGGTCTACCTCCTCAACTGTGCAGCTGGATTGCCAGCTTTTTAAACGAGCGCCGAGTGCGGGTCCTCTGCGATGGCCAGGCTTCTCGCTTCTTGCAAGTGAATGCCGGGGTACCGCAGGGGTCCGTACTATCACCAACTCTCTTTCTTCTGCATATCAATGATATGCTATCCCTCGGGAACATTCATTGCTATGCAGATGACAGCACACTGCACGGGAGTTACTCGGTTCGTCCGACGGCGGGGCGATCTGAGATTGAGGAGGAGAGACGACGACTCGTGGCTGATCTCGACCGTAACCTCGACAGTATCTCTCAATGGGGTACCGAGAACCTGGTCGAGTTCAATGCCCGCAAAACACAGGCGTGTGCATTTACTGCGAAGAAATCCCCTTTCCTTCCCCTACCCTCTCTTCAGAATGCATTATTACCAATGAAGGACAACCTTGATATCCTTGGCATAGACGTTCGTCGAGAGCTCAATAATAAAAACTACATCGAAAGATGTATAGGGCTAGCTTCGCGGAAACTAGGAATACTGAATAAGGTAAAGAGATTCTTTACACCGGACCAGAGGTGTCTGCTGTACAAGACGCAGATTAGACCCTGCGTCGAATACTGCTCTCACCTCTGGGACGGCTCCGCGAAGTATCTGCTGGACGCTCTCGACGCTATGCAGCGACGGGCTATCCGTATTATTGGTTGTCCGGAGGTAACGGGAAGCCTTGAGCCGCTAGCTCAGCGCCGAACAATAGCTTCCTTGGCCGCATTCTACCGTATTTACCATGGCGAGTGTTCTGAAGAGCTCTTCAATCTGATCCCACCCTCTTCCTTCCGATCCCGAACGACTCGTGCCGGGCAGAGATGCCACCCCCACACAGTGGATAGCATGTTCGCGAGAACCGAACGTTTTAAACGTTCGTTTCTCTGCCGAACGATAGTGGCCTGGAACGCCCTGCCTGTGCACGTGTTTCCTCCCACATATAATCCTGGGTTCTTTAAGCGGAGCGTGAAGAGGCACATCAGTAGGTCGTCAAGTTGAGGGCCACTCTCAATAGTAATGTGTGCTGTGAGAGTGGCCCACAATCGCTAGACGTCGTCACGACTTACCACCAGGCGGGCGGCGTCAATTTGGCGAACCAAATATAAAAAAAAAAAAAAAAAAAAAAAAAAAAAACCTATGTCATTTGTCGAACTTATTGCTGTTTACGGGTATCTAGGTACAATTAAGCTCTTACTTACATCTAAATAAACTAAAAATAATAATTGGTGTAATAACACTTTCGTGTGTGACTGTTCAATAGCGTTAAAATAACACTGGTCCGAATGTGAAACTCAAAAGCAGTACTTCCTCATTCGGAATTCAAAAAGAGTCCGGCGCGATTCATACCAATGGACAGTAAAATACTGGTATGAAACAGGAAACACTCGAATAAATTTGCCAGAGCTTCCTCCATTTCTGTCAGCAGATGCACCTTGAGGATAACTTGACCTTAGCACTTGATACTTTTCTCATAGCATAAGTATAATAAATATCAAATTATTCAATTTAAAAAACCTGTCTTTGGAAGCAATACTACCTTACTTAATATGATTTTTGATCGAACGGACACATTCTGTAGGTACACTTTTTGCTCGCAAATACACTTTTCCTAGAACACAGAAGTCCGCAAGCGTGACCCATATAAGCCTTTATAACATACGAAAAGGGTGACTTTAATACAACCAAATGCATATTTGATGACCGAATAAGCCGAGGGTGCCGTTAAGCCACGTAAACTAAGATAAGCCCGGTGTTAGTTGTTAGGTACATGGAATATTAGCAAACTTACGTACTTATAACCGTATATATAACTGTGAAGACAATGACACGTTTAGGCTTAAAGGAAACTACACAACAGTGTAATAATAAGTTACAAAATTATCAACTTTAAATGGATAAACGACACAATATTTACTATGTATTTTGTTTGTGAGATGCCGATATTTCAGCACTATTAGCAGGTAGTACTATTCCTCATTCTGTGCCATCCATCATGGCGCTTGTAACAGTGCTAAATTAGTAGAAACCAACGATCAAAATATTACATGGTGTCATAGTAAAGTAAAATAGTTTGGAATATGAATTGCAAAGACGATAGTTGCACTTGAACCAGCGACTGTTTCCTTGCCAGGGAAAGCGTCTTACAACTGACAGA
The DNA here is from genome assembly GCA_963556515.1 of Nudaria mundana. Classification (NCBI taxonomy): domain Eukaryota; kingdom Metazoa; phylum Arthropoda; class Insecta; order Lepidoptera; family Erebidae; genus Nudaria; species Nudaria mundana. Next base: position 2,346,894 of record OY748290.1, on the reverse strand, counting down.
CAACCCACTAGCCCAATACTTCGTTACTTGAGCAAAAGTTAGCAAAGTTCTCAAAAATATAGATATAAGTAAAGTTCGCTCCAATACTTCACAAAGGATCTAAGAGTATACTCGTACATTAAGTTCATAGCACACACTTTGATAGCAGTCATTACATCGAGAGTCAGGCTAAAGTTTCACTAAGAGATAGTGAGAGAGGGCACCCGATAGAGGACTCGTTAGAGCCATCACAAAGACACTATTGTATTCCTCAGACAGCAGCAAATGGTAGATATAACTTACCGTTATTCTGAAGTAATGTTAATATTGAAAGTATCAAAAAGATGGGTGGTTATGGTGGGCCATTTGGATAACTTAAAGATTACCCCCTTATACATAATGAGCTTTAAAATACCGTTAAAATCGATCTTAAACATAATGAGTTAACAGAGGTTTAAATTAGGTACTAATTGTCATAAAAGAATGGGAAACAATATGTTTCTCTTGTACACTTGACAAAAACCAGATTCTCTGGCTGAGCTCTTCTGGATTTAAACAGATACAATAGAGCATTTTATAAACTTAAGACTAACGGGTCTTTTACGCGATTATTAAAATATATACATATCTCTTTATTACCCGACGTTTCGGCCCTGTTACAAGAGCCGTGGTCACGGGTGGACTGTTAGTCTTAAGTTTATAATGTGTACAAAACGCGAAAGAAGTAAATAGAGCATTTATTTAATTAAGAAGGTTTTTAGCCAATAACATTAGCAAAACGCTATGTTTCATTATGATTAAGGGGTAAATAAATATAGCCAAATGGCTATTAAAATCAATAGCAGCAATAGACTCGACTCGTCCCCTATTGCGTGGGACCAAGACAATAAGGTACTGGTGAAAAGAGAGCGCATGAGCCTTTACCTACTAATTTGGAGAAACCGTATGTGTTATCTATATTAGTACTTTGAGGCATCTCGAGAGTCATCCTGTCCTGCATGTTGTGTGCTTGGGTTAGGAGGACGTTTACGTGAGAAGTATCGTAGCAGGAATCGAACTCGGCATAAAACCAGTGTCATAACACTCATTACCATTATGCTTCGAACGCTATCGAATATCGTGTACCTATTTATGAATTCCCTGCGCAATACCGTGGTGCGCCGAGTTATGACTAAGTTATAAGGCGCTTCTACTGGTATTCGTATAAAGAAAAATCTTGCTATTATATAAAGCTACATGATAATAACGACGATCACCGGATAAAATATTGCTCATTGGTCAATGAATGTATTCAGCACGCATGAGTTTCTGACCTCAACTACTTTATTTCTTGTAGCCCCTTGTCGAAGTTAGAAGGTTTTTCTCATTTGGTACCAAAAAACAGCAACCGATACAGATTTTTCTTTACTAATATGTAGTTGTATCTGCGTGTTATTTTATTCCGGTAATGTGTGTTCAAATTGATCACCAGTCATTTTTGAGGTTAATGCCAATGCCGGTCATAAGGAGCACCTGTTCCAAATTTTAAAAGACTTACTCAAGAGATACAATTTAATTTATTTAATTTTGGTCATGATAACAATGTTTTGTCATTATTACAGGTATTAGCGGTCCAACGACTAGCATACGCCCGCCGGCCGACGTCCCATTCGCGCGTCCCTCGACGTCTACCTTCCACGGCCCCCCTCCCCCATCCATCTCGCATGAAACTTCGCATTTATTGTTGCAGATGGGTAAGCAGATGCGGATTTTGATGCGAATATTCGCAACATCCTTAGTACCTATAAGACACGAACTTGGTTGATTTGTTAGATGTTTCCGTTGGTCTCTCATTGCTAAATGCAACTATATAATCATATGTACGCGCAGCAATTATGTAATAATCTACTCAGCCTGTCGTCACAAAACCAAAGGAGGTTGACAGAAGCCGTTCATGATGCCCACATTTCGATAATCGCTGTAGTTCCCACGTAATAAGGGCCGAGCTTATTCCCGTAGCCTTTGACTACATTTGTCAGCGCCGTAGGTATAATATACCTATCTACCTATGACTAAGCAGTACGTATCTACAACATAAAATTTTATACCATCCCGAAAACACTTCAGTAATCAAAGCAAGCCTTATTTTACTTATATTACCAAATCTATATTCTCATTTAAGGTAATGTTAAGTCAAAGTAATACACCCTCATTATATCAAGGCGAGGGGCATCACGAAGTCTGGGATTCCCGGTAATTACGGTAATACGGAGCTTTGAAATAACAGTCCTCTTTAAATATTTACGTGGCAGTCAGTGGGAAGTGAAATTTAATTTTATATGGACAACTAGGTTCTGATAGCGGTTTCGCGAGGGTTTATGTAGTACCGTATTTTGAGGTGTTCTGGCATTTGACGTTGATTCATATCGATGGTATTATGTGTTTTGTAGAACTTTTGAATTATTCCAACGCAATTGTAGGGTTGTACCCAAAACTTTAAGTAACGAAATTACATTACCGGAAGGTTGATATTATATCAATGTAGGAGATGTTTGTGATATAGGTACTAAGGTTTTCATATTCTGTAGTATCACAAGTTTGTACAATATTTATACAAGAATTTTACACACCACTAAAAGCAAATTATAACATACCTATGTAATAAATATAAATAGTAAATTCAACTGCTTTGCACCGGTTTGCAAAAGAGTATTTTTGGATGCCCCTTCATACGTGACGCCTTGCTTGCTTCTTGCATTCGCTGAGTTTAATTATAATTAGGCATTATATTTTATAGTGAAAAAGTTTATATATATTTATATTATGATAAGTGGTTTTCCTATCTGCAACCTCTTATGTTTCTGATGATGATTAAATCATTTTTCACCATCCGATAAGGTTATGTTTGCTCCTCATCATCAGTACTTATCTATAGTTTTTCTGTTGCTCCACACCTAAAGGAACTAACAGTGGTTAGTACCTATAATTAGTTATTCCTGACACTTATCATATACGTCAATCGGCAAAACCTTTATTTAAATAGCTTAATAGTTAAATTCAAAGAAGCGAGAAAAAAATCTAAATCACCGTCAGAGTTCACGACTTGAGTTCAAGAACTTATCTTCAGCTAACCGTATGCTTTGTCGCAAGAAAATATCAATTTGTTCTGTCTAAAAGTTTTCAACATTTGGTTGTGACAATATTTCATGTAATTTCACTCTTTTAGGGACAGAATAAATTTGTTACTCTTGCAAAATTTGCGTCTCTGGTGCTATGTCGGTGACAGATGTTTCAAATCTTTTTTCTGTTATTTTATTTAAGCTGTTCTCCTACCCACTTTTTTGTTTGGATTTGTAGATCTGGAATATTATTTCAAACAGTTGTTGTTGTATCATCCTTTAGGTATTTCATTTAATTTTCATTTCATTTAATCTTTATGTACACCTAAAAAATAAAAATAAATAATTCGGTAATTTATGAACAATATATGCACAAAGGCGTGCTTATGTCAATAGATGACTTTTCTTCCAGCAGACCCAGAGTTCTATAGAAAAAAGATTTATCATGAGAGAGAAGAGACGCAAACACCGCGTTACACATTAACTTAGAAGAGAAAATACAAATAATAAATAAATACGTAACATACAATAATCTAAAATACATAAAAAGCGACTGGTTTGGTACACCATTATACACTAATCTATATACTATTATATAATTGTAAAGTGGTCGTGTCTGTACATTGGAAATATTTGAAAAAAAAATACTTGGGTTATGTTATGTTATGTTAACGATACTAAACACGATTTTTTTTTTTTAATTTCCTGTCTGTTTGTCTGTTTGTTCGCGATGGACGCAGAAACTACTGAACGGATTTTGATGCGGTTTTATTTGTTAGACAGGGCTTGGTCAGACTTAAAATCTTACGTTTGTTTCATCGCAATCGGTTGATTAGAACCGGAGATGTGACCAAAAATATAATAAACTGAATTTAACGGAGATATATGTATAGATGTCACTTTTTATTATTATTGGTCAATTTATGATGGTATGTTTGGTCGCGATAATCGACATCCACGCGGGCTGAGCCGCGGGCAACAGCTAGTTATGTATATAATTAAAACTATACAATATTTTTTTGGAAACGTAATGAACATTAATTTAATATTATTACTCGTACTTATATTACACACAAAAAATTAAACAATACAACAACAACAACTAACGAATCCGGCTCAAGACAATCGTTCTTGTGATTTCATATTGTACAAAATTTTAAAAAAATAACTGCCTGCAATATCTTACAAAATATCGTGTTAAAAATATCTCTGCGTCATTGCTGAATAGAAAGCTGCCCAGAATGTGTATTCCTCGTAAGTAAATTAGTTTTTTTTATTCATATCCCAAATTCTACTAAAATTCAACGCGGACAAGTCATGGGCACTATATTTTTTTTACTTTTCAAACATTATTTTTGTAGGTACCAACTTATTATTTACTAGCTAATCGCCGCAGCTCCGCCCGCGTGATTTAGTTTACTCGTTCCCGGTTCCCGTGGGAACACACTACCGGGATAAAAATTAGCCTATGTTACTCAGGGTGAATGTAGCTTTCCAATGATGAAAGAATTTTTGAAATCGGCACATTAGTTTTTGAGTTTATTCATTACAAACATACAAATCTTTCCTCTTTATAATATTATAGATTGTGTGAATATTTGCTAAAAATTCCACTCGCTAAAATTCTGAATGGTGCGGACAATGCAGTCAGCGAAGCGAATACTTTTAACAGGTTCCACTGAGATTCCTTGTAGATAATAAAGCAAGGAGTACCTATAATTGGGCTGGGTATCACCAAACAGGAACAGCGTCCGTAGAGCACAGCCAAAGGTTAGAATTTGTAAATAACACTACCTTTTTAGGAATAACAATAGATTCTAAATTACAATGGGGTGACCATATCACCATTTCAGCTAATAAGCTTAGCTCTGCTGAATATGCTGTGAGACGGATTAGACAGTTGACAGATGTAGCTACTGCTAGGCTAGTTTACTTTGGTTACTTCCATAGCTTGATGTCCTATGGAATACTACTTTGGGGAAATGCAGCAGATATAGAAACAATTTTTATATTACAAAAGAGGGCAGTCTGTGCCATTTATTGTTTAGGCAAAAGAGATTCTGTTCGGGAGCGATTTAAATATATTAATGTTTTAACTGTAGCTTCCCAATATATATTTGATAACATACTGTATGTCAGGAAAAATATATCTAGCTATACTAAAGTAAGTGACGTTACAGACAGAAATCTACGTAATAAAAATAAACTACTCCCTCCGTGTTATCGGCTTAGCAAGGTTAGTCATTCTTTCAAGGGGGAAGGTATACGCTTTCATAATAAATTGCCTAAATCGGTCCTTTGTATGCCCGACAATAAATTTAAAACCTTTATAAAGACCACTTTATGTCAAAAAGCATATTATAAGACAGTTGATTACCTTAATGATAAAAGTGTCTGACTTGAGCATGGTGCAGGCGCCTCCTAAAATGCCGTAATTGTACTATATTTTGTACTTAGGCGACTATAATTATTTTTTTTGTTGTATTATACACTCTTTTTGATTTTGACACGAGACCAATGTACATTCGTCCACATTTAGTCTTAAGAAAATGTGTAAATGAGTCAATTATTTGAAAAGAGAGACCGAGAGTTTTATTGCCAGGTTCTTTCTCTCGGTTCTACTTATTGCTTTGCGAATCTGGCAGTACATGTAAATATAGAAGAAATGACATTTTTTATTTTAAGTACTTACTGACGTTTGTAAGAGCCATTTAGTGACCTATACAAATAAATAAATCATTTCATTTCATTTCATTCATTACAGTATTTTTTATTTGATTTTTTTAATTGATTGAAAGATCTGCATCTCATCTTGCAGCTTGAATCAGGCAGCAAACGAATCATCATACTTTTTAACTTTCCTTGTACCTATACCTACTTGTGACAGCGGTGAATAAATGTTTTGATTCTCTTGATGTTGCAGTCTATGTAACAATACATATCGTGATTAAACAAACAGACCAATTTGTCGAGGAGCTTTGTTTAATAATTATGTAATTAGTGAGAAATTATAATCAACTTAACATTCATTAAATTTTGAATAGCAAAATTAAGAACCATCATGTGATATTTTAAAAAGGCTTTCTTTAAAGTTTATTTATGTTTATGTAAATGGTACGTTTTAATCATACAAGTATTCTTTAGCCAGTGACAGGAGTGAGATATTAAAAGTAAAACAAAACAGTTTTGTTCACCCCCACACCCGTTCTCCGCTTTGCGTTGCGTGTATAATTACTTGTTATTTTTTTCGCGTTTTAAGGCCACGATAGTCTTTTTATACGGCCGTGTTTTTATACATTTACATAACATGAAGTTGTATTTCTATTCGTTGTGCTACGAGTATGAATATTAGATGAGATCTTGATGTAAATTAATCTAACGCATTATGTACCAAAAACATTCTGTAGTATTTTTTAAACTTTGTCTCTTTAACTGCTGTACAAAACGATGTTCGTGAGCTAGCCATAGAATATAGATTATTATAACCCACCTTATACAAAGATTGAAAGAATCAAAGAATCAATTTCGTTTATTCAGTTTAGGCACATAAAGGGCACATATGAATATCAAAATTTTACAATTTACTTATTGTCAAGTAATACGAGTATGTATTATAAAAATACTAAATTAAGTACATAAATAACCTTTTGAAAATGATTCAACTATTACACAACATTTATTTATTTTATTTCTTTATTTATGTATTTGGTGTATTTATTATTTAACTTGTGTGGTGGCATTTGGCAGCATGACATTATGATTAATTGTGCTGGGTGAGATACGGGTACCTACTGCATGGGTGCGCCATTTTCAGTGTCACTGGCCTCCTCTGAAAACCAGCGCTGGCAATAGTGGGTCTGCTGAGAGGAGACCAATTTCACGCAGATGTGGCGTGTACTAGCATACACCTACGATTTTCCTGTCCTTATACCTACGAGTACTATTAATATTTAAAAAAAGTTTTTAACATCTTACTTACCATTGCTTTATTTACTTGTGTATTGTTATCGCCATGTCTGTCTAAGAATAAACATATTTTTCTTTCTTTCTTTCTCAAAGGCTATTTTGTTGTTAAAACGGAGTGTGTCCCCACCACCCCCTCTAAAAGCTAAACGGGTAGCTTGATAAAGTCCCGGCGCTGACTCGCCCACGCTGAGCACTCCACCAACGTGTGGAGTGCGGTGTCGTCGTCGGAAACCTCGCAGTGTTGACACCGGGGTGTGACCTCACGACGGATGCAAAACAGATAGCTACCGAAGCATCCATGCCCGGTAACGATCTGCGTCGCACGATACGTGAGGTCACCATGCTGCCTCTGCAGCCAATCGTCCATGATCGGTCTCACCGCCGCGATGATGGTGGTACCCCACTTGGGTTGCTCAAGTCGCACCTTCCATGACTCCATGAGATCCTGGAGGAGTTGGGACCGCTGGTCATCGATTTCTCGAGACGCAGGCCTGTGGTCCTGCTCCAGCACCTCCTTGCACCATTGGAACAATGACGCAAGGGCTCTCGTTTCCAGGTCCCGGCTAGGAGACATGCAGCCTCTCCGGAGATCGTGCGGTAGCGCCTTATTGTTTTGACGGCCTCAACGGTCTCAACGGTCTGTTAAGGAGCGTTGAGTTGTTGGCCGTCAACCGCGCCGCCCATACGGGAGCCCCGTATAGGGCCATACTCCGCACGATCCCCAGGTACAGTCTCCTGCAGGAAGCGTTGGGTCCCTTTAGGTTGGGCATCAGTCGCGAAAGCGCGACCGATGCCTGTGTCACCTTGGGGACCAAACTTCGGAAATGTGGTCCGAAGTTCCATCGGCTATCAAGTACGATCCCTGGATACTTCATCGAGGGCTTGATGCCGATGCTAACGCCTCCCACATTTTTATGCTAGAACCTTCAGGTGGACCGTTCCGAGGTCTGTGAAAACACAGAACCCCGGACTTGTGCAAGGCCACCTCCAGTCCCAGCCGCCGTATCAGACCCACGACTTGAGCAACACCCGTCGTGACCTTGAGTGCTGCCTCCTGGTACGTTGCACCCCGCGCCGTGACGAGGGTATCGTCGGCGTAGCACGTTACGCCGACGCCCTCAGGCAACGCACCCCGCAGCACCCAGTCGTAGCCGATGTTCCACAGAAGCGGGCCCAGGACCGACCCCTGCGGAACACCGCACGACACATCCCGCCGAGCTGGCCCGAGCCAGCTGGGGAAAGCTATGGCCCTCTCCGAGAGATAGGCCTCGACAATACGACGGAGGTAGAGAGGCGTTTCGTGATACACGAGCGCCTCCCTAACGCAGCTCCATGGCAAGGTGTTAAACGCGTTGGCGATGTCAAGAGACACCGCCACCACCACCCTGCCCTGCGAGACTGCTTCCTCCGTCAGGCTCTTGACGCGCATGATCGCGGTCACGGTGGAGCGTCCCCGACGGAAACCGTACTGGTTGTCCGCCAGGTCTGGCCTCACCGTCTAGAGATGCTCGACGAGGCGTTCCGCGATAATTCGCTCAAAGAGCTTACACACCTCGTCGAGTAACACGATCGGCCGGTATCCGGACGGTGAGTCCACCGGCCGCCCTGCCTTACGAATCAGGACCAGTTTCCCCGTCCTCCACACCTTGGGAAACTGGCCCCTTTCGAGGCATGCGCTAAAGAGTCCCATCAGTCGAGGCCCGAGTTCTTCGAGGGCCAGAACCCATGCACGGCCAGGAATGCCGTCGGGTCCGGGGGCAGTGATTTTCCGGCGTTTATGCCGGTTTACTGCCGCACCTAGCTCCCCCACCCTGACATCGGGTACGTCGTCTTTGCTGGTGCTATCCGCGTCGGGCAGAGACGGAGCCATGTGCGGAGGGACATGCTCCTCCGTTAGTGGGGGCGCCCTAGGTCGGAGTTTCTCCCTGACCTGTAGGTACGGGCGCCCCTATGGGTTCTGCTGCAGGGTCTCCAGGAGCTCCTCGCGGGCCGCCGTCTTGGCCCGCTTTATTGTCTCGTACTGAACAACTAATTAAACTAGAACACACAGGAGTTAAATGGCTATTAAAATTAGAGTCAGAATAATCTTTATTGTACACCAATAAGAAATTACAGAAAAAAAAAAAAAAATCGATGTACAAAGGGCGGCCTTATCGCTAAAAAGCAATATCTTACAGGCAACCTTAGGATGGACATGTATTGAAATACTCTTAGAAAAGTTTTAAGGTGGCTATTATGGGTGACTACGGAATCCTATACTATGCGTAGCCCGACACGGTTTTGGTTTTTGGAGACATGCATAATAGGACGTGTTTTATTACCTACTTGGGACAGCAACCGATGAAAAGTGGGTGTACATTTTTTCTCTACCTACCCCTTCGGAGAAACAGATGTGATTATAATGATCGCAACTATGTATTCTTGTTCATGGAATTGCTTTTAAAACTAGCTGATGCTCAAATGTTCATCTCAAAGTAAATTAATACAAGCTAATGTTCTGGGATCTATATAACACATACTTATATACCTCTAAATATGTACCTATAACAGATAAACACCCTGACACTGAATCCACCATCGTACTCATCACAAAGTTTTGTCCTGGGTGAGATTTTAACCCACAACCTCCGTGTCCAATAGTCAGCTTGAAGTTAGCACAAACCACAAGCTCTCAAAGTATAATTACGATATAATCATCTCGAAGTAATTAAACCACTTTACTGCAATCAACAACAAACACAGACATTTCGCAAATAGTCCATTTATGAAATTGTACTATTCAATGTTAATCAGTAGTATTCGATCCCTACATAAGAGCATAATGCTAATTATTGATTCGATTAATTGATATTCGATTGAATCGTGATGTCGGCTGACGAGTAACTCTTGTTTCATACTATCTCTGTAGATATGTAATGAATACTGGGTACTCGTTAAGAGCGATCCGATTATTTTGGTTGTAATAGGCTGCTTACGATAGAGAAGTACCTACCAAGAGTTTATAGACCCCTCTACATTGTCTTTATCGACTACCAAAAAGCATTTGACTCTCTTCTCCACTCATCGATATGGGAAATTCTGCTCTTTCAAAATGTGCCACTGGATTACATAAGAGTTTTGAAAGATATTTACGACAAAAGCACTGGTAGAGTTAGGCTGGAAACTACAGGGCCAACCATACCAATAAGAAAAGCCGTACGGCAGGGAGACCCACTTTCGCCAACTATTTTCATAGCGGTGCTGGAGTCTATCATTAGCAAGCTTAACTGGGAAAGGGTGGGCATACTTGTGGACGGTTGTTACTTGAGTCACTTGAGGTTCGCCGACGATATAGTCCTGCTTTCGGAACCAGCGAACGAACTGAAAGTAATCCTACTAATATTATAAACGCGAAAGTTTGTGAGTATGTAAGTATGTATGTATATATGGATGGATGGATGTTTGTTACTCTTTAACGTAAAAACTACTGAATGGATTTTAATGAAACTTTACAATAATATAGCTTATACATCAGAATAACACATAGAATATTTATAAAGATATTGTCTGAATTGTTCAAAATATGGCGACCACAAGTGATAAATAATCTACATGAGGAGAGTCGTAAGGTGGGTTTAAAAATAAATCTAACCAAAACTAATATCATGACAAACCATATTGAAAGACTATAGAATATGTAGAAAATTCACCTTTAACATATGTAGAGGCCTACACTTATCTGGGAAAGCAATTCAATTCATTCATCAGAGAAAATAATGATCTGGAGGTGGAAAGAAGAGTGAATATCACATGGAAAAAGTTTTGGAGTCTCGAGGAAATACTTAAAAGCGATATGACCATACGGTTGAAAACAAAAGTTATGAACACCTGTCTACTCCTCTCATCAATACATAATTATAATAAAATTGTAAATGTTCGCTGTCTGTACAAGGAAGATATATATGAGAAATTGATGCAGGGGGGCTTTATGAACGCAATAGAAACCCAAAATAAGGTTTTTAGAATTTTTGTCTGTTTGTCTGTGTGTCTGTTTGTCTGAATGTTTGAACACGCTAATCTCAGAAATGGCTTTACTGATTTGAATGCGGTTTTCACTAATGCGTTGCGGTACATTCAACTTAACATTTAGTGTTTGTTTCATTTCAAAAGGTTGATAAATAAAAAAGTTATGTCGATCTAAAGAATCACGCATAAACCCAAGTTAAGCAACCCCAGTCGCGGTTCTAACTAGGATGGGTGACCAATTGGCACAAAATATATCAAGTGACAGACATGACTGGCAGACATACATTACGCCTATATTCCCGAAGGGGTAGGCAGAGATGCGTTACACATCAACACTGTGCCAGTACTTTTGTTGGTCCCACGTAATAGAGGGCAAGCGTTTTGCTGATAGGGTACTTTAGAAGATCCATTTAAATCAGCCAGGACAGGTGTTACATACCACTAATATAATAATATCTGCAGTCTGAGTAGCTCAGTAATAAATAACTTTGTTTGCAGATTTGATTTCCACTATTTGCTGTTTTATAACACGTGTGTATACATCAATAATACATATACCTACATACTTATAAAAATATATAAAAAAGGGGAAATGCGTGTCAGAAAGCACAAAAGGTTCCGTGCCAAAAGGGCAAAATAATCTGTTTTTTAGTATTTGTCACCTTTTAAGTCAGTCACCGTAATATTATTTATTTTACTAAATTAAATAAAGAGAGAGTTGAAATAATAGTGCTATGTAAGGTTGCTGCCTGTAACTGTAAAAGTATTATTGTATACGACTCATCTCTAAGTCGTATATAGTAAGTAAGAATGCCTCGAAGAAAATCGAACCTCAGCCAATGCAGCAGAAATGATAAAAGGTTAAGATTATTTCGATCTCAGGAATCTGAAGAGGATCATGAAGCAAGACTTACTGCATCTCAGGAACGGCAGGTATAGATTACGTGCTTCAGAAACGTCACTTCAGCGAGAATCACGACTGAGTTCACAGCGTTCTCAATTGACGGCCTAACGAAATTGAGAGAGCAGTGAACAGCGTGAGGTACGTTTATCCACCGACCGTGAGGCTCACACCCTGTCACGTGAATCTGAGACCTTTACCGACAGGGAATCTCGCTTGAGTTCTCAAAGAGTGCTGACGGCACGAAGTCGGTCTCAGGAAACCAATGAACAACGCGAAGCGCGTTTGACTGCTGATCGCGAGGCGCATGCTATGTCGCGTGAATCTGAGACCTTCACCGATAGGGAGTCTCGCTTGAGTTCAAAAAGAGTACTGTCGGCAATAACTCGGTCTCAAGAAACCAGTGAACAACGCATTCAAATCAGTTAAGCCGTTTCTGAGATTAGCGAGTTCAAAAATCCTTTGGAGAAAATTCTAAATGGGACAGCAAATTACAGTGATTGTTAAATATAATTACTATTAGTATACACTATTAGGTACCCCAATGTATGTACTGATACAGACGCTGGCTGTGTCCAAACACCGTTAATCAATACATAATAATAATTAATCAATACATATAATAAAATTGCAAGTGGTCGATGTCTGTATATCGAAGACATAATAGAGAAACAGTTGTAGAGGGGCTTTATGAACGCAATAACCCAAAACAATGGTTTTTAGAATTTTTGTCTGTTTGTCTGTGTGTCTGTTTGTCTGAATGTTTGAACACGCTAATCTCAGAAACGGCTTAACCGATTTGAATGCGGGTTTTAGTAATGCGTTGTGGTTTATTCAACTTAACATTTAAGGTTTGTTTTATTATGTCGATCTAAAGTACCACACAGGCGGAGCTGCGGGCAACAGCTACACATAATAAATCAGTAACTGGTGATCAAGAAAACTATAACACGCAGATGGAGCTGCAGGCAACATCTAGAATAATACGAGTATAATAAAATTGTAAGTGGTCGATGTCGAACCCAAAACAATGGTTTTTAGAATTTTTGTCTGATTGTCTGTTTATCTGTTTGTCTGTTTGTCTGAATGTTTGAACACGCTAAGCTCAGAAAGGGCTTAACCGATTTGAATGCGGTTTTCAGTAATTCGTTTTGGTTTACTCAATTTAACATTTTGTTTTATTTCAATCGGTTCATAAATAAAAAAGTTATGTCGATCTAAAGTAACACGCAGGCGGAGCTGCAGGCAACAGCTAGTTAACATAATATGCCTGTCAAACTTAGAAATTTACAAGTAGAGTTAAAAAGAAAATCACATCCTGCCAACTGAAAATGGAAAGAAGTATATTAAAAATTAGGAAAATACAAAAGATCTGTCATACTACAACAAGACAGAAAACTAAAGCCATCGATGCTCTCAACTACACACTTAAGACTGCGCCGTGCGAAAATGTCAATATAGGTACTCCCGGTTTAGTTGATAAAATAATAAGTATTCGTTCAAAAAATAAATAAAAATAACATAAACCATCACTGAAAATGTCTTTACAGTTTCTCCGTGATAAAATATTAAAATAAATAATATTGAATACTACAAAAAGTACGTAAAGTTTATGGAAAATGGCAAAAACATGGGTTGCCGTTAAGTAGAATTTTATATCTTATTAGTAGGATTCAAGCCTAATTTTAATACGAACACAACATTGAATATGTATATTACAGTTTGACCGTCTTACATTTCTTATTTATTGTCAGACAACTATGTTACACTTGTATCATTAAGCGTTTTAAATTTCCCATACATTTTTACTATGGCGGCCGCGCATCGGTTTAAATACGTGTGTCACGGGCTCGTGAATTCAGTCGTGCCCAAGTGTCCGGAGTGAGTCCACGTCGCTTTGCAGCGCGACCCACTTCCACGCATACGACCGCGCCGCGCCTGTTCGTGACACCCGTAGTAAAACGAGGTAAGTATTGTTTTGGAAATTGTAAATTTTTAACTTAAGAATAATGTGCCACTAACAAAATGGACAATAAGCAGAATAAATATACATTTTTATCATTGGAGATGTTTGAAAATAGTTACATATTTGTTTCAGATAATGGGAAAACGAAAAGAAAAATATTATAAAGTAATCAACAAATCCAGATTCAAGAAAAATAGAATGAATAATAAGTAAGTCATTTAGTTAATTTATCGTTAATCAATTATTTGAATAAATAAAAGATTTTGATACGCTTTTCACTTAAGGCATTTTCCTTTTAAGGCATTTTGGGCTTCTATATTTTATATTGATAAGCATGATGCAAAGAATATATGTGGTCTCAAAAACGTAATGTTGTTACTAATTGGACCAAACTATCTTAATGTGCACGAATAAAATTCTATTACATACAAGTATCCTTTTACTAACAGCTTAACTATTGCGACACTAACACAAACCATTAAAGAAATTTCTCTTTTAGGATGAAAAAACAACAAAATCAAAATGGATCGCCTAGACATTTACCCTTGAATAAAATTGACAATGAAAAAGAAGAGGTAAGTTTTTTGTATTCGTAAATAAATAATCAAATTTATTGTTATTTACAGAAATGAAATGATTTATTTATTTTGCATAGGTCACTAAATGTCTCTTAGAAACGTCAGTAAGTACTTAAAATAAAAAAAATGTCATTGCTTCTATATTTACATGTACTGCCAGATTCGCAAAGCAATCAGTAGAACCGAGAGAAAGAACCTGGCAATAAAACTTTCGTTTTACTCAACAGATTATTATTATACTAGGTACCTATTTGAATAAATATGGATTTTTTTATTTGTTTGCAGAAATCACTAGAAAATACATCTGATACTGAACTAATCATACAAGAAGAAAATGGACAGCAACAGGACATTAACTGGAAACAGAATTATAGATTTTGCGTACATTTACCAACAGTTACAAGAAATTTTTAATCATAACTCAGCATTTGGTTGTACTCTGAGTTGTTTAAAACTTACTAAAGAATTTAAAAACGGATTTCATTCAAAATTTTATTTTACCTGTCAAATGTGCCGTATGAATTTCACTATAGCAAATTATCCAGATTCCAATAACTCGATGGACCTCGACTTGAATGATAATGTGGTGAGCAGTTTTATGTCTATTGGTGCAGGGTTTTCCGGATTAGAGTTGGTATCAGCCAATCTCAACATACCATGTATGTCTGATAAATATATGCATATTAGTATTAATTAGTAGGTCATTAAATTTAATTACAAATATTACAATTGTATTGTATTCGTTTTCACTCAAATTTTTGAAAATTGATTTATTTCGTTTCCTTACCGCTGTTCAAGCTAGGCACACGCACACAGACACTCGCTATTCTGTCCGTTCACGCACACACCCAGCTAATTACCTAATCACCGCCGGCGTCGTACGCTCGGCGCAGTCTTAAGCTAAAATGGCGATGGGCTGGACATGTAGCGAGACTTGGCGATAGTCGTTGGACCAAAAAGACTACGTCATGGGAAGGTCCACTAGGACAGATAAAAAGAGGAAGACCAAATATATTTCAGTGTAATAAAATTTAAGATGGTGCATGATATACTCGTAATTTTAATTTAATTTAATTACGAATATTATAAGTTACTATATTTCAACCACGTAATATAGTCAAAATAATAGTGTTTCTTAAATTGTTAATAGAATAAATATACTACTGATAAGTATTTTTTTTATACACATGCAAATGTTACATTAGGGCGAAATAAAATAATTATTATAATACTTAATAAATATATGAAGCTAAATTATGAATAAGTTTGCATGCACATAGCTATTGTATTTGTTTAATGTGAGAAGCAAGAAATAAAAGCGTTTTTTATTTTATTTTAGGATGCTGCTTACCCAGGTTGACAGGGTACATTATAATTTTACAATATGAATCACAAATACTATAGTCTAGGGCTGGACTCGAACCAGCGACTGATCCCTTTCCAGGACGAACGTTCTACCAACTGTCCAAGACACCACTAGCCCAAAACCTCTAATTTTGTGATAAAATTGCGTTAATATCGCGACTTACAGCGTCAACAGTCGCTTTTTGTGATTCATATTGTAAAATTATATAAACAGAAGTTAGCTTATAAAATATATTCAGGGTATATTATATTGAGTCTAGTGAGATTCAGTGTGAAGGTGGCACAAACTATGAGCTACATTATGTCGTCTCCGAGCTGTCCAGAGTTATGTACTTTAGAAGACCTAAATATACGACGCAAGGCCAAATTATGCGGTCATCATTCCAGAGCACTAGACCGAGACGGTTAAAGAAAAATACAGTAAGATGAAGAAAGCAGAAGTGGGATTGTAAGTGGGTCAGCCCCAACATGAAATGGAACAATGACACACTTTCCTAACAAAATACAAGATGAAGATACCATCGAAAAGTATTTTCTTGGTACATTTTCTCGACACACATACGAGGACGATGTTTGCCAAATTTATTAAGCGGTTGGCTAACTCAATTTTATGGGCGAAACGAGTTTTGGAGGAAACCCCTCGCGAAATTGGCTTTTCAAATTATCAAGATAGAAGGATTGCAAGAGAAATTTGACATTGTTATCGTATATGCAAAACGAACTCTCATGTATACATAAGTTTCAATATGTTTGAATATCATATTTCTGCCGTTTAGAAATTAGGTTGCCAACTAGTTCCAAGCCCATAGCCGGAGCGACGAAAGGTACTAAATTGATTTGCTGCAAAATTTAGAAGAGACTTAATCTTTAAAAAAAGATAAACTATCATGATTTATTTTATTCTGACTATTAATTATAGTCAGAATAAAATGTTATGTACCCAAAGACTTGCTCACTTGCACCTACTGACAAACAGACGAGGCTCTGACAAATATATAACCATAGCCTAGAAACGAAATTATACGTAGGTCACACTATAAGTTTTGCGTAACTTAAAAAAACAACATGTTAAAACCAAAATTTTATGTTTATTGCTTTTCAAAATACTCTCCTTTACATTTTAAACATTTTTTCAGGCGAACGAACCATTTTTTTAAAACAGGAGGACCACAGATCTGAAGGTAATGTTTTCTACGTGCTGATTGAACGCTATCACTGCCTCTTCGGAGTTGGTAAAAGTGAAATCTCTCATCAAATCTTTGATTTTGGGGAAAATAAAGAAATCACAGGGTGCTAGGTCGGGGCTATGCGCAGGATGAGTGACGAGTTGTACTTTTTCGGAAGCTAAAAATGACTTTGTTTTGTTGGCCGTGTGTGAAGAAGCGTTGTTGTGATGCAGGAGAACGCGGCTTTTGGGTCGTCTTTCGCGAACTTTTTCTAACACCCTGGGTAAACAAATGGTAGAATACCACTCGGCATTAACACTCTTTTGATCTTCAAGTGGAATTGTATAGATGGGACCCGTAGCTGAGAAAAAAATCGCGTTCCTTTTTTTACCAACGTTTCTCGCCTGCCTCACTTTTGTTGGCTTGTTCTCATGAACAAGCCAACAAAAGTCAACAAAAGCCAACAAAAGTAGTTTCATTCTAATGCTGTTTATGACATTGTCACAGGAGACGAAACGTGGATTTATATTTTTGAACCCGAAAAAAAACAGCAATCTTGGGAATGGGTTAATATAATGGGTGTTTGAAAATGATTTCAAACACCCACTTTATTAACCCATTCCCAAATCCAAAAAGAAATATAAATCCACGTTTCGTCTCCTGTGACAATGTCATAAACAGCATTAGAATGTCCGTGGTCGTACTTCAGTAGCATCTGTGAGCACCATTCCACGCGAGCCCGCTTCTATTCAGCTGTCAGTTCATGAGGGATCCAACGACAACAAAGTTTCCGAACTTTCAATTCTTCGAGTAAAATTTTCTGGATTTGACTCATACCAATCCCCAATAGTCTTCGAATTGTCTCATAGGTAATCCGCGGGTTTTCTTCAATTAACCGCTTAACAGTAGCCACATTATTTTCGTTGACGGCAGTTGAAGGCGCCGCCCTTCACGAAATTCGTCATGTAAAGAAACTCGACCTCTCTCAAATTCAGCAAACCACAGCCTCACGGTGCTCAAACAAGGTGCTTCTCTCCCAAAAGCATTTTGAAGACGAGAGGGACGGTCTTGAGGAGAGAGAGAGAACTTTTAAAATCATAAAAAATCATCGCTCTAAAATCTTTTCGACTTAATTCCATTTTCGTTGCATACCTACAACTTTGATGTGTGAAAAAAATTATTGACAAATGATTTCCCGCCAATTGTTTTTTTTATTACTAAGAAGGTTGCAACGTTTAAAAAATATAACATTCGAAATTCAAATAGTTCTGATTAGCTAGAAGTGCTAAACTTTTAGTGTGCCCCATGTACTTCTATTATGTGGCACAAAGTAACTGGTGGAAATGTGAACGTTACAAAGGTGTTCTGTCTACCTCTTTGGGGATAAAGACGTAATTTTGTCTTATGCAGAATGAAAATAAATTATTTTAACGAGCTATCAGAGAAGAATTTATCAATCGGGCTTAGGAAAATACCAGAAATTGTTAGAACTTCATTTTCTGCCTTTTGTGTTACATTCTATTCCTAAAGTTCAATCTTAAGTACCTACCAGGACGACATAAATAAAGAGGACATAACTATTCGCATGACTCACATGAACATCGGAACAGTCACAGCCCATCTTGCGACACGCGCTAACTACATCGCTAATGAAGTGAAAAATTATATATGAAACGGACGACCGTTTCGGAGGATGTTCTTTGTCCGATGTTTGTGTTGAGAGATATTTCTAAAAACTGCTATTTTCTTATGAAATTATACCACAATATACTAAGGAAGCATGGTTGAATAACAAAAAAAATGTCAAGTGTCAAATCGGACGTGTAGGTACGCTTTTCAGGTATTAAAATGCAATGATTTGAAAATACGAGTATGACTTTTTTTTAATTCCGCACGCAGAAGGAGGTTTTAGCTGCTGGAAAATGCTACTTGGTAGGTACTAAGCACTAGTTGTCAATCGGGACCATTAAAAATGAAACAGTGACGGTCTTATTCATAATAAGTTTTCAGAGGTTTAAAATACCGTTATAATCGGTATTTTTCAATTATGAAATAGAGAGTTTTTAGACAATCAGAGGTTTAAAATTGGTAGGTACCGATTGTCATAAAAGAAAGGGACACAATATGCTCTCTTGTACAACTGACAGAGACAGAAGATTCTTTGAGCTTTTCTGGATGTAAAAAGAGTAATTTTAACTAAAACGGGGTCTTACGGTCTTACGTCTATTGCCGGACGTCTCTGGTACGCACCAGAAGGTATATCCAGTGGCGCGGTATTTCCTGTCTGTCCTATAATTTCACCCTAGTAGGTAGGTACCCCAATGTAATGTACAGTGTATACTGATGCTTGGTCCGAAGACCGTTAATCCACTCTACATCTGTTGGGAATCGTAATTCCTTTCCAAATTTTGAATCTTATTTTTTTAGAATGAAATATAACGTAAATTAAGGAAATTAATTTGGCTAATTTTGGTTCCTTTAATTATTAAAAAGCATTTACATTGCTTTTTTAAGGTCATAATCACAATTAATATTTAGAACCAAATTAAATTAAAAGATTAAATAAACTGCTACCAATTAAAATAACTTCCTCAGTATATTTACAAAAATACAGCTAATTAGGTAATTCAACATTAATAATAAATATTAGGTAGGGAATAGTTTATAATTACCAGAAATGCAATAAATGCATACATGAAAAATCTACAACTAGAAATTAATAAAATATTACCTAGACAAGGTCTAACTCTACTTTTTAGGGTTCGGTAGTAAAAGACTCGGAACCCTTATATAGCTTCGTCATGTCCGTCCGTCCTCGACCTTTCTCCCAAACGATAAGTGCAAGGAACGTGAAACTTTGCATGGATTTGTATATTTTTGAGCGAAGCGAGCCGAAGGCAAGCGGAGCTCTCAACGGGTGACTCAAATTATTTTTCAAACGATTTATGTTAAATTGTTTCTCGGCGAATACCCGGCCGATTTCGGATTTTCTTGCACTCATCAAAAGCTTGCAGAATTACCCAGGTTATTACGATGCCAGAATTTTGAATTTAAACTCGCTTCGCTCAAATGCTGCAGCGTAACGGTACGTTTCGCGACTGCGGCGACCTAGTTACTACGCCGACAAAGTGCTAAGCTAAAATTTTTTAAAATATTTTTTTTGTGGGACCTACTCTTCATGAAAGTATGAATGATATTTTTTTTTATTCTTGCAGATAATTTTTATTTATTTATAAATCATTGCAAACATGGGTTACATCAGATGTTACAGCAGTAATTTACAGATTCACCATATTTTACCATAATACCAAGCATGCAATTTTTTTTCCAAATAATAATTATGAAATGTCTAAAATAAATATTGATTACTAAATTTTCATTAAATGACAATAATATTACAAACCAAATGTCAAATTCTTATTGAGCGAAGCGAGCCGAAGGCGAGTGGAGCTCTCAACGGGTGACTCAAATTATTTTTCAAAGGATTTATGTTAAATTGTTTCTCGGCGAATACTCGGCCGATTTCGGATTTTCTTGCACTCATCAATAGCTTCCAGAATTACCCAGGTTATTACGATGCCAGAATTTTGAATTTTGAGCGTAACGGTACGTTTTGCGACTGCGGCGACCTAGTATCTAGCTGACACTGCCATCCAGCAAGTATTCAGTCATTGTGTAATATGCTGTTTTCAGTAACAACGACGTCAGCTCTTTCTTAAACTGGTGCATATCTTTACAACCCAGTATTGAATCTGGCAACTTATTATACAGCTTTGGTGCCATACCTAAGAAACCGTTACCACAAACCGTTTTTTTGTGTGTTCTGTTGTATATTTTATTTTTATAACGAGCACTCTTTAATATTCAACTTCACAAATACAGCCACCTCATAAATACGAGTTATAGGCATTTTCTCGCATCTATCCTATTGTGTGGGGATTAGATAGGTCTTTTAAAGATATTGAGAGGTTGTTCAGATGTAAAATAACAGCCCCCCCCCCCTTAAATGTAAAATGGCAGGCGTGAAGAACCTGAAAAACAACATGACGGTAGTCCATGTACTGAACTTTGAAGGAAACCTACACTTAGCGTATTAGATAGCTCTGTTAGTTAAGGAGTTATGGAGGCTATTATGGGTGACTACGGAACCCTATTCTATGCGTGGCACGACATGCACTTGGTCGGTTATTTTTCCTTTTAAATGTTTTTTGTATTTTTTACCTATTTTATAACAACTATTCTTTATTTCCTTATAAAAACATTTCACAATAAAATATATGACGTAGAAGCCCCGTTCCCGTCGGCATCGCCGGGGTTACGAGTTTAGTGGGCGACATTGGGGTTAATGCCAGCACAAAACAACAGATTGCGGTTTTACAATGGATACTATTTTAATATACTCCAAATACTATGTTTAAAAACAACTAAAATAGAGCAGCGGTTTCGATGCACCGATCTTTCTTGGATTTTTCTTTAAGCGGTCCACCTCGTTCACCAAACTGACAAACAGCCAAAAAACAGTGTACTCCAAACTTAAAAATCACTTCCGTCAAGAAGATGGCTTTTTCCACTCCGCTCGAGCTACATACTCGGCTCTCATTGGTTGAATAGGTACAGGAATTGAATTTTACATTTCTAAATTTTTAGGTAACAATTATAAAGAAGTCTGTAACAAATCACGAATAATGAAACTAAGAATTTTGTGCATTTAATAACCAAACCCGGATGATAACTTCCGCCGACATATATAATTATGTACATTTACGATTTCATTAACTTAAAATTATAATAAAATTAACTAGGTCGTCACCCTGCTTCGCGGCAGCATATTAGAGCGCAGCAAGCATCACATATATTCGTGAAAAATATTTTTTTATTTTTTTTTATTTTTGAGGGCCAAAATTGAAAATTAGGGCTCCGTTAGAATGATGTCAGTTAAATCTAGTTTAATTTGATATATAAATTGTTGAAATCGGTAAAGTATTGATAGAGATCTCGCATAAGAAAGGATTGAACTTTCTTGCCCCATGAGAGCTTCGCTCGCTACGCTCTACTTACAGTACATATGGCATTTAATTGTTCCATTTTCACTAAAATATTAAATTTTATTTAATTATTTTATTTTAATATAAACTTTAAATAAATTGATTACCTCTATTTATTTATTTTTATAAGTACATTAGTGTTTAACTGTAGCCCGATTTCGCAGCTAACATCGTGTATCTCTCTTATCATCTTTTCTAGTTGTGGTGCAGTTTCCGCAAAGAGAACTATGTCATCAGCGAATCTAAGGTTGCTCAGATATTTGCCCTTTATGCATATACCCTTACTCTTTAGTCCGAGACACCCAGGACTTTAATTGGCTGTGCCATAGCGGCTGGCACGTAAGATTTTGTTACGTTTCATTAACATTTAATCGCGAGGCAACGGGTTTAATTTTTTTTTTTTCAAAATTACAATATATCTGCTACTTTTTATTAAATTCATTCGGCCATTTTGGACATAACCCATTATAAATGTACCCGGTGACGGCAATAGAATTGCCCCCTATTACGTGGGACTAAAATACTGGCAAATTGTGGGTGTGTAATGCGCCTCTGCCTACCCGTGGCGTGATATGTGTGTGTGTGTGTGTGTTCAGGTTCCTCATAATGCTTTGGAGCACGGCTATAATAACTATAGTCCCTTGCAAAAAATTCTAAACTTCCAATCTATGTTAAAAATGGTTGTCGTGGGGTTCACGTCAGTAGTGGTGTAGGTGACTCGCGAACCCATGAAACCACTAACCTTATAGCATAGCCAGTTATAGACACTTTGTGGCAAAACAATCAGAGAGGCGAAAATGCTTGTGCAATAATATAATGATTAATGGCAAGCCAATAATGATGACTTGCTAACGGCGATCATTTTTCATCGATGACTTTTTTATTGAAGATTTTATAAGTTATGTGAGATTGAACGTTGTATTATCTATATACCTACCTTTGATTATATATATGTCTAGATACCTAGTCCGGCCGTCAAAAGAGGATAGATTCAAAAGATGCAAAACTGCAACTAAGCTGCGCGCGGCTCGTTAGTACGGTTGAAGTTTCAAATGCCAATTGTGCTCTTGACATTTTACATTAATAATGACTTCTTGTGCAATAATATTTTGTAAAAACTATCTTAGAAAGATAGATAAACCTAGGAAGGTTACATTCCACCTGTAAGTATTATGTTTTATTGATTGCATGTCAACTAAATCATTACTGTAAAAATAATTTTACTTCGAAGAGATCTTGTCAAAAGTGTTGCCACTTGAATGAATAAGATTTCCCAATTGAGGGCAATTGTGTATTATGGATGTATATTAAGTCTAATATAATATGAGTTTGCGCAAACCTAATCCTTATCTAACATTTTCACATAGTTTTTGCCAGATTTAAATTGTTGATAACGTTTTGGTTCTGAAAGTAATGAAAGACTTTTTCTTTTTATTTATTCATTTGTGCTAATAATTTTTGTTACTAAAAGTAGTAGTCTTACGATTTAAATTTTGGTTCATTTTATTTAGGTTCTCCGGAGATCCGATATTAGCCAGTAAATGGATTGAAATATTAAGGCAGAGTAGGAAGGAACCGTGATAGAAACCAAAAACCAAAACCAAACCAAGCATTTGTTGGCCCTGTAAGTCTCAATAATACTTAATACATACTTACCTTTTACTTCATTAATCAATTGATGGAATTGTTTTCAATACTTACAAATAATTTTATTTTAGCTGACTTTAAAAAAAATAAGTTTCT
The DNA here is from genome assembly GCA_963556515.1 of Nudaria mundana. NCBI lineage: Eukaryota > Metazoa > Arthropoda > Insecta > Lepidoptera > Erebidae > Nudaria > Nudaria mundana. Next base: position 2,323,082 of record OY748290.1, on the reverse strand, counting down.
CAAGTCGACTTTTTTTTTAATTTGTTACCTCAAGTCATAACTTTCGACTGTCATAACGTTCATCATTTCGTGATTCAAAATAAGACTACCTAAGTAAAATAGCTGTATTAGGTAATTTTAGGTTTTGTAATTGACTGTGCAATATAAAACTCATCAAGTCTTTCATCGTATTGCAGAAGTTTAATTTGACGAAAAAAATATTTGAGCATTATAACTATGATTTTTAGTACCTACCTACCAAATTCATCTATGCCACACAATTTTTGGTGCTGGGATAACCCGAATTACGTTGTAGGTATTTCTTCCTTAACAATATTGTAATGACTTGCATAAGCGTCCTTCCTTTTCGTTTGTATAAATATTTTGATTCTTTGAACGTTGTCTTACGGAACGGAACCCGTCGAGCACGATTTTAGCTGACCCATTTTTTGTATCTATACTTGTACTTGTACTTGTCGACGCAGGCTGGTCTCCGAAATTCCACGTCTATTGCGCGGGTTTTGCGTGCGGGTAGGACTCTCTTCTACTCGTTTACGCGAGCCAGCCGATCTCTTCCAGGAACGCCAGCAGGCCCCGCAGGTTTCGCAGAGCTTCAGGGACGGTTTCTGGGTTGCCGAGATGTTTCGCCCTGTAGTTTCTTACTTCCTCACATCGCAGTAGCAGATGGCTGACCGTCTCCTCCTCAGCCATACATGCCCTGCAAAGGGGACTGTCTGTAATGCCAATCGTATATAGATGGCTATTTAGGAGGCAATGCCCCGTTAGGACACCTGTGAAAAGACGAAGATGGGATTTTTTCAACGTCACAAGCCTCCTGGCCTGTCGGCAGTCGAGTTTGGGTAGTGCCTCCCTCGACTGCCGACAGTCCGTTAGACCTGTCCAGAGTGTGTTGTGTAGTGTGTTGGTTTTTTGGGACAATATTGTCCTTATAGTACCTACCGGAAGTGGTAGTATCGGCTCCGGGCCGATTGACTTATAGCTAGAGCCGCTTCTTGCGAGCTCGTCTGCTGCGTCATTTCCCCTGGAGCCGCTGTGTCCTTTAATCCACTGTATAGTGACGTGGTTGTGCTTACTTATCTCAGCCAAGCGCTGATGACACGCCGGGCGCCACTGGACATACCCTCTGCTAGTAACCAGGGACGCCCGGCAACGGACGTTAGAGCGGCCGCGGCCTTGGGCCGCGGAATTAAAAAAAAAAAAAAAAAAAAAAAAAAAAAGCGCTGATGACAGTCGTAGATGAGGCCCGAGCTGATGATGTGACTGTTTAAGGCCTGTAGTACTGACTTGCTATCAGAGAGTATTCTAATATTAGTGTACCTTACCCCTCTGGAAGCTATAGCCGTTGCTGCCTCTAAGATCGCATATGTCTGTACATCTATACTTGTATTATTTTAACTGTTAAAATTCCTTTTAAATAAATATAAAGAGCACTTGTATGATGATGGTTGATGATTTTTATTACTACCTACCTCCCATACAACAATACTTAATTACCTAAATCCCGAGAATTTGTTTCCCATATATTTGGGCAAATTTGTGTGGTGGCCTTCTTGGCCACTCGCACACTAATGTAACCCTGACGTAATATTATCGCGGGTGACGTTTGTCACTCACACGTGAATAAACAACAGGACCACTTTTGACAACCCGCTTTGTACTAGACACGGTATCTAGACATATATATAATCTTTGATTATATATATGTCTAGATACCGTGATACCTACCTATATAAAATAAATCATCGTGAAGAAATAGCATCACGCCTGAACGGCTGGACCGATTTCGTTAATTCTTTTTTAGTTGTGTTCGTTATTATCAGGAAACAATTTTGGTGTTTCAGTATTTTGGAAGAAAAAAAATTAAGAAAACTTAACGACCAAACTTTAGGCAGTACGAAGTTCCCCGGTACAGGTTAGTTAGTTAGTAGTTATTTTTTTGTTGTAATGTGGAAAATGAAACCACAATCGGAACAATTTTAAACCGCTTATTTATGAAAACATTCTCAATAATAATTAAGAAATGAAACACTAATAATTATGTCTGTTTTCCTGGAGGGGTAGGCAGAGGTTTATACTTACTTTGCTCACTGTTAGCCAGTAACTATTTGGTATCACGTAATAAGTGGCAAACCTAAACCTGCTTTTACGAGGATATTAGTCCAAGATTATAAAACAATAAAATTTCAAAAATAGAATATTTCATACTAACCAAAGAGTTTTTAAAATCTCAATAAAAATTTTCAAAAATAGGATACCACATACTAACCAAAGAGTTTTCAAACCTCAATCAAAAATCACTCTAGTCGATTACACACACGATGACCGTAGAATGTTCCCAATATCACCCCAACTCTTAACCATTTTCTGCACAAATAAGCAATATCGCAGTTTGTCCAAACACTTGTGTGCCAATAACTTCCACGTGTGAGCTCGTATCTCAATTTGATCAAACACTTATTGCCTTCACCAATTCAATAAACTGTTAAAGAAAAAATAACTCTGTTTTTCTCTGTAGAAAGTTCATTCTTCAATGTTAAGTTAGAAGGCGTTTATCAGATTTTTCCAGCTTAGTAGATGAATCAATATCCGATGAAAATGACAAGTAAGATTTTGCTGACAAACACTTATGAATATTTATTGGTTTATAAACAGTACTGTTCGTGATTAATATGCTGGTCGAAGAGATATCGAAATCTTAAATATTAATGAAACAGATAGACATATAAAATCACGCATATATCCTCGAAGAGGTAGGCAGAGCTCCCACACTATACCAGTAATTTAGTTGGTCCCACGTAATATTTAATTAAAATTTATATAAAAAAGAATAAACGCACTCAAAAAATTTACGCTGCAGCGCCCCCTGGTGCGTGGTCACCATAACACCTATCTAAGAACATGCACCAATCAAACCTGAACTCATAACTGAAATCTGAATCAAATCGGACTAGTAGTTTTGTAGAAAAATGGCAACAGGTTTGCACAAACACACAAACAAACATCCTCTCATCACCAACGCATATACCGTCTCCGTTCCGTGGATAAAAATATCATCAAAATTCCTAAATATTTGACTAATTACTTTTTAGGGTTCCCTACTAAAAGTTTCTGAACCCTTAGTTCCGCCATGTCTGTCCGTCCGTCCCGACCGTCCGTCCTCGATTTTCCTCCCAAACGGTGAGTGTTAGAAACATTAATTTTTACACGGATATGTATATTATTTTACTACGCCGATAACGTGCTATAATAAAATTTAAAAAATTGATTTTTTTTTGGGGTACCTACACGTAAATTGGGAATGATATTTTTTTCTCGCATCTACTCCATCCTGTGGGGTATCATTAGATAGGTCTTTTAAATTAATTCATTGATTGCTGATGTGGTTTTTTGATTTAAGTATCTGTTTGCGAGATATTTAGCTTTGAAGCGCATATTTTTCCGAAAACAGGGCGTTCCCCCACTCTAAAATCTAAACGGCTGCCATGAAGAACCTAAAAAAATTCATGATGGTAGTCCATGTAATGAACGTTAAAGGACCATACGTTATGAGTCGGTATTACTTTGTTAGTTCAGGAGTTATAGAGGCTTTTATGGGTAAATACAGAACCCTATCTTATGCGTGGCCCGACACGCACTCGGCCGATTTTTTTATTATATTGTATTGTAAAAACTAGGAAGTAGGGATTCTTGACAAGACTGTGTTGACCTACTTATTTGTAACTTACTTTAATAGGTATCCTACTTAATACATTGTACACAACCCCCGAATTTAATGTGTTTTAATACTCTTTCTATACCTAAAGGTTCCTGGTATGGAAGAGATTACTCTTTAGCAACAAGACGATTTATTGTAACCTATATTAAGTTCAAGACATCAGTTTTTATTGCCAGGTTCTTTTCTATTTGGCTCCAGGTTCGTTGCTTTGCGAATCTGGCTTTAAATGTGAATTCTTATGTGCTGACGTTTTAATAATTGTTATTTTATAACCTATATTTATAAATATTTTTGAGTTTGAGTTGAGTCATAAAAAAATATTTTTCCTTATTCTCTATTTTCGTAATAAAAATACCACAACAGTGACACCTTTGGTAACCCGTTTTTCATAGCATTCTCACTAACCTCTCCTGTTAGCGGGAATGCTGTGAAAAAGCCATGAAAAAGCCCATATAAAATGTTTTGTCATAATATTTCTTAAACAAGCTAGTTTCCACGAAAATGGAAGACAGAGGCATAGGCGGCATGGTGACCTCACGTATCGTGGGACGCAGATCGTTACCGGGCATGGATGCTTCAGTAGCTATCTGTTTCGCATCCATCGTGAGGTCACACCCCGGTGTCAACACTGCAAGGTTTCAGACGACGACACCGCACTCCACACGTTGGTGGATTGCTCAGCGTGGGCGAGTCAGCGCCGGGACCTCGTAGTGGGTCTGGGCATGGATATCCTCTCGCTGGAAACTATGCTCCAAGCCATGGTCTCCTGCGCGAGTAGGTGGAACGTGGCCGTGTCCTTCTGCGAGCAACTCATGCTCGCAAAGGAGGCGGCCGAGAGGGAGAGGGAGCGTACCCTCCCCGCTGAGTTTCGCAGTCAGTGGTCAGGGCGCCGCAGACTCATCTAGCCCAGGACCATCGACCTCCATGATCGGGGCCTGAGGACGGCGGGATAGCCACGCGCCGTCCTTACAGAAGCAGCCCAACCCCAACGACGCGGAATTTTCATTGCGATCAAACCCCCAAACCCCCGAAGAGGGCACACAGCTGGCCAAAGTCCGCCGGGCGCCACTGGAAATACCTTCTGGGGTCACATGAGACGCCCGCAGTAATGGACATAGGAGCGGCCGCGAAAAAAAAACAGAGGCACACCATTCGCCCATACTTCGCAAGTTATTTAGTTGGTCCCAGGGAGCGAGTATTTAGTCGCTATGCGTGTTACTTTTATATATACTCGTCCATATAATTATATACCAGTGGCCGGTTTTTGAAACACAGCAGCAGTTGACTTACGTGTCAGAATTTCAGTTCAGAATACGCAATGTTCTAATATAACGTCATATAACCAGAAATCTCACATTCATGGTACAATCAACGTCCGTAGCAATCTGCGTCGCCTCACTAATTGTCATCAATTACAGTCAGAATATTAATTTGTCGACTTCCCTGTCGTATACTATAGCTACATCTACAAATATATATACCATATACGTATATAGTAACTATATAGTAACATAATGTTTAATAAAATGGTGAGTTGATGGGTAACCCCTTCCGCTACTTAACAGATAACGCTCTGTCGTCCATTGCCCGACGTTACGGGTAAGCCCTCATGAGTAGGTATAATCTCTGGGCACCTGACGATTGTGGCTACCTATGCGTCCACTGTCAAAGGGTTAACAGACCCATAAGAATCTTGGAGTTATTAATCTGAACCTATTTATACCTACTAAAAATTTTAACATTAACAGCCTTACTTAAAATATGACGCCTGTTGCCATAAAGGGGCAAGCAGAGGCATTATATATGGCCACACCGCAGCAGTTACTTTTATGTCGCCTCGTCTCGTAAAAGAAGATAGGTATCTGCCTATCATGCTTTTACGCCTAAACTACCGAACCAAGAATTATATGCTAACAATGAATAAATAAAATAAACCATCTCAGTAACAAACACTAGCATATTTTAGTAATAATAATATAGGTGGTAATAATAAGTGAACTTCGCATTGCCACCTAAGACTCGGTTGTAAACAAAAAAAAATGTTGGAAATATTCAATTAAAATGATTCAGTCATGATTCAACTTGTCAAGGATTTTGTTGAAAGAGTAAATTAAATACTGTACCTACGTAATGTGTTCAGATTTCAACACATATTGTTAAAATTGAGAAGGAAACAATACTAGAAGCAATAGTTTATTAAAGACTCTTGACTGGTTTTATGCCTAACCCATCAGGAATATAAGCGTGATTATAAGACGCTACACTTGAAAGTTATTTATATACCCAAAGACTTTATTTATTACTCAAGACACAAGACGCTGGCTTTGTAACTAAATTGAGATTTTACATCGCACCGTTTGCATGCAATGAGGTGTATCAACAACAAAATGTACGTTTCAGCTACGGATAATCGATCTGTGTATCCGCTGTGTTTATTTCAGAAACCCTAATACCGTCTTATACTTACTGATGTTCCATGAACCACCATATACACATTTGTCGCATAAATGCGGAGATAAATGCGGAGATACTTACCTGCCCGAACCAAATTCGTTAGTTTATCATAATCTGACGCGCTCGAGTAAATCCAATGATCGATTTTTTTTACTGATCTGATGGGTCTCCCTGAGCGAACCTCTCGATCTGAAGGTCATACGGTGGAGGTACTTATCAATAAGTAATCCTACCTTATATAAACCCGACGCATTCCAGTAACTACAAATTTTCATAATAGGGCCTCCATCCGTGCCCTACTGCTTGCAATGAATTTTAATGATGCAAATTGCATGATGTGTTTTAGTTCAAAATAATAAAACTGCACACATTGTTTAAACGACTGTTTCAAAATATTATTGACTCAATAATATAATATTTTTAATTCACCCTGAATTTCACTGTCTGGTTTTGATGTTGGTAAAAAATCAAAACAACAGCTTAACGATAGATAAAAAACATTTTTCAAAATCTTTCCTCAAAAACTCCAATAAAACAGCGATTTCCAACAAAATTCCTTTTGCAAACACACAGTTATTAAATTCAAAGTTTGCGTTGGGGGATCAGTGGGGCAAAACCCAAATATTAAAGTCGGCCCAAAGAAATATATTGCTCGGTAACCGTTGGATTAACTCGTGTCAACACGGTGCAGATTATCATGTAACGTGATGAAAAACCTTGTCATAAGTCGCTAGACTTGGTGGCGATATAGTCGATCTGATTAAACTTCAAAGTTATTAGCTCGTTTTAATTTTAATAGGCAACGATATGGTTATTGTACGGAACGGGCGCGGCCTTAAAAAAACGCCTCTTCATCTGCACGCGGTGCTGACCTGCTGACAGACGTACGAGACTCTGGCAATTATACCCTAAGAGCCCAAACGACAATACACTCGCATTCCATTGCGGCATTGAAGGGGGCGGCGGACACGCTTTCTTGACTAATGACCAACTTAAAGGATACCAACGCTCCCTGCAGGAGACTGATCTTGGGCTCGTGCGAAGCATGGCTCTATACGGGGCTCCCGTGTTGGCCGTGGGACTGACGGCCAACCACGACCAACAACAATCGGTATAAAACAAACCGTTGAAGTACTTGGCCGTCAAGATAATCAGAGGGTATCCCACGATCTTCGTATCTGGGGCCTCTCTATGGGACCTCGAGGCGGGGCCCTTACTTCATGGTTCAATGGCACATAAAGGTACTGTAGAGGGACGACGCTGTGTCTCGAGAAATCGAGGCTCAGCAGTCCCATCTCCGTCAGGGTACCCGGGACGCCTGCCTATAGGCGATAGGGCGTGCGGCCCACAAAGTAATTAGAGAAAAATGTAGATGTAACAAATGTTTCTGTCTACGGTTTTGAGGATATAAATGTGTGTTTGTGTATGTAATAGTTAAGCCTTGAGTTAAGCACTCATATTCATTTTTTTTAAGTTAATAAATTAATTTAATAGTTTTTCAACAATAGCTGATTCACGTGATTTCTTCAGTACTTGAGGTTCATATTTCAATGCGTTAATACGTGTAAAATGTTATTTATATATTTATTCGGTTTGTTTTCCGGAGTGAAGTGCGCGTTGTATTATGATTCGTATAGAGGAGTTCCTATAACTAACGAAGACGTGAAAAGGCACGACAAAGCGAATTCTACATTGTAAGATATAAAATATTAAATATATCCGATAATTAAAGCAATATTTTTGCAAATCTGTTTTTACACAAATTACAAAAATAAAAGTCTTAGGCTACTAGAAGGAGCATTTACCCCATCCCATACTAAGAAATGGGACCAGTCTATATTACGACTATTTTCGTAGCTACTGCTATTTACGCAATTGGGAAGACTATAAATTTGCGTCTTACAAGTAATTATTTATAAATGTAATATTTCATAGCCTTCCTTTTATTTAAGATGCCAGTTACTTGGAAACAAATTAATCTTCCCATTGAGCCTTCTAATCAATGCATTCGTAAAACAATTGTATTATTTTTTACATTGGTCAATTGGATTCTCGGTTCAAACAGGTGATTTGAAAAATCTATGAATGCAGTTTTGGTTTTGGGACGCCCTGGGTAGTACGTGTGTGTGTGTGTAATGTACTTCTGCCTATATCCTCGAAGTAATAGGCGTGATTGTATGATAAATAAACAAAAAAATAAATTTTTAACTGACAAATGTTGTTTTAGACATGCGACTTAAGTAATATTCATCGTTGAGAGTTTTAAACAGTAACCTTATTTTTAAGACACTTTTATTTTGTTTAGTACAAATGAGTTTATTGCTCTAATAAAAATAAATTATAGAAGCCAAAAAAAATTTTCATGAACATTCTAGAATCCTCACGAACATTTTTAGTATTAAAATACTAGGTCGCCGCAGTCGCGAAACGTACCGGTACGCTGCAGCATATATTTGAGCGAAGCGAGTTTAAATTCAAAATTCTGGCATCGTAATAACCTGGGTAATTCTGTAAGCTATTGATGAGTGCAAGAAAATCCGAAATCGGCCGAGTATTCGCCGAGAAATAATTAAACATAAATCGTTTGAAAAATAATCTGAGTCACCCGTTGAGAGCTCCGCTCGCCTTCAGCTCGCCTCGCTCAATTAAGAAAGAAATTATAAATAGATCACAAAAACTGATGTCATCGGCGGAACTCGAACCCACGGCCTTTCCCTAACAGGGGGAGTGCTCTGACCAACTGAGCTACGATGACCACTACCGACAACATCGAATTTTTGCTTCATATCATATTCATAATTTCTACATCGCGCTATTAAGGTTAGCGTTGGATCCGTATTTTTATTATTCTTTACAACCCAAAATTTTACTCTTATTTAAATGTTATAGAAATTGAAAATCTAAATAATTTCTACTATCACTATAACCTATTACTATCAGTTGGTGTGTGAACGAGATCCAGCCATGTGACCCTCACGAGGGGCGGCGCGTCGATGGCTCCTGCAACAATCTGAAGCATCCTACCAGAGGAGCGTCACACACTCCATTTACTAGAGTCCTGCCACCTGTGTTTGATAAAAGTAGGTTCCATAGTCACGCTTTGCTTTAGTTTTACCCCAAAAACTTCACATATTATATAATTATTCTCATCAAGACTTTTGGGGGCCCAAGGGTGTATCTGAAGTTCTAACAAACAAAAGTACCTGTTGTTTTTTTATCGGCAGTTGGCTCGTCTCATTGCGTAAAGGCTCCACAGAGCTATTTATGTGTTCTTTTAGACCCAGATGGAGACAGAACTAGCTACGTAGGTATATGGCGATGCTACGACGGCTTCTATACTAAAACACAGTAACTATTTCAGATTTTGAGCCAAGGAAGTCTTCATTAGGAAATGATTTACCGCTGCCACGTCGTCTAAGGACCAACCTCATATCAGTAGGCAGAGTTCCAAGCAAAGATTTTACGTCATTAGCTGTCAACTATTGGGTTTTCATCTCTGCTGATGTGGTATCTCTCCAAGACACAAGTAAGTACGGCTATCATAGTTTTTCCCATCCACATCACCACCCGCGTTATTAGTTTAACCGTTTCTGTTTTCCTGTTTTGTAAAAAAGACGCCTCTATCACCTTTTCCATATCTGAGTTATAAACATTGCCGGAATTAGGAAAAACGGAAAAGTACGTGTCAGGCCATCGGTCGTGAAAGGTTCCTTAGTCACCCATTATAGCTTCTATAAGTCCTGAACTAACAAGCTATATAATCCGTTACAGTTTTCCTTGAAAGTTTATTACATAGACTACCATAGCATGGCGTCAGCGGACTTTAGCCCCCGCTGATCATGGTTATTCTCCTGCAAAAGAGTATTCACGGTCAGACCCACGTGTTCTAGTGAAATGCGGGCATAATGACCTCCCCTTTCTACCGCTTCGGAGATAAAGACGTAATTTTGTGTTGGGTTCAGATCATCGGTAAACCATGTTTTTTGTTATTATAGTAAATTACGTACTATGGAGACCACATTGCTGCTCAGAGAAAGGCAAGACAGACCGTGAATGTATTTCTAACAAGATACCAGAGGACGACCCGGTACATAGGTTCTCTGGTCACCGCTGTTTGAATTTGACCAGACCTGTAACTTTCCAATCAGTTGGATGCGTGAAGAATGATACGTCTCCAGATAGGGTGAGTTGCTTTTTTATACATCTAGTGGATACCTGCGGCTTCATCCACGTTGAAATGTGTAAAGATGTAAGGAGATTTTTTAACAGTTTTACTCTCCATTGACGCGACTAATCGTATTCTCGCATCAATGGAATGTAAAACTAACCACCCACGGACCATCCAGCCCTTCTGGCCTATTTAACCTTAAGGGTGCTATTGGTGCTTTTAACTACTCTGTGTAATATTGACGCCATCTTTTAACGAGTTTTACTAATAGCGAACTAATTAATCATTAGCTTATCATCAAACAACATTAGTTACTGACTTGTGAAAATTACTTGATCTAAAATAGGGTTGGAATTGCAGTTACTGTCTTGTAATAGTCATGCGACGGACGGTTCTCATCGTTTCAATTACCTATTATGTAACTGAAAAAAAAGAGAATTTATTTACAATAAGAAATACAACATACATAATTATATACTAAAAATATTTACATTATAAGAATGTAACTTGGATTTACATAATAAGGCGCCGCCCGGTAGAATTGTTATTGTTACAAAAACAACTATAACTTCGGTACTGTTTCGATTTTTTCACAGACCGTTTTGGAAAATTTCTGTAAACAATCTTATAATTAATTATATTTCTACAAGTAATACTTAATGTTGGATAGAATCAGGCGTTACGTGGCGAAAATCCATGACAAAGTAATGGTAAGTAAGATGTTCAAACTTTTCAAAATAATTGCATCATTCTCGCAAAAATATAAGACATTAAAACGTCGACAAATGTTTCACCTCTAAACGAGGCATTCTCAAGACTGTCTCAGAGAGAACAGCCTACTTGATTAAACCAGAGATTCTGGCTAGCTGTTCTATGGAGTTTAAAGAACTTTATATATAATTTGGCCTGGATAGTTGTGTTGACTGATCTCAAATATTGGATAGAATCAGGCTGTTTCCTCTGAGACAGTCTTGAGAATGCCTCGTTTAGAGGTGAAACATTTGTCGACTTTTTAATGCCTTATATTTTTGCGAGAATGTTGCAATTATTTTGAAAAGTTTGAACATCTTACTTACCATTACAATACTTAGTGTATCATTAAATACAAAACTAAAAAAAAAACACCCTGGAGGTTTAGTGGGCAGTCCGGCCCGTTTCCATATGAGGACCGGGAGTTCCACACGAAGCCGTCTCGCTTCCCCCGCAGCAGAGTGGCGACGTGAGCAAATATTGCATTCCTAACCTCCTAAAAAACATCTTCAACTGTGTATGTGCATTATTTTCTACTTTTCAAAATCCCTTTAAACCCAATTTTAGATCCAATAAATTCCTTCACATAGTCGAGTCAGCATGTCTTCATGTTCTACCTCTCCAACCAACTCATCACAACTTAAACGTGGAAGACACCTGGCTCGATCACATACTTGTCTCAAACCCTTCCCTAGTTTCCTATCATGGCCAACATCCTGCTCCTGCATTTTCCCGCCACGATCTTTTATTCCTTTCTTACACGCTCAAACCTCCTAAACCTACACCTAAAGTGCTGCACTTGCGTAGCTTGGCTAGAATAAACATCGATGAGATACGCTCGGATGCCTCGGATCTCAGCTGGGATGGCCTTATGGCTGCGGAATCAATTGACGACAAAGTCCGGATCTTCAACCGGACGGTCACTGGTACCTACGATAAACATGCGCCACTCCGGAGAGTCAGACTCAAACACCCACCTTCACCGTGGTTAACAAGTGATGTTAAAACAGCTATGAGGCAAACAGATCGTGCTTTCCACAGATTCCGGAGGGACCGCACTGAGACGAACTGGGCTGCTTTCAAGTCGGCCAGAAATCGCTGCAATCAGATGGTACGTAATGCTAAACGCCGACATATCCTAAACAATATAACGTCCTCCAACTCGTCTGCCAACACCTGGAAATTCCTGCGCACTCTTGGTGTTGGGAGGATTCAGGAGGTCGGCCTTCCGGAGGCAATCAGTCTGGATTCAATGAATTCTCATTTCGCCACCACTACCTCAATGGATCACGTAACTGAATGTCAGACGGTTGGTCACGTGGCGGGCCTGCCTGGGGCCGATATTGAGCCTTTTATTTTTCACCCAATTGCACCAGATGATATTAAAAAAGCTATCCTTTCCATCAAATCAAAGGCTGTTGGTTGCGACTCCATCAGTCGTGATATGATCGTGACTGTTCTCGAGCAGTTACTACACGTCATAACACACATCATTAACTACTCTTTGGAGTCAGCCACGTTTCCTTCTCAATGGAGAAAAGCCTTTGTACGCCCTCTACCCAAAATTGCTACCCCTTCCCTTCCGAAGTATTTCAGACCCATCTCTATTCTACCGTTCTTGTCCAAAGTGCTCGAGGCTTGTGTATACAGACAGCTTGCAAGTTTTGTTTTACGTAATAACATTCTTAACCCTCTGCAATCGGATTTCAGACCCGGTCATAGCACCACGACAGCCTTACTTAAAGTGACTGATGATATAAGGAATGGCGTGGAGAACGGAAATGTCACAATCGTTGTTCTTGTTGATTTTTCCAATGCCTTCAACGTCTTCAGTCACAATATCCTCCTGTCAATCCTTTCCCACCTTCAAATCTCATCTGATGCGCTGGGTTGGTTCTCTTCTTATCTTCAAGGACGCCAGCAATCGGTTCGCATTGATGAAAAGTTCTCGAATTGGTGTGATATTGGTGCTGGCGTTTCTCAAGGCGGAATACTGTCTCCTCTACTTTTTTCATTATTTATAAATTTCTTAACACACGAACTTCGAAGTGCGTATCATCTGTATGCTGACGATCTTCAATTATATACTCAGGCTAGGGTGGGTGGTCTGCCTGCGGCAATTGGCAAGGTTAATCGGGGTCTGGATAACATTAAGGATTGGTCTGAAAGGTTTGGGTTGTCCGTTAATCCGGGCAAGTGCCAGGCCATCATTATCAGATCATCGCGTAGGGTCAATCAGGACCTTATTCTCACGCTCCCGCCCATTTATTACAATGGTATTGTTATACCTATCAGTAGTGACGTGAAGGATTTAGGCTTGCGTATCGACTCAACCCTCAGTTGGAGTGCGCAGGTAGCTTATGTCGGCCAGAGGGTTACAGGGATGTTAAGGTCACTGTATCCTCTGAGAACGCTTTTACTGACCAAGACCAAGATAACGCTTGTGCACACTTTAGTACTTCCTGTCATTGATTATGGTGATGTGTGTTACTTCGACCTGAATGCAAATCTCCTCAATAAACTTGACCGTCTTCTAAACAATTGCATTCGATTCGTTCATAATCTTCGCAAGTTCGATCATGTTTCTGGCTTCCGTTCCGAACTCCAGTGGTTACCCATACGTCAGCGGCGTAGCTGTCGTGCACTGATGATACTTTATACTATTTTACATTCTCCTACTACCCCTTCTTACTTGTCTTCCAACGTCCGTTTATCTATGCTCTAACCACTTTGTGCCCCAGTCACACATCTAGTCTCGTCCACTCTTCGTTCTATGTTCAATCTATCCTTCTTTGAAACGCCCTTTCTCTAGATATCAGAATGTCCACTAACCGTTATATTATTAAAAGAAAAGTTCGTCAGCACTATCTTAAACTACAGACAGAGTCGTCTCAGTAACTTCCTAGTAAGTGGTCGTTATTATCTGTGTGTGTGTATGTTTACTGTTCAGTAGGTATATAATTTTATGTATGACATGTGTAGTATGCATATGTATGTGGGTATTCTTATAGTTATGTGTATCTATTTCATATTATTATTAATGTTATGTGTAGTTTATTTGGGTATATATTTATGTAAGTAAGTCTCATAGTTGCTATAGTCAAGTGTACCTTATATGCACCTACTCAGTCGATTCTCTGCATCACCCTAAGGTTGGCTAGTAGAGAATGCCTTTGGCATTAAGTCCGTCTTTGTACATATTCTTGTGCATAAAGATTAAATAAATAAATAAATAAAATAAAAAAATTACAATTTATAGAAATGTGAAATAGAAGAAAAAATAACACCATCAGACATTCTGAATGCAGCTTTGATAATGCCGTAGATAATGCAGTAGTATACCTACATAAGTGAGTTTTTTTTATTATGTATTTCCAAAAATTCCCCAACAACACCCGCATGAGTTTAGTAACATAATAGTTATTAAAACACTGCTAAACACGAGTGCAAAGTTGATACTAACGAGGGACAATGTTGAGTCGGGGCGAGCGTTGAGTAACGCGGATATCAGCTAGTAAAGCTTAAAATATTTTGAATTATTTACAGATAGTGTCGTCGACTCCGCTCATAGACTTATCAGTAATATACGGTAATCACGAGAAAGATCTGTTGGAAAAAGGTAGACTCTTTAAGGGAGGTTTGTTAAAATTTGAGGTGGAAAATGGAAAGATATGGCCGCCAAGTGTCAAGGGCAATGCAAGTGTTTGTTACCTTAACCAGTTGCCGAAGGAAACTAGATGCCATCGCACTCGTAAGATATCAAATAAACATACATACGTATAGACGCCTGAAAGTGATGCAACTGCCAAGTGATGGATCACACTATAAAATGGCCAAGATACCGCTCAGTTCACCTTATTACATGGGGCAAATAAAGATTCCCCTTTTGTCTAAACATGCACGAAATTATCATCAAAAACATATTAATTTTCAGCTGAAGACGGTCCCAATACTTTGGGTGGTATAAACCTTGTTAGTATATGGTTTTGGCGTTACCACAATTTTATTTCCACTGAACTTGCCAAGGTCAACCCCTGCTGGGACGACGAGAAGTTATTTGAAACGGCAAGAGACATAAATATTGCAGTGGCTTTACAAATATATTATTATGAATTACTACCAAACTTCTTAGGTAAGTTGTCCTTGAATCGTGATTAACAATATTAATGAGAAGAGAAGGAAAACTTGACACGAAACCATAAACCGGGTTGGTTTATGGTTTCGTGTCAAGTCTCAAGTCAAGTCTGGCCAGCATGGTATATGTAGGCTAAATTCCTCCCCTCTTTGGGGGAGGTCTATGCCCAGCAAATGGGCTGTGATGATGATGATGAATGTCAATAAACGCTGTGAGCATCACAAATACTGCTAGCTGTAGGTGTGTTTAGTATGTTTTTCCTATATTGTTGTCTGTCTCTAGACCGTAAATATATTTTTCAGGTTATGATAATATGGTTAATGATAAGGTACTCAACCCTTATGGTGGCTTCAGAGATGATTACAATGAGCATATGCTACCCCAATTATCTCTTGAATATCCATTTGTACTAAGGTGGGTGCACAATATGCAAGACGGTGCCATTAGGTAAGTGTTTCTTCACTAAATTAGTTCACATAGCAATTTTCTCATTGATGTGCTATGTTCGTGAAGTTTACGTCGCTAACTTGTTTGCAGAATGTATGATAAAGACGGCTACTATCTAAAACAATTTCCTATCATGAACTTGACGTTAAGAACTGGTTACTTAGCCGTTGATGATAACATAGACTACATAACTCAGGGTGGCTTCAGACAGGGGAGCGCAAATTTGGACTATATAGCAGATCCTGATGTAAGTGAATTATTTGACATACGTAGGTACTTGTTATTAACACGCTCGGCCCTATGTGTATCTTTTGCGATACACACTGTCCAAACACTTGTGATACACGAGTACCAACAAACAAAACACAATCATCAAAATTTGGTGGTTTATCATAAAGAGCTAGAAGTTGAGCGTGTTAAACATCTACTAATTTAACACTTTGATATTTTATAGAGACTTCATACTAATTTACGGTGGATGTTCTAACTAACTAACCTACTGGGTAGCCAAAGGTTAGAATTTGTAAATAACACTACCTTTTTAGGAATAACAATAGATTCTAAATTACAATGGGGTGACCATATCACCATTTTAGCTAATTCGATTGGCTCTGCTGCGTATGCTGTGAGACGGATTAGGCAGTTGATAGATGTAGCTACTGCTAGGCTAGTTTACTTCCATAGCTTGATGTCCTATGGAATACTACTTTGGGGGAATGCAGCAGATATAGAAACAATTTTTATATTACAAAAGAGGGCAGTCCGTACCATTTATTGTTTAGGTAAGAGAGATTCTCTTAGGGAGCGATTTAAAGATATTAGTGTTTTAACTGTAGCTTCCCAATATATATTGGATAACATACTGTATGTCAGGAAAAAATATCTAGCTATACTAAATTAAGTGACGTTACAGACAGAAATCTACGTAATAAAAATAAACTACTCCCTCCGTGTTATCGGCTTAGCAAGGTTAGTCAATCTTTCAAGGGGGAAGGTATACGCTTTTATAATAAATTGCCTGAATCGGTCCTTTATATACCCGACAATAAATTTAAAACCTTTATAAAGATCACTTTACGTCAAAAAGCATATTATAAGACAGTTGATTACCTTAACGATAAAAGTGTCTGGCTTGAGTATGGTGCAGGCGCATCCTAAAATGCCGTAATTGTAGCATATTTTGTACTTAGGTGAATATAATTTTTTTTTGTTGCATTATTAACCCTTGTGACCCGCTATCTCCCAAATTATTTGCCAGCGTACTGGAAGACCAAATCTTCAGCAAGTTCGCGCGCTATTGAGAGAACAAAGGCATGGAAATTGACGGCAAAAGGTTCACAAATTTGAGATTTGCCGATGATATCATTCTCTTTGCACCTACAGCCTTAGAGTTACAAGTAATGCTATAAGATCTTAGCACGGCGAGCCTTGAGGCGGGACTTGCGATGAATAGATCCAAGACGCAGCTAATGACCAACAGCGCAAAACATAAGATCACTATAGACGGGCAAGATGTAACGTACGTTGATGAATATATCTACTTGGGTCAGATGGTATCCTTCGAAAACAGGCAAGATAAAGAAATCGACCGCCGCATCGACAATGCCTGGAAGAGCTACTGGTCCATGAAGACAATAATGAAGGGAGATCTCCCAATCTCCCTCAAACGACGTCTCGTTGATATGTGCATCTTGCCCGTTCTGACTTATGGCGTTCAAACCTGGTCACTGACCAAAAAAGCAAAAGTTCCGCCTTGAGGTTTGCCAAAGGTCAATTGAACGCAGCATCCTAAACATTAAAAGGATAGACAGGGTCCAAAATACCGAACTGCGTTCGAAGACCTGTATAATGGATGTGGGCTATAAGGCCGCGAAACTGAATGGGAGTGGGCGGGCCACGTAAGCCGGATGAATCCTGACCGTTTCGCGAGGGTCACTAGTACATTGATGCCGGAAGATGGAAGACGCCGTCCTGGTCGGCCCAGACAGAGATGGCGCAAAGATCTGGATGCCTACCACGAAGACTGGTTTAAGGTGGCGCAAGATAGAGCACGTTGGAAGGAGTAGGGGAGGCCTTTGCCCAGCAGTGGGACAGTACAGGCTGATAAAAAAAAAATACCCTTATTGATTTTGACACGAGACCAATGTACATTCATCCACATTTAGTCTTAAGAAAATGTTGGATAGAATCAGGCGTTACCTGGCGAAAATCCATGACAAAGTAATGGCATTCTCAAGACTGTCTCAGAGAGAACAGCCAAATCTGTCCAGTCTGGTCTCTCTGAGACAGTCTTGAGAATGCCTCGTTTAGAGGTGAAACATTTGTCGACGTTTTAATGGCTTATATTTTTGCGAGATTAATGCAATTATTTTAAAAAGTTTGAACATCTTACTTACCATTACTTTAAGAAAATGTGTAAATATTATGTAAATGATTGAAAAAGAGACCGAGAGTTTTATTGCCAGGTTTTTTTCTCTCGGTTCTACTTATTGCTTTGCGAAACTGGCAGTACATGTAAATATAGAAGCAATGATATTTTTTATTTTAAGTACTTACTGACGTTTGTAAGAGCCATTTAGTGACCTTTACAAATAAATAAATCATTTCATTTCATTACCAACACCACAGTCGAAGACATGGGAATTGCGATGAATCTTTTATTTCTTAGAGCGACAATTTTTTTTATTGTGTCATCTAGTAGACTGCAACTAGTTATGTAACTATGTATGATTCTAACAGGTAACTGAACAAGGTTTGGGGCCACATCAAAAAGTTGCAGATTTAATTACAAGTGGTATCGCCAAGAACCGTTACTTTGGATTCCAACCTTACATCAAGTATAGAGAGTTCTGTTTTGGTAAAGTGATCCACTGTTTTGAGGATCTTCAAGGCATTATCGATGAGGAGGTAAGGATTTAGCAGTCTTGTGTCAAATGCTGTGTATAATTTCGGGGTTAGAATCGCATTCTTTGGTACGAAGTTTCCTGTAAATAGACTCAAATGTGCCTCAACATAAGATTAACAAAGTGAATTAACGATTTTTAAGAATATTTAGATTTGAAAAATTCAGATATTCTACTACAGTTTACCGAATGAACGAACTTAAAGGTGAAATGCGGTTCTGAAAATTTCTCAAAGCATATCGCATATGGAGTGAGGAATGTGGTAACATTTATTGACAAAATATTGGTGTGTAATACAACCTCTGCCCTTGAAGATATGTGCAGGAACATTTGTAATATGTATATGCATTATGCGTATTTCAGAGAATAGAAGTTCTAAAATACATGTACGAGAAGGTTGAAGACATAGATTTGTTGGCCGGTATCTGGGTAGAAAGACCAATGGCTCATAGTTTCGTACCTCCTACTTTCTACTGCTTGGTGGTTGATCAACTGAAACGCAATATGTACTCTGATAGACATTGGTATGAAAGACCTAACCGGCCCAAAGCTTTTAGTCTTGGTAAGTATTGATGAGGAATAGCTACTTTTATCATAGGGACTCACCACAGCCAATCTCACCTACACGTGGTACGACTGACGACCAATATAATGCAGTGAAATCTGGCTGCCGATTAAGGACGTCATTTAAAAATGTTATAAGTCACTTATTACACCACGAGTTACTATTTGGATGATACATATATATAAAATCAAGCTTCCCTTGATCAGAAATTCATGCAAGACTTACTTCCTTTATGTTGTGTTTGTTATAATGATAAAAAAGTTTTATTAAAGAAAAATAAAAAGTTGCGCGGAATCCTTTGCAGGCTGGTGAAGTCGCGTGCATCAGCTAGTTGATAATAATATGATTATGGATCTCTATAGGTCAATACGATATTATTCTCCGATGAACAGCCTACTTTCGCCGTTTACTAATAATTACGAGTACATATAAGATTCGAAATATTGTGTCAAATTAAGGCAAGCTATGGATGGAAATAAATTGCTAAAACTATTATGTGAAATGTGGGTAGTCATTGGTGTTCGAGTACTTAATTTAAAAAAAACGTAGACAATACTAGTATCATATGAAAAGTAGAAAGATAATTATTTACAGATAATATTACAGATGTAGGAACATAAAATCTACCCAAATTGAAAACGTCCTTTCTTTGTCAATTATTAAAATAAACGACTGTTTCTCTGCAGCCCAATTATCTGAAATAAGATCGGCTTCAATAGCTAGAATCTTGTGCGATGTTGGAGACACGGTGGAAAGAATACAATCTCGAGCTTTTCTAAGAATCCGGGCTAGGTAAGTTTACACATTGAATGAATATTTCAGTTCTGATAATGAACATTCTTACACTTAGCGGTAATATTTCGTTTATTTTCAGTAACCCACTAATTAGCTGCAAGGCAGTAAATAGAATACAGTTTCGTGCTTGGGAAGATCACTCCTGTGGCTTGTAAAGCAAACTGAAGAATTATTAAATCCCTGAGCTAGTTAAATAAAACAAGCATGGTTAATATATTATTAAGTATTCATTATTTTTATTTTTTTTATATTATATCAAATCACAACTAATTTATTATTAGGTACAACCTACTTGTTGGCAGCACTTCAAACACAACGAAAACATAAATTGCTTGTATGTGTTCTTTTATTACTTAGCACTTATTAACACGGTCATCTTTTATAATCCCATAAAGTGTGAAAAACTAACAAAATGGTGGAAATGAAATGAAATTTAACAATGAAGGTATTTTGGATTGAGATACTTTCGAACTACTACCTCGGTGGCACAATGGTACTATGTACGGACTGCTACGCTCGAGGTCTCGGGTTCGATTCCCGGGTCTGGTGGATGTGTAATTCTCTTTGGAATTTTACCCAGATAAATCCCAGAGTCTGGAACTTGTGCCCGGTAAATGGCAATAGGCTCGCCCCCTATTACATGGGACCTAACATAGCTGGCGAGATGTGGGTGTGTTTACACACCTCTGCCTACCCCTTCGGGGAAAAAGGCGTGATGCTATGTTATGTTATGTTATGTTATGTTATGTTATACTTTCGAACCTGGAGTATTTACCTTTACTGCGACCTCGACTGCTGAGCATTGCCCTGTAATGTAGTGTTTAATTTCTATATCTAATTGAGGTCGTAATATCATAATAACTAAATAAATAAAATGTTACAGATGGAAATTATAAATCCAAACTGAAATATCATGGACAGGAAATGTCCTGCCGACTTTTGTGATTTAGAATTTCTATTAAATATGTAAAAATAGTATTATATAATTGCTTTCAAATATATAAATATATTTTACAGATAGATCCATTACAGGCACTGTAATTATTCGGTGAACATCCTTTCTGATGCAATGCTCGGATCTGTAAAGTTACATTACAGGCGAAGGCTCCAAGTCAGGAAGCACCTTTATATTAAGAAGTTAGTTCGCATTATCCTTCTTAATATGCTTGTGATTTTTACATAATTTGAATTAAAACGCTGATTTTCTTAACATTGTGTTTAATTCAGTTGAAAATAAAAAGATGTGATTCTTATCAAAAGGGTGACCAGAATAAGTCTTATTGCAAGCATGGTGTGAGAAACCTGCTGACCTTTTGAAAAATTGCAAGAGTCGTTAGTTGATGAGCCGATTAGAAGCATAGTCAAAAGATTATAAGTGCGGGTTTTCTTTATACTCTGATATAAGACACGGACACAAAAGATCACATCTTAATCGCCGATGAGTTAGACAAACGCGCTTTATGTTGCCCCCCGCGTTTTTTTTACACTTCGCCAAGTTGCTAACCCCCACGTAATAGGTGACGAGACTCCTAAAGTAAAATAAGGTTTACTTTCAAAATAAAATGTCACATTAAGGATCCATAGACACTTCCACAGATTTGAAGTACGTACAACTAGAAAATATTCATCACCTCCAAATCCCTCCATCCATAGAATAGGTGTAGAGGTTATTTCTGTGAATAAGAATGTTAAGGTATAAAATAAGTGATACTTAAACTATGGTTTTATACCCAATACCTTCTAAATAAAACCTACTAACTGTAAAACATTTATTCCTTTTGAGAACTGACGAAGTACGTGAAGTAAGTACGTTGAGATAGGATTCTCTACCAAACATCTGCGAGAAAACACCCATCTAATTTTTACGCGATGTTCTTCAGGAGGTTACTAAATCACAAACCTGGCACAACCAAGTGGCCAGGATCATCCACCAGCAACTTGCTCTTCAATACGACCTTATAGAGATCAAGGTACCATAATTATTATGAGTACCTACACACCTGAGTCATTTTTCGAAATTAATGGTCGTGCATTGCTCTACTGGGACCGACAATCATCACGGACAAGACTATTGTTGCCGAGAATATCGTTAAGCCAGAGAAGGACAAACTTACTAAGTACCTTGATCTGGCCCATGAGATAACCGCCATGTGGGACGTAGATTCGACACTCGTTGTTTCGATAGTTGTTTTGGCAAACGAACTATTAGAGAAGAGTCTCGATCAACATCTTATGAGACTCTCGTTACATTGTTGGATCAAGAGTCAGATTCAGAACGCTGTTATCCTCGACACGTGCCGTATTGTTAGGAGGTTCCTCAGTGTAGCCTCCACCACCGGTAGTTTCGACTATTCCGCTACTGGTTGGATTTTTTATACTTTTAAATAATTAAATTTGTATTTTATAGGTCTATTCAACAATGTATAAAATATGTTGGAATTTGAATAAAGAAAATAAACAAATAAATATTTTAGACATCGTTCATTGTTCATATAGGTTCATACATACAAACATAAAATTCATGGATTTGTTTTAAATGTTCGCGCGGTCTACAACTCGCCTAGGCGGAGTTTTATTTTCTAAAGGCTTTTTTTACAATATGCACATTAATTCAAACAAACATAATAATAATATGATTTGATTTATGCACTTTACTCTTGTTTATCTTTCTTTATTTCAGTCATAAATTCAAATGAATTATGAAAGGTATACCCACAGTTTTAGTACCTATCTAAAGTCCATTTATAATGGCATACATACATATGTACCTTTGTTAATATATTAAATAGGTGCTTTTTGGGACCCCTCTGTGGGACCTGGAAGCGAGAGCCTGGCGCTGGAGAGGGATCACAGCCCTACGACTCGAGAAATCGAGAACCAGCGGTCCCAACTCCGCCAGAATCTCATGGAGACTTGAGCAACCTACTTGACTTGAGGCCAGGGCGCCGCAGACTCATTTACGCCCAGGACCATCGACCTCCATGATCGGGGCCTGAGGACGGCGGGATAGCCACCCGCATAGCACAGAAGCAGGCTAGAAGGGTGGCGTGCGGGGCCTCAGTCCCACAGCACGCAACCAGTTTCACTCACCGACGCGGGATAAAACCCAACCCCAACAACGCGGGAATTTCATTCCGACCAAACCCCCGAAGAGGCCACGCAGGTGGCCAAAGTCCGCCGGGCGCCCACTGGATACTATACCTACGGGTGTCACCAGAGACCCTGCAGCAATGGACATGGGAGCGGCAGCGCTCACGCGGAATTTAAAAAAAAAAGTGTACTGTGTGATACGCAAATATTATCTAGCATCACACTTTGCGATCATGACGTATACATTCTATTTCAAATTATACTTGATTATTACTTAAAGAACGATATTTCGGTGGTTTGTGATTTGGTGACCTTAGGGTTGTCAGTACATATATCAACTAATAAGCTTTGTTTAGGTAGTTAAAGAACCCTCTTTAGTAAATATTTGCAATATTGGTAACGCAGTGGCTGACTTTCATGATGTGGACACCGACGTACCGTGCCAACTCGTTTGTTAAAGGCACGTCTAATAGTAGGGTTAAGACAGGTGAACTAGAAATTTACTTAATAGACCCCACCAAGATTGTACAATGGCAACTATATCATCGGAGTCCTGGGGAACGAGAGATAGTATAATAAGTGTAAGGAACTATTGTCTGCTAGAGTTATTAGACCAAGCAAGTCCCCTTTTCTAGTCTTATAATTTTAGTGAAAAAACGTAATGGCACGGACCGAATGTGCGTCGATTACAGAGAGTTAAATTCTTATACGGTTCCCGACCGGTACCCGTTCCTCTGGTCAGTGATCAAGTCCAACGGTTGACCTCAGGGATGACCTTAATATACCATCGAATTACATAGAACAAGGGCTGGAACGGGTACGCGTAGTACTTAAAACTCTTAGTATCTCTGGGTTTTCTTTCAATATGAATAAATGTGTCTTTCTAAAGAAGCAGGTTCACAGTTTTTGGGGTATGAAGTACCAGAGGGTGAAATCAGGCCTAATCCCCGTAACATAACTGCCCTGGCTAATTCTTTACCACCACGAACCATAACACAGCTTAGACACTTTTGGGCTTAGCATCTTAGTTTAGGCAGTTTGTCCATAATTTTTCAGTTAAAATGGCACCACTTTACCGTTTGTTAGCTAACAATAACACAAAGATAACTTGGACTGCCGAATGTGAAGCAATTAGACAAAACATAATATCAGTATTGACTTCAGCCCCGGTTTTGATGCTTTTTGAGCCAGAGTCGTCTATATAGTTACACACGGACGCTAGTAGCGAAGGTTACGGCGCAATACTCTTTCCAAGAGTAGGTACCTAATTACACCCAGTAGTACTTTACTACAACAGACGCACTACACCAGGAGTACACCAGCATTGTCTCGATATCACTCTTATGAGTTAGAGACACCAGCAGTCGTTGACGCAGTTAAGCATTTTCGCCATTACCTGTATAGCAGGACTACTTTCACAGTCGTCACTGACTGTAATTTTCTAAAGACCTCAAGAATTAGGGTAGACTTAACCCCTAGGGTGGTGGGCTTTCCTACAAGCGTTTGAAATTGATATACAGTACAGAGAGGGTAGGAAGATGACTCACTGGATTTCTCCTTAAAAAATCACTTACCTGGGGAAAATAACTCAAGTTTTAGCAATACTCATAGTCTCGGTAGAGAAAAGCATGGAATAAAATACGTCAATATAGCTGACTTATCTTCAAATTGGTTACTTGAGGAACAACGACGAGATCCTGAATGCAACGAAATTATTAGTAAACTCGGAAGCGGTGATCTGGACTTAGATAGTTGTAGAGTTTATGAATTAAGACTTAATGTGCTCTACAGAAAAAGGGGCTCGTGGTCTAGTGGTAACCGACAATGTTAACACATTGCAAAGGTTAAGCAACATCGAGTCATGCTGGTCTTAGGATGGGTGACCATTGCTTAAGACACTGAGACCCCTCCGTGTCTCGGAGAGCACGTTAAGCCGTCGGTTCCGGTTGTCATACGAACATCTATGGCAGTCGTTAGGGGTTGTTGGAGCCCTAAATCAAAAATCCGACCGGACTACAGAACTTCGATATCGGCCATGGGTTATGGAGGTCAGATGGCAGTCGCTTCACGGAAAATATCGCAGTTCAGCCGTATTGCAGTTAGACTGGAAAGCCGAACCCAACTGAGTTGGGAAAAAACTCGGTTGTTGATGATGTGCTCCACAGAAAAAATCAAAGAAACAATCGAAGCATTTGGTTACCATTGCACCAAGGGCGTATCGTTGGTTGGTTATAAATCATATTCACGAACCAATAGTGTCCACTTAGGATACGACAAAACTTTGGAAAAAGCTTATCAACATTATTGCTTTCCTAGTACCTACGTAAAATATGTAACCTTCTAGCTAATAGGAACTATTTGAATTTCGAATGTTATATATTTTTTTAAACGTTGCAACCTTCTTAGTAATAAAAAAAAACAATTGGCGGGAAATCATTTGTCAATTATTTTTTATCACACATTAAAGTTCTACGTATGCAACGAAAATGGAATTAAGTCAAAAAGATTTTAGAGCGATTATTTTTTATGAATTTATAAATCTCTCTCTCCTGTGCCGCTCGTCTTCAAAATGGTAGAGAAGCACCTTGTTTGAGTACCGTGAGGATCGCCTCACGGTGCCACCGGGTTTGCTGAATTTGAGAGAGGTCGAGTTTCTTTATATGACGAATTTCGTGAAGGGTGGTCTTCAACTGCCGTCAACGAAAATAATGTGGCTACCATTAAGCGGTTAATTGAAGAAAACCCGCGGATTACCTATGAGACAATTCGAGGACTATTGGGGATTGGTATGAGTCAAATCCAGAAAATTTTACACGAAGAATTGAAAGTTCGGAAAACGGACATTCTAATGCTGTTTATGACATTGTCACAGGAGACAAAACGTGGATTTATTGTTTTGAACCCGAAAAAAAACAGCAATCTTGTGAATGGGTGTTTGAAAATGAGAACAAGCCAACAAAAGTGAGGCAAGCGAGAAACGTTGGTAAAAAAATGATCGCGTTTTTTTTCTCAGCTACGGGTCCCATCTGTAAAATTCCACTTAAAGATCAAAAGAGTATTAATGCCGAGTGCTATTCTACCATTTGTTTACCCAGGGTGTTAGAAAAACTTCGCGAAAGGCGACCCAAAAGCCGCGTTCTCCTACATCATGACAACGCTTCTTCACACACGGCCAACAAAACAAAGTCATTTTTAGCTTCCGGAAAAGTACAACTCGTTACCCATCCTGCGCACAGCCCTGACCTACCACCCTGTGATTTCTGTATTTTCCCCAAAATCAAAGATTTGATAAGAGGTTTCACTTTTGCCAACTCCGAAGAGGCAGTGATAGCGTTCAATCAGCACGTAGAAAACATGGTTTCAGATCTGTGGTCCTCCTGTTTTAAAAAATGGTTCGATCGCAAGAAAAAATGTTTAAAATGTAAAGGAGAGTATTTTGAAAAGCAATAAATATAATATTTTGGTTTTAACATGTTGATTTTTTAAGTTACGCAAAACTTATAGTGTGACCTATACAAGCTCGCGAGAGACCGCACAGAGCGGTACCCGTATCTGTCGGATGATAGTATCGGTAAGATCATTGTGTAACAAATTTTAATGTTATATGTTTGTGTATTGGAAGGTTTAAAATGAGAGTGGTGGCCGTAAGATATCTTAACGGCGCGGTGGCTGTAAAATATTTCAACGGCGAGGTGATCGACGGCGAGGTGGCTGAAAGTGAGCAGGCCTAAAGCAAAAGGTGTATGGCGGGGATGCCGCTAAAATTTAAATCTAGAATAAAAGGGAATGTGAAGGTGGTGGCTTTAGATGTTGTTAATAAACCGAAGCGTGTTTTACAAAAAATGGTAAAATGGCTATTTTGTTACAACGGATTTAATTTAGCATGTGGCGTGGAGGCTGGTGGGATTCGCGTTCAATAACGAAACGCTAATTTTTAATAAATGACACCAAATTCTGTTATTTTTCTAAAACTGAGGTTGTTGCGAAGAAGATGAATAACAATAATGTACATTGCACCCTTGGTATGTTTATGTGAAGCAGTGGTGAAAATCTACAAGAATTTCTCTTTGGCAGATAATGATGATGCGCGACCTTCAACATCACACGAGGGCGTGTAATATGTCAAAAGGGCCGTGTCGGCGGAAGCTATCATTCGGGTTTGGTTATTAAAATTCTTAGTTTCATAATTCGTGATTTGTTACAGACTTCTTATAATAGTTACCTTAAAATTTAAAAATATAAAATTCATTTCCTGTGTTCAACCAATGAGAGCCGAGCACGTAGCTCGAGTAGAGTCAAAGCGCCATCTTCTTGACGGAAGTGATTTTTAAGTTTGGAGGATACTGTTTTTTGGCTGTTTGTCAGTTTGGTGATCGAGGTGGATGGCTTGAAGGAAAATCCAAGAAAGATCGGTGCATCGAAACTGCTGCTCTATTTTAGTTGTTATTAAACATAGTATTTGGAGTATATTACTACAGTCCCCATTGTGAAACCGCAATCTGTTGTTTTGTGCTAGCATTAACCCCAATGTCGCCCACTAAACCCGATACCCTTAATGGCGATGCCGACGGGAGCGGGGCTTCTCCGTCATATACGAGTACATATAATTATAATACCAGTGGCCGGTTTTTGAAACACAGCAGCAGTTGACTTACGTGTCTAATAAACTGGTGATAGCACCCTAAAGTAGTGCAGAATACTACCAGATATTCTAATAGGAATTTCAGAATACGTAATATTCTAATATAACGTCATATAACCAGAAATCTCACATTCATGGTACAATCAACGTCCGTAGCAATCTGCATCGCCTCACTAATTGTCATCAATTACAGTCAGAACATTAATTTGTCGACTTCCCTGTCGAATACTATAGCTACATTTACAAATATATATACCATCCTACTAATATTATAAACGTGAATGATTGTGAGTATGTATGTATGTATGTATGTATGGATGGATGGATGTTTGTTACTCTTTCACGTAAAAACTACAGAATGGATTTTAATGAAACTTTACAATAATATAGCTTATACATCAGAATAACACATAGGCTACAATTTATAAAGATATTGTGTGAATTGTTCAAAATATGACGCAGCGCGACGGGAACGGGAAAAAATCTAAATTACCACGCGGGCGATCACTAGTATAAATATAAAAAAATATTTTTGGACATTCTCACACAACGTCGTCTAGCCCAAACTAAGCTACGACAATAGTGACGATAGTGGCCTGGAACGCCCTGCCTGTGCACGTGTTTCCTCCCACATATAATCCTGGGTTCTTTAAGCGGAGCGTGAAGAGGCACATCAGTAGGTCGTCAAGTTGAGGGCCACTCTCAATAGTAATGTGTGCTGTGAGAGTGGCCCACAATCGCTAGACGTCGTCACGACTTACCACCAGGCGGGCGGCGTCAATTTGGCGAACCAAATATAAAAAAAAAAAAAAAAAAAAAAAAGCTATAAGCTTGTGCTATGGGATCTAGACAACTGTTAAACATACACGTATATTTCTAAATACATACATAATATACATAGAAAACACCCAAACTCCGAAACAAACATTTGTGGATCACACAAATATTTGATTCGACCCGAGAATCGAACCCGGGACTCCGGAGTCGAAAGCCGATGCACTACCGACCACAACACCGGAACAGTCCAAAAATAAAAAAAATACGTATATAGTACAGGCATCAGTCGCGAAAGCGTGACCGATGCCTGCGTCACCTTGGGGACCAAACTTTGGAAATGTGGTCCGAAGTTCCATCGGCTATCAAGTACTTCATCGAGGGCTTGATGCTTATGTTAACACAGTTAAGCCTTGATTAAGGCACTCATATGATTTTTTTTTTTTTTTAGTTTTTAAATTAATTTAGTAGGTTTTTTCTTTTATTTATTTTATTTTTATCTTTGCTTTGTTAAGATATATTTACAAGAAACTATATTACTTAAATATATACAAGGAACAGGAAAAACCTAAACCAACTACAAACTATACTATCTAAAACTAAACAACTAAAATAAATAAGTAAGGCAGGGAAACTTCGGCAGAGTGCCCATAACACAGTCAGCATTCCCGCGCTGAATTGCCAATGAGCGTATTTGTGCGAGAAAGCTGCCTGCGCGGAGATCCCCAGTCTCTTCCCTCAGACGATTGCTTAGTTCCGTGAAGAGCTGATACCCACCGTGGCCCCATGGGCCTAGTGTCTCGACACCAAATGCAACGAACTCATATTGAGTGCCGAGACTACTATATTTGCTTGCCTTTATTTGTTTCCGCTTATCGGCCGCCGCGCCGGCTTGATTACTTGTAACCCGGAGGTAGGACGCCGCTAGAGTATCGGTACAGGTGGCGTCCCATACAAGAGCGCGCCCCATCCTCCAGGGTACAAGAGACATCCCGTCTCGGGCCCCTTGCCATCATCGCGCATGATCTGGGGCTCCACGATTGCAGGAACGCTGGCGGTGGCAAGAGCCCGTCCCAGGATGTCATTGAGTGCAGCGTGGCGGGAAAGGTGACCGGCACTGTAAAGGCAAGCAAGTCCATGATGACCATAACGATTCACAACAGCTCCACACGAAACACAATTGTGCTCCACACACACCTGGGCACCCAACCGGAGACCGACAGCTATGCGAAGAGTAGAAGGGTCAATGAAGGTGCCAGTGTTTGGAGAAGGATATGCATGCAGCCAGTGTCCGGACTTTGGTCTGGCTACCTCTAGAAGTCTGGCTCGGTCTATATCAGATTTATTTTCTAAGAGTGTATTATAAGATAATGATAAAACTATAGAGTCCCAAGCCCATTGTTTGTTGGGTGTGGAAGGTAAATTTCGACGCGGATCGGCCATCCAAGCATTGAGGGCTTCATCCAGACCCGATATCTCACAGTTTACATCTGCAGGAGTTTTTAAAACTTTACCTGAGAGATGACGGGTGCTTTTATTTTTTATTTATTCATTTATTATCAGGCTACGACAGAAAAGTTACAGATCTTTTTGTACGGTGTACCAATACTGCAACACCGCACATTTGCAATTCACGTTGTGCATGTGCACAACGGGAATTGCAAATGTGCGGTGTGAAATGATTTGCTGCATGTGTACCAAGTCGGCAAGAATATGGTCAATGTTATCCCAATAGAAAGTTATTTGGCTATGAATATTGTGCAAGACACCGTCATTCCAATGACAGAAGGAGACCTACAGACATGTATGCAGCTCGATTCATCTTCAAGGTTATGTGAATTACAAAAACCAGTATTCCAAAAGAAATCAGATCTCAATATTTGTGTCCAAGATCTGCAAACAAACAACTGCCAACCAAACTCACAGCCTGTAGAGATACGTGGACACAGCTGTTCCATGTAAACACATTCATGTTTACATGTTGCGGCCAATGCACCATGAAATTCATATGCGATCAGCAGATCACAAAAAAAGAATTGAGCAGCGTCAGCATTATCGCGCTTGGAAGCGATTGCGTCACCAAGGGCGAGACATTCACGGTCTCGTCACACAGAATGCACACTAATCAAATAAATGTAGTACCAGATATATAATCAGTGGAAATATCACCCGTTAACTATCTTATAAACATATCAATTCCAACTAGCGATTTTTATGAAAGTTACAGTTATAATAACGCTAACGAGTTCAAGAGCTTAGACAGTCAGATTCAACAAATGAAGTCAGCGGCAGAGCAGTTAGAAAATACAGATGTCAGGTTGTCATTCCACGATGTTCATTATTACGCCGCCATATATGTGGTAGCAGCAGTAGGGCTGGTGCTGGGCATAATCGCATGGAAACGTCTGCGTCACAGAGTCCGCCAGACTGCCCCGCCTGCACGTCCGCCTGCGCCTCAAGATTCACAATATTCTAGTGAGATCAGTCATCGGTGTATAAAAGTAGAGCCTAGTGTAGTGCAGTGTACAAGTGAAGTGATAAAAGACACTTAAATAAACCTTCTGAGCACCGGGAGCTCTCCTATTTTCACAAAGTGCAGTTTGCGCAAAATTAACTCCGAATAATTTCAATTGTCGGGGTCATTTGTAAATCATCACTAGTATTAAGCAGATTGTAATCACCTTGTGACTCATCAGACCATAAGCCATTTACATCTCATTCCCGTGCCCCGAAGCATGTACGGTGTACCAATACTGCAACGTATTGGGCACGTGCAGCAAATCATTATTTCCATTGTTTTATGTAAAGCAGCACCAAGTCAGTCCGCATTCATACCGCGTCCGACTCACATCATACATTCACACCTACAGTTAAGCAATTATCAAATATATTCAGTTATCAGATTTACAGTGTTTTAATCAGCTTCTAAAGGTAAACCCGTACACTTATATTAACTTATTCTACTGCCCATTGATACATACCTTAAAACTAAAAATACATATAATTATATCTTATAATAGAACACTAAACTGTCTGTTTTTTACACGGTTTCGACATAGAGGCTTCCGCGTCTTCTTCTCTACCTTGATGAAGCCATCCTTGTCGCACGCGTCCTTTTTCAGGATCTAAGGTTTCAGCAGAAGGGGCTCCTGTCGTTTTTTATCTTCCCTCTCCTGCCTGCTTCTAGGTTCAGCGGGTTTCTTGGTTGCGGCTTTGTTAGCGTAGGAACGATTAGGTTGACATACCCACTTGACCCACAACCTTCCCCGCTACCGCTAACGCAACAGAGACAGTGGCGGAGCAATTCGCCCTATCGGCAAATTCCGCTACCGGTGACGCAAACTCGCTCGGCGATGCAAAACTGCTAAGCGGTGCATTTTGTTCACCACGACAGAGGTGAACGTTCGGGGCATCCGATGACCTACTTGTAGAAATAGTGCTACATAGTAACACTACCTCGGCCCGCAGCTCACCAATCGTGCGTTCTGATGCTTCCATCTTCAAGTCCATTGCGGCCAGGCTTGCTTTCAAGGATGTGATATCCTTAAGCAACCTTTTAACCTTAGTGTTGTTGATTCACGTATTTTCTTCGGTACTTG
Organism: Nudaria mundana; assembly: GCA_963556515.1. Lineage (NCBI taxonomy): Eukaryota > Metazoa > Arthropoda > Insecta > Lepidoptera > Erebidae > Nudaria > Nudaria mundana. The sequence goes on along the minus strand of OY748290.1, from coordinate 2,291,045 downwards.
AGGTTCATATTTCAATGCGTTAATACGTGTAAGATGTTATTTATATATTTATTCGGTTTGTTTTCCGGAGTGAAGTGCGCGTTGTATTATGATTCGTATAGAGGAGTTCCTATAACTAACGAAGACGTGAAAAGGCACGACAAAGCGAATACTACATTGTAAGATATAAAATATTGAATATATTCGATAATTAAAGCAATATTTTTGCAAATCTGTTTTTATACAAATTGCAAAAAGTCTTAGGCTACTATTTACCCCATAGGCATTTACCCCATCCCATACTAAGAAATGGGACCAGTCTATATTACGGCTATTTTCGTAGCTACTGCTATTTACGCAATTGGGAAGACTATTAATTAGCGTCTTTTTTTTGTTTTTTTTTTATATTGGGTTCGCCAAATTGACGCCGCCCGCCTGGTGGTAAGTCGTGACGACGTCTAGCGATTGTGGGCCACTCTCACAGCATACAATACTATAGAGAGTGGCCCTCAACTTGACGACCTATTGATGTGCTTCTTCACGCTCCGCTTAAAGAACCCAGGATTATGTGGGAGGAGACACGTGCACAGGCAGGGCGTTCCAGGCCACTATCGTTCGGCAGGTGACGTCTTACAAGTAATTATTTATAAATGTAATATTTCATAGCCTTTCTTTTATTTAAGATGCCAGTTACTTGGAAATAAATTAATCTTCCCATTGAGTCTTCTAATCAATGCATTCGTAAAACAATAGTATTATTTTTTACATAGGCCAATTCGAATCTCGGTTCAGACAGGTGATTTGAAAAATCTATGACTGCAGTTTTGGTTTTGGGACGCCCTGGGTAGTACGTGTGTGTGTAATGTACTTCTGCCTACATCCTCGAAGATATATGCGTGATTTTATGATAATTAAAATAAATAAAGAATTTTAACTGACCATGTTGTTTTAGACATGCAAGTAATATTCATCGTTGTCATAGAGAGTTTTAAACAGTTCCTTATTTTTAAGACACTTTTATATTATTTACTAGCTGTCCCGGCGAACTTCGTGCCGCCTGAAATTTTACTTTTAAACCTTCCCCGAGCTGGTACGAATATTTTAAGACCAAAATTAGCCAAATCGATCCAGGCGTTCTCGAAAGAGATATAGAAGCTGTGGCCGAATGCCGATGCTCGCGGTCTCAGTCAATTTTTTTTCTATTTGATGTTATCAACGTTTATATGCAACTACTTTTACGTGATGCCTAAACAAAGATAAATTCATCGCGGTGCCGGACTCCCAATTCCTTGTTAAAACTGTCTTTATCAGTTATTAATAAATTATTGCACTGGAAATCAATCAATATAAATAATAAAATTGTAAGTGGTCGATGTCTGTACATCGAAGATATAATAGAGAAACTGTTGTAGGGGTTATGAACGCAATAGTACCCAAAACAATGGTTTTTAAAATTTTTGTCAAAAACTAAAAACCATGTCGAAAAATAGGGGTTGATCGTAGAGGGTTGAAAATTCAGGGTTGTATGTATTTTCTAATGCTGTATCATAAAAAAAAATGAAAAAATAAAAATTTTACTAAAATTAATAATTAAAAAATATTAGTGTAGGACTACCCTTAACATTTGGGGGGATGAAAAATAAATGTTGTCCGATTCTCAGACCTACCCAATTTGCACACAAAATTTCATGAGAATCGGTCGAGCCGTTTCGGAGGAGTTTAACCACAAACACCACGACACTAGAATTTTATATATTAGATTACAAATGCGTTTATTGCTGTAACAAAACTAAAATATTGAGCCAAAAAAAATGTTCATGAACATTCTAGAATCCTCAAGAACATTTTTTTTTTCTTTACAACCCTAACTCGTATTTAAATGTTATAGAAATTGAAAATGTAAACAATTTCTACTATTACTATTACCTATTACTCTCAGTTGGTGTGTGAACGAGATCCAGCCATGTGACCCTCAGGAGGGGCGGCGCGTCGATGGCTCCTGCAACAACCTGAAGCATCCTATCAGAGGAGCGTCACACACTCCATTTATTAGGGTCCTGCCACCTGTGTTTGATAAAAGTAGGTTACATAGTCACGCTTTGCTTTAGTTTTACCCCAAAAACTTTACAGTTATAATTATTCTCATCAAGACTTTTGGGGGCCCAAGGTTATATCTGAAGTTCTGACAAACAAAAGTACCTGTTGTTTTTTTATCGGCAGTTTGCTCGTCTCATTGGGTAAAGGTACCACAGAGCTATTTATGTGTTCTTTTAGACCCAGATGGAGTCATAACTAAACAGAACTCGCTACGTAGGTATATGGCGTGTATGGCGATGCTACGACGGCTTCTATACTAAGACACAGTAACTATTTCAGATTATGAGCCAAGGAAGTCTTCATTAGGAAATGATTTACCGCTGCCTCGTCGTCTAAGGACCAACCTCATATCAGTAGGCAGAGTTCCAAGCAAAGATTTTACGTCATTAGCTGTCAACTATTGGGTTTTCATCTCTGCTGACGGGGTATCTCTCCAAGACACAAGTAAGTACGGCTATCATAGTTTTTCCCACCCACAACACCACCCGCGTTATTAGTTTCCTGTTTTGTAAAAAAGACGCCTCTAACACCTTTTCCAGATCTGAGTTATAAACATTGCCAACATTGATCGTGAAAGGTTCCTTAGTCACCCATTATAGCTTCTATAAGTGAACTAACAAGCTAAATAATCCGTTACAGTTTTCCTTGAAATTTTATTACATAGACTACCATAGCATGGCGCCAGCAGACTTTAGCCCTCGCTGATCATGGTTATTCTCCAGCAAAAGAGTATTCACGGCCAGACCCACGTGTGCTAGCGAAATGCGGGCATAATAACCTCCCCTTTCTACCACTTCGGAGATAAAGACGTGATTTTGTGTTGGGTTCAGATCATCGGTAAACCATGTTGTTTGTTATTATAGTAAATTACGTATTATGGAGACCACATTGCTGCTCAGAGAAAGGCAAGACAGACCGTGAATGTATTCCTAACAAGATACCAGAGGACGACCCGGTACATAGGTTCTCTGGTCACCGTTGTTTGAATTTGACCAGACCTGTAACTTTCCAATCAGTTGGATGCGTGAAGAATGATACGTCTCCAGATAGAGTGAGTTGCTTTTTATACATCTAGCGGACACCTGCGGCTTCGTCCACGTTGAAATGTGTAAAGATGGAAGGAGTTTTTTTAACAGTTTTACTTTCCATTGACGCGACTAATCGTATTCTCGCGTCAATGGAATGTAAAACTAACCACCCACGGACCATCCAGCCCTTCTGGCCTATTTAACCTTAAGGGTGCTATTGGTGCTTTTCTCTACTCTGTGTAATACTGACGCCATCTTTTTACGAGTTTTACTAATAGCGAACTAATTAATCATCAGCTTATCATCAAACAACATTAGTTACGGACTTGTGAAAATTACTTGATCTAAAATAGGGTTGAAATTGCAGGTACTGTCTTGTAATAGTCATGCGACGGATGGTTCTCATCGTTTCAAGTACCTATTGTGTAACTTAGATTAACATAATAAGGCGCCGCCCCCCGATAGAATTGTTATTGTTACAAAAACAACTACAACTTATTGTTTCGATTTTTTCACAGACCGTTTTGGAAAAATTCTGTAAATAATCTTATAATTGAGCGAAGCAAGCCGAAGGCGAGCGGAGCTCTCAAAGGGTGACTCAAATTATTTTTCAAACGATTTATGTTAAATTGTTTCTCGGCGAATACACGGCCGATTTCGGATTTTCTTGCACTCATCAATAGCTTACAGAATTACCCAGGTTATTACGATGCCAGAATTTTGAATTTAAACTCGCTTCGCTCAAATATATGCTGCAGCGTAACGGTACGTTTCGCGACTGCGGCGACCTAGTCTAATCTAATATATAAAATTCTCGTGTCACAGTTTTCGTTGCCATACTCCTCCGAAACGGCTTGACCGATTCTCATGAAATTTTGTGTGCATATTGGGTAGGTCTGAGAATCGGACAACATCTATTTTTCATCCCCCTAAATGTTAAGGGTAGTCCACCCCTAAAGCAAAACAACATTTGCCGGGTCAGCTAGTTAATTATATTTCTACAAGTAATACTTAATGTGTCAATAAATACATAAATAAAAAAGAAACACACTGGAGGTTTAGTGGGCAGTCCGGCCCGTTTCCATATGAGGACACGAAGCCGACTCGCTGCCCCCGCAGCGGAGAGGCGACGTGCGCAAATATTGCATTCCTAACCTCGTAAAAAACATCTTCAACTGTGTATGTGCATTATTTTCTACATTTCAAAATAAAAAAATATACAATTTATAGAAATGTGAAAAATAACACCATCAAACATTCTGAATACAGCTTTGATAATGCTGTAGACAATGCAGTGGTAGGTGGTCAGCTCAAAGCGGCCACCTTAACTTTAAGTTAAAGAAAAACCTATTAATCGATACATTTGCAAAAAATATTTTAAACTAATAGGTAGAGAATTTATAAAATTTTTGTAATTTGCGATTGAAATTTCACGTAAATTTCAATATAATGTAAGGTTTGTAGAAAACAAAAATTTGTCAAAAAACCGCTTTGCCTGATTGGTCGCCAAAAGCGGCCATGGTGGTAAGGGCAAAGTGGCCACCAAAATAATACTACTTTTTTGGTGTAATATATTCGTTTTAGACCAAATAATAACTCCAATAAAAAAATCAAAACATTATTTATTATTATCAAACATGTTTACAATATAATAATCACCTGTTTTATTCATAAAATTAGTCTTAAAAATAGTTTAATCTAACTTTAGTGTTATATTTAGATTGAAAACTTCTATAAAACTAACAGGAACGTTGTACTAACTAATGTACTCTAGGAGTTCTTCTTCCTGCTCTGGAGTAAATACTATAGTAAATCTGCCAAGTTTTTTTAAGGCAGATCCTGTTTGCAAGTGTCGTCTGAGAGTTGTACGAGGGATACAGTATTTTGCTGCGATAAATTTATTTATTTAATTGCTCGGACCATCTTAGCATCATGCCAAGATGCCTGGGTAGATTTTCTTTTGTAATTGTTGACCATCTAAACAAAATGATATAGCATGTATCTATCAAACCGTAATACTTTAATAAGGGCAAAGCGGTCAGCTGGCCGCTTTGCCCGGGCCGCTTTGCCTTTATCGTCCATTTTGTTATAAAAATTAACTACTCACACACACTCGAAAAAAAAGGTGGCCGCTTTGCCTTCTATGGCCGCTCTGAGCTGAGTTCCCCTATACATTTTATTATATATTTCCAAAAATTTCCCAACAACGCATGAGTTTAGATAACAGTGCTGCACATAATAGTTATTAAAACACTGCTAAGCACGAGTGCAAAGTTGATACTAACGAGGGACAATGTTGAGTCGGGGCGAGCGTTGAGAAAATGCGGATATCAGCTAGTAAAGTTTTAAACTATTTTGAATTATTTACAGATAGTGTCGTCGACTCCGCTCATAGACTTATCAGTAATATACGGTAATCACGAGAAAGATCTGTTGGAAAAAGGTAGACTCTTCAAGGGAGGTTTGTTAAAATTTGAGGTGGAAAATGGAAAGATATGGCCGCCAAGTGTCAAGGGCAATGCAAGTGTTTGTTACCTTAACCAGTTGCCGAAGGAAACTAGATGCCATCGCACTCGTAAGATATCAAATAAACATACATACGTATAGAGGCCTGAAAGTGGTGCAACTGCCAAGTGATGGATCACACTATAAAATGGCTAAAATACCACTCAGTTCACCTTATTACATGGGGCAAATAAAGAATCCCCTTTTATCTAAACATGCACGAAATTATCATCAAAAGCTTATTAATTTTCAGCTGAAGACGGTCCCAATACTTTGGGTGGTATAAACCTTGTTAGTATATGGTTTTGGCGTTACCACAATTTTATTTCCACTGAACTTGCCAACGTCAACCCCTGCTGGGACGACGAGAAGTTATTTGAAACGGCAAGAGACATAAATATAGCAGTGGCTTTACAAATATATTATTATGAATTACTACCAAACTTCTTAGGTAAGTTGTCCTTGAATCGTGATTAACAATATTAATGAGAAGAGAAGGAAAACTTGACACGAAACCATAAACCAACCCGTCTGGCCAGCATGGGATATGTAGGCTAAATTCCTCCCCTCCTTGGGGGAGGTCTATGCCCAGCAAATGGGCTGTGATGATGATGATGAATGTCAATAAACGCTGTGAGCATCACAAATACTGCTAGCTGTACGTGTGTTATATAATATGTTTTTCCTATATTGTTGTCTGTCTCTAGACCGTAAATATATTTTTCAGGTTATGATAATATGGTTAATGATAAGGTACTCGACCCTTATGGTGGCTTCAGAGATGATTACAATGAACATATACTACCCCAATTATCTCTTGAATATCCATTTGTACTGAGGTGGGTGCACAATATGCAAGACGGTGCCATTAGGTAAGTGTTTCTGCGCTAAATTAGTTCGCATAGCAATTTTCTTATTGATGTGCTATGTTCGTGAAGTTTACGTCGCTAACTTGTTTGCAGAATGTATGATAAAGACGGCTACTATCTAAAACAATTTCCTATCATGAACTTGACGTTAAGAACTGGTTACTTAGCCGTTGATGATAACATAGACTACATAACTCAGGGTGGCTTCAGACAGGGGAGCGCAAATTTGGACTATATAGCAGATCCTGATGTAAGTGAATTATTTGACATTAGTAGGTACTTGTTTTTGACACGCTCGGCCCTATGTGTATCGTTTGCGTTACACACTGTCTAAACACTTGTGTATCTTTTGCGATACACGAGTACCAACAAACAAAAAACAATCATCAAAATTTGGTGGTATATCATAAAGAGCTTGAAGTTGAGCATGTTAAACATCTATGAATTTAACACTTGGATATTTTATACAGACTTCATACTAATTCAAGGTGGATGTTCTAACTAACTAACCTACTGGGTAGCCAAAGGTTAGAATTTGTAAATAACACTACCTTTTTAGGAATAAAAATAGATTCTAAATTACAATGGGGTGACCATACCACCATTTTAGCTAATTAGCTTAGCTCTGCTGCATATGCTGTGAGACGGATTAGGCAGTTGACAGATGTAGCTACTGCTAGGCTAGTTTACTTCCATAGCTTGATGTCCTATGGAATACTACTTTGGGGGAATGCAGCAGATATAGAAACAATTTTTATATTACAAAAGAGGGCAGTCCGTGTCATTTATTGTTTAGGTAAGAGAGATTCTCTTAGGGAGCGATTTAAAGATATTAGTGTTTTAACTGTATATATTGGATAACATACTGTACGTCAGAAAAATACTAAAGTATACAGCTATACTAAAGTAAGTGACGTTACAGACAGAAATCTACGTAATAAAAATAAACTACTCCCTCCGTGTTATCGGCTTAGCAAGGTTAGTCAATCTTTCAAGGAGGAAGGTATACGCTTTTATAATAAATTGCCTGAATCGGTCCTTTATATGCCTTTAAAACCTTTATAAAGATCACTTTATGTCAAAAAGCATATTATAAGACAGTTGATTACCTTAACTATTAAAATGTCTGGCTTGAGCATGGTGCAGGCGCCTCCTAAAATGCCGTAACTGTAGCATATTTTGTACTTAGGTGAATACAATTTTTTTTTGTTGCATTATTTACCCTTGTGACCCGCTATGAGATTTGCCTATGATATCGTTCTCTTTGCACCTACATCCTTAGAGTTACAAGTAATGCTACAAGATCTTAGCACGGCGAGGCTTGAGGCGGGACTTGCGATGAATAGATCCAAGACGCAGCTAATGACCAACAGCGCAAAACATAAGATCACTATAGACGGGCAGGATGTAACGTGCGTTGATGAATACATCTACTTGGGTCAGATGGTATCCTTCGAAAACAGGCAAGATAAAGAAATCGACCGCCGTATCGACAATGCCTGGAAGAGCTACTGGTCCATGAAGACAATAATGAAGGGAGATCTCCCAATCTCCCTCAAACGACGTCTCGTTTATATGTGCATCTTGCCCGTTCTGACTTATGGCGCTCAAACCTGGTCACTGACAAAAAGCAAAAGTTCCGCCTTGAGGTTTGCCAAAGGTCAATTGAACGCAGCATCCAAAACATTAAAAGGATAGACAGGGTCCGAAATACCGAACTGCGTTCGAAGACCGGTATAATGAATATGGGCTATAAGGCCGCGAAACTGAAATGGGAGTGGGCGGGCCACGTAAACCGGATGAATCCTGACCGCTTGGCGAGGGTCACTAGTACATGGATACCGGAAGATGGAAGACGCCGCCCGGGTCTGCCCAGACAGAGATGGCGCAACGATCTGGATGCCTACCACGAAAACTGGTTTAAGGTGGCGCAAGATAGAGCACGTTGGAAGGAGTTGGGGAAGGCCTTTGCCCAGCAGTGCGACAGTACAGGCTGATAAAAAAATACCCTTATTGATTTTGACACGAGACCAATGTACATTCGTCCACATTTAGTCTTAAGAAAATGTTGGATAGAATCAGGTGTTACCTGGCGAAAATCCATGATTTGATGAAGTAATGGCATTTTCAAGACTGTCTCAGAGAGAACAGCCAAATCTGTCCAGTCTGGTCTCTCCGAGACAGTCTTGAGAATGCCTCGTTTAGAGGTGAAACATTTGTCGACGTTTTAATGTCTTATATTTTTGCGAGATTGATGCAATTATTTTAAAAAGTTTGAACATCTTACTTACCATTACTTTAAGAAAATGTGTAAATATTATGTAAATGATTGAAAAAGAGACCGAGAGTTTTATTGCCAGGTTCTTTCTCTCGGTTCTACTTATTGCTTTGCGAATCTGGCAGTACATGTAAATATAGAAGCAATGAATTTTTTTATTTTAAGTACTTACTGACGTTTGTAAGAGCCATTTAGTGACCTATACAAATAAATAAATAATTTCATTTTATTTCATTTCATTTCACCTGCGTTGAGTCACAGAATATGTAGATAATAAGCACAGAATAGGGAAAACGTTGATAATAGTAGGAGTTTCTTGGAGGTTGAATAAAAATGTCAATAAACAGAAACACGAAATTAAAATATTCTAGTATAGTCTCAAAATTTAGACGCTTCCCGCTTCACAAAGATAAACTCACATTTAATTTATAAAGAAGCTCTCTGCATGCACCAGTGTAAAATTTTTGGTGCATTGCGTTGATCCTGCATTAGAGTATTGAGTCATTTTCATTGAGTTTCTATATTACATAGAGGGGGAGTGTCATCAGTTTTCTTCTCAGCGGCTCTGATATAGGTTGCCCAATATATGTTTGCGTTCCACTATGTCATGACATATACAAATAAATAAATCATTCATTTCATTTTATTTCATTTCATTACCAACACAACAGTTGAAGACATGGGAATTGCGATGAATCTTGTATTTCTTAGAGCGACTACTTTTATTTATTGTGTCATCTAGTAGACAGTAACTAGTTATGTAACTATGTATGATTCTAACAGGTAACTGAACAAGGTTTGGGGCCACATCAAAAAGTTGCAGATTTAATTACAAGTGGTATCGCCAAGAACCGTTACTTTGGATTCCAACCTTACATCAAGTATAGAGAGTTCTGTTTTGGTAAAGTGATCCACAGTTTTGAGGATCTTCAAGGCATTATCGATGAGGAGGTAAGGATTTAGCAGTCTCGTGTTAAATACTGTGTTTAATTTCTTTTTTTTAATTTATTTATTACATTGTGGATCACTGGTACATAGGTAAGATGTTGGCGGTAAAAGAAATGGTCAGCAGTGCCATTAAGTTAAGGCATACAATATATCATAATACGTAAATTTTAAAATATTCCACATTACAATATTCTCAGTATCTAAAAATTTAATTATAAATTACAAAATGTCAATAAAATTAAATATAAATGTCAAGTCCGAACGATGGTGGCTTGGAACGCCCTGCCTGCGCACGTGTTTCCTCCAACATATACCCCCTGGCCTCTTTAAGCGAAGCGTGAAGAGGCACATTACTGGGTCGTCAAGTTGAGGGCCACTCTCTATAGTATTCCTGTGTACTGTGAGAGTCGCCCTCAATTGCCAGACGTCGCCTCAGCTTACCATCAGGCGGGTGGCGTCAATTTGTCGACCTAAATATAAAAAAAAAAAAAAAAAAAAAAATAATGTCACGTTTCAATTCTATATCCACTTAAATACCTATGTAATCTCATGCTTACTAATTAAAATTAAATTCAAAATTATAAATGTCAATTAAAATTAAGATGCCATCGCCAACTGTGGCCACACAATGCCTGATATTGTTATCAGGCAATGTGATGTACGGGCAGTGCTGCAGTCACTCGACACGCGGAAAGCCAGTGGCCCTGACGGCATTCCGGCGGTGGTGCTACGAAAATGTGCAGCTGAGTTGTCTCCAGTATTAACGCGTCTGTACCACCTGTCATACTCTTCAGGGCTCGTGCCGGAGGTCTGGAAGGAGGCGAACGTACAACCGATCCCCAAGAAAGGGGATCGGTCCGATCCAGGCAACTATCGACCCATAGCTGTCACCTCAGTCATTTGCAAGGTGCTTGAGCTCCTTATAAATAAGCAGCTCATGCAATTCCTAGAGGATCACTCGCTAATCAATGATCGACAATACGGCTTCAGGCCAAAGCGATCAACGGGTGATCTTCTGGCATTCGTAACGCATGTCTGGGGTGGGGCTATGGAAAGGCACGGCGAGTCCTTGGCTATTAGCCTGGACATCGCCAAAGCCTTCGATAGGGTCTGGCATGCTTCGCTCCTTTCCAAGCTTCCGGCATATGGTCTACCTCCTCAACTGTGCAGCTGGATTGCCAGCTTTTTAAACGAGCGCCGAGTGCGGGTCCTCTGCGATGGCCAGGCTTCTCGCTTCTTGCAAGTGAATGCCGGGGTACCGCAGGGGTCCGTACTATCACCAACTCTCTTTCTTCTGCATATCAATGATATGCTATCCCTCGGGAACATTCATTGCTATGCAGATGACAGCACACTGCACGGGAGTTACTCGGTTCGTTCGACGGCGGGGCGATCTGAGATTGAGGAGGAGAGACGACGACTCGTGGCTGATCTCGACCGTAACCTCGACAGTATCTCTCAATGGGGTACCGAGAACCTGGTCGAGTTCAATGCCCGCAAAACACAGGCGTGTGCATTTACTGCGAAGAAATCCCCTTTCCTTCCCCTACCCTCTCTTCAGAATGCATTATTACCAATGAAGGACAACCTTGATATCCTTGGCATAGACGTTCGTCGAGAGCTCAATAATAAAAACTACATCGAAAGATGTATAGGGCTAGCTTCGCGGAAACTAGGAATACTGAATAAGATAAAGAGATTCTTTACACCGGACCAGAGGTGTCTGCTGTACAAGACGCAGATTAGACCCTGCGTCGAATACTGCTCTCACCTCTGGGACGGCTCCGCGAAGTATCTGCTGGACGCTCTCGACGCTATGCAGCGACGGGCTATCCGTATTATAGATTGTCCGGAGGTAACGGCAAGCCTTGAGCCGCTAGTTCAGCGCCGAACAATAGCTTCCTTGGCCGCATTCTACCGTATTTACCACGGCGAGTGTTCTGAAGAGCTCTTCAATCTGATCCCACCCTCTTCCTTCCGATCCCGAACGACTCGTGCCGGGCAGAGATGCCACCCCCACACAGTGGATAGCATGTTCGCGAGAACCGAACGTTTTAAACGTTCGTTTCTCTGCCGAACGATAGTGGCCTGGAACGCCCTGCCTGTGCACGTGTTTCCTCCCACATATAATCCTGGGTTCTTTAAGCGGAGCGTGAAGAGGCACATCAGTAGGTCGTCAAGTTGAGGGCCACTCTCAATAGTAATGAGTGCTGTGAGAGTGGCCCACAATCGCTAGACGTCGTCACGACTTACCACCAGGTGGGCGGCGTCAATTTGGCGAACCAAATAAAAAAAAAAATAAAAAAAAAGATGTCAGGTAAAATAGAAAATGTCAAAGAAAATATCTCTAGAAAAGGTCCATAAATAAAACAATAAATATACAGCACAACAAAAGGTCAATACGCGACTACATTAATAAAATAATATCAAAAACATTGGCTTACGCTACCTATCACATCGGTCCAGATAGTCCTTGAGTGAGTAGCAGCACGCTTCAATCAGATAAGCGCGCAACCTTCTCTTAAATGCGTTTATATCTGGGAGGTTTCGGATTGAGACCGGAATTTTATTAAATATCTGAGGTCCCAAGAAAATACACTATTATGCAATAGTTGAATTCTACTTGGAACCGTACATAATTTATCTACATGTCGAGCTCTTTTTCGGAACTCGAACAATTCCAGGTGAGTTTTCACAAACAAGGCAACCTCATAAATGTAGAGAGCGGGTAAAGTTAAAATTTCCAAACGTTTAAAGTGAGGCCTTCATGAGTCTGTCTGTTGTAGATGGCACATACTTCTAATACATCGTTTTTGAGCAACAAATGCACGTTGTCTATCCGTTGAGTTACCCCAGAAAATGACTCCATAGCGCAAGTTTGAAGATTTCAGGGTTGGAATCGCATTCTTTGGTACGAAGTTTCCTGTAAATAGACTCAAATGTGCCTCAACATAAGAATAATAAAGTGAATTAACGATTTTAAGAATATCTAAATTTGAAAAATTCTGATATTCTACTACAGTTTAGCGAATGAAAGAACTTAAAGGTGAAATGCGGTTCTGAAAATTTCTCAAAGCATATCGCATATGGAGTGAGGATTGTGGTAACTTTTATTGACAAAATATTGGTGTGGAATACAACCTCTGCCCTTGAAGATATGTGCAGGAACATTTGTAATATATATATGCATTATGTGTATTTCAGAGAATAGAAGTTCTAAAATACATGTACGAGAAGGTTGAAGACATAGATTTGTTGGCCGGTATCTGGGTAGAAAGACCAATGGCTCATAGTTTCGTACCTCCTACTTTCTACTGCTTGGTGGTTGATCAACTGAAACGCAATATGTACTCTGATAGACATTGGTATGAACGACCTAACCGGCCCAAAGCTTTTAGTCTTGGTAAGTATTGATCAGGAATAGCTAGTTTTATGATAGGGACTCACCACAGCCAATCTCACCTACACGTGGTACGACTGACGAACAATCTAATGCAGTCAAATCTGGCTGCCGATTAAGGACGTCATTTAAAAATGTTATAAGTCACTTATTACCTACACCACGAGTTATTATTTGGATGATACATACTCGTATATAACATCAAGCTTCCCTTGATCAGAAATTCATGCAAGACTTACTTCTTTTGGTTGTGTTTTATATATACGAGTATATTAGAAATCATGAAAATAAAGTTTTTATACAAGAAAAATAAGAAAGTTGCGCGGAATCCTATGCACGCTGGTGAAGCCACGAGCATCAGCTAGTTGTCAACAATATTATTATGGATCTCTATAGGTCAATACGATATTATTCTCCGATGAACAGCCCCTACTTTCGCGGTTTACTAATAATTACATATAAGATTGTGTCAAATTAAGGCAACCTTTGGATGGAAATAAATTGCTAAAACTATTATGTGCAATGTGGGTAGTCATTGATGTTTGAGTACCTAATTTAAAAAAACGTAGACAATACTAGTATCATATGAAAGTAGAAAGATAATTATTTACATATAATATTACAGATGTAGGAACATAAAATCTACCAAAATTGAAAACGTCCTTTCTTTGTGTAGTCAATTATTAAAATAACGACTGTTTCTCTGCAGCCCAATTATCTGAAATAAGATCGGCTTCAATAGCTAGAATCTTGTGCGATGTTGGAGACGCGGTGGAAAGAATACAATCTCGAGCTTTTCTAAGAATCCGGGCTAGGTAAGTTTACACATTGAATGAATATATTTATTTTCAGTTATGATATGAACATTCTGACACTTAGAGGTAATATTTCGTTTATTTTCAGTAACCCCCTAATTAGCTGCAAAGCAATAAATAGAATACAGTTTCGTGCTTGGGAAGATCACTCCTGTGGCTTGTAAAGCAAACTGAAGAATTATTAAATCCCTGAGCTAGTTAAATATAACAAGCATAGTTAATATATTATTAAGTATTCATTATTTTTTTTTATATTATATCAAATCACAACTAATTTATTATTAGGTACAACCTACTTGTTGGCAGCACTTCAAACACAACGAAAACATAAATTGCTTGTATGTGTTCTTTTATTACTTAGGACTTATTAACACGGTCATCTTTTAAAATCCCATAAAGTGTGAAAAACTAACAAAATGGTGGAAATGAAATGAAATTTAACAATGTAGGTATTTTGGATTGAGATACTTTCGAACCTGGAGTATTTACATTTACTGCGACCTCGGCAGCTGAGCATTGCCCTGTAATGTAGTGTTTAATTTCTATATCTATTTGAGGTCGTAATATCATATAATCTATATATATAAAAGAAAGTCGTGTTTGTTACAACACTTATAACTCGAGAACGGCTGGACCGATTGCCATGGTTTTTGATTTGTTGGATTTGTTTCCGTCACGAATAGCAGAATACATCTTAAAAACAATGAAATAGATGCTGATTTGTTTATTACATGTAAAACATTAGTTGTACAATCCTGTCAAATAGTGTAACAACTATTTTTTTTTTGAAGCTTATGGCCTGGTTGCTGAGAACTTTAAGCAAAAAATTTATTTTTTTCTGAAGACATCATGTGTGCGTTCAGAAATTTATTTTTTGTAAAATGTCTACAAAGTTCAGGTAGTGTTATATTTGTTTGTTTTAGCCATTAATTTTCGAAAATTATTTATAAATTATTTAATTTTTAATTCCAGAAAATAATATCTAAGATTTATTCTACAGTAAAAACATAAAATCACGGAAAGGAACAAAATAAAAAAGAATAAAAAATCTGTTGGTAAAGGTTATAAGAATAAGGAAAAAAAATCTACAGGTTAACAAAAGTGTAAATGTCTTTTTATAGGTTGTATATGATTTTTCTTGATAAGATATTCATACGTAGTGGTTATATACTCTTTGAGCTATTGTCTATGTCTCGAAAGTTGTCACTGTTATTATATTTGGTGGTTTTATGCGAGTGCACATTTTAATAACAATGCCGCGTCCTAGAAGATCTAATCTTTCCCAGCGAAGCCGTAATGCAATTAGGCAACGGAATATCGCGAGTCAATTATCTGATGGAGAACGAGAAATTGCACGAGAACAGCGCCGCGTTAGTATGGAGCAAAGAAGGGCCTTAATTCGTGCTTCTCAAACACAAGAGCAAAGAGAGGCAGCCCGTTAAACGGCTAGGTTAGAAACGAGAAATCGTCGAGCTTATCGTACAGATGAACAGAGGAATAATCTTCGAAGTGCAAGAAGAAATGGTTCAAGTATTAATTTGAATCGAGCAGCGTTTCTGTATGATTGCACCATCGACTACAGCTTGCATCGTTTAGTTTGCATTGGTCCAATGGACGTTGTTTGCCAGCATTGTGGAGCATTGAAGTTTGCTGGTGAAACGCCTGGTTTGTGCTGCCTTAGTGGTAAAGTGAAATTGATCTGCAGCAAGATCTGCAGCAAATGCTTCATGAACATCATGCATTGGTCAGGCTGTTCAAGACTTCTTTAGAGCGCATGCCAAGTGATGACTATAAAGTTGTGATCAGAGCAGATAAAAGACCAGTTGGAACACATGAACGCACATTTAATGCTCCAACAATCGATGAAGTGGCAATCCTGATTGTTGGTGAAAACTTGAAAACACGTGATATTGTACTTACACGACGCAATACTGGGCAACTACAAAGAATATATGAAACACACCGTTCATATGACGCGTTACAATACCCGCTGATGTTTTGGCAAGGAGACGATGGATATCACTTTAATATCAAAATGATTAATCCATTGAATGGTAAGATCAATATTGTTGTTTTCATTTTAACTTGATATACATTTTATTCTGTTTGCTTTTAGTACTCAAAAAAAGTTGTAATTTCTAATTTAGTAGAGAGTAGCTGTAAGAGTCGTTAACCTATTACGGGTTCTAAAATACAATTTTTACTGCATTTGTTTCAGGTGAGGAAACTACCAAGAAGGTTAGTTCGATGAATTATTACGCATATCGTTTGATGATTCGTGAAAATTCTGACAATTATTTGTTGCGATTTCGTCGACTGCTTCAACAATTTTGCGTTGACATGTACGTTAAAATCGAAACGGAGCGCCTGACTTTCATTCGGTTGAATCAAGCTAAATTGCATTCGGAAGAGTATATCCATTTACGCGATGCAATTAGCACAGAAGGAGATTCGGAAAATGTTGGTCGATTGACTATTTTACCGGCGACATACATAGGTAGCCCGCGTCATTTGCATGAATATGCGCAAGATGCAATGACATATGTTCGTAATTATGGTCGGCCAGATCTATTCATTAGGTACATTTACATGTAATCCGAAATGGATAGAAATTATTCAATTGCTGCTTCCCGGACAAACATCGTGTGATCGACACGACATCACCGCACGTGTTTTCAGGCAAAAAATTCGGTCACTAATGAATTACATTGTTAAGCAACACGTCTTTGGGAATACTCGATTCTGGATGTATTCAATCGAACGGCAAAAACGAGGCCTACCGCATGCTCACATTCTGATTTGGTTAGTCGAAAGAATTCGGCCAGATCAAATAGATGACATCATATGTGCGGAGATTCCTGCTCCTGAAACCGATCCAGACCTACATGATGTTGTAGTCACGAATATGATTCATGGACCGTGTGGCACTATCAACCGACAATCACCGTGCATGGTCGACGGCAAGTGTTCCAAACGGTATCCACGAAAATTGACGGCAGAGACCATTACAGGCTACGATGGTTATCCATTGTATCGGCGTCGATCGCCCGATGATAATGGTAGAACTATCACAACTAAAGTGAAAGGAAACGATTTCGTAGTTGACAACAGTTGGATTGTTCCATATTCGCCACTTCTTTCCAAAACATTCAAAGCACATTGTAATGTTGAGTATTGCAATTCGGTCAAGTCAATTAAATACATTTGCAAATATGCCACGAAAGGGAGCGACATGGCGGTTTTTGGTATCCAAACATCCAATACCAACGATGAAATCACGCGCTATCAAGTTGGTAGATATGTGAACTGCAATGAAGCAATTTGGCGTATATTTTCATTCCCTATTCACGAACGTCATCCCACTGTTTTACATTTGGGGGTGCATCTAGAGAACGGTCAGAGAGTATATTTCACAGCGTCGAATGCTGCTCAACGTGCCGAAACACCTCCAGCGACAACACTGACCAGTTTCTTTGCGATTTGTCAAAGCGATCCGTTCGCACGAACTTTGCTTTACTCAGAAATGCCACGTTATTACACTTGGAACGCTACATCGAAGAAATTTCAACGTCGGAAGCAAGGCGATGCAGTTCCTGGTCATCCAGATATGCGTTCTACTTATGCTCTTGGTCGTATTTACACAGTTCATCCGAAGAATGATGAATGTTTCTATTTGCGGTTGATGCTTGTCTACGAACTGTTAATGGTATCGTGTGCCACACATTTCGTGCAGCATGTCAAGAGCTAAATTTGCTTGAAAACGATACTCATTGGGACACGACAATCGCTGAAGCAATTATTTCTGCATCTCCAAGTCAGATACGCACATTATTTGCTATCATCATTTCAACATGCTTCCCATCGAACCCACGTGACCTGTGGAACAAATACAAAGATCAGCTCAAGAAATTCCGATCTTGAAGTGAATGAGGAGATCCATAACCAGACTTTGCTCTTGATCGAAGATATGGGTTACCTCATGTGCGGCAGTTTGTTAGTTAGGTTAGGAATGTCAGCGCCAGATCGCAGAATGAATGACGCATTTAATAGAGAATTGGAACGTGAACGTTAATATGATCCACATTTTTTTTTTTTTTTTTTAATTCCGCGGCTTAGGGCCGCGGCCGCTCTAACGTCCGTTGCCGGGCGTCTCTGGTTACAAGCAGAACGTATTTCCAGTGGTGCCCGGCGGACTTTGACCACCCCTATGGTCTCTGCGGGGGTTAGGTCGGGATGAGAATCCCGCGTCGTTGGGGTAGGGTTTTATCCCGCGTCAGTGAGTGAATCTGGTTGCGTGCTATGGGGCAGAGGCCCCGCAGCACGCAACCCTTCTAGCCTGCTTCTGTAAGGACGGTGGGTGGCGATCCCGCCGTCCTCAGGCCCCGATCATGGAGGTCGATGGTCTTGGGCGTAGATGAGTCTGCGGCGCCCTCGCCGCTGACTACGGAACTCGGCGGGAAGGGTACGCTCCCTCTCCCTCTCGGCCGCCTCCTTCGCGAGCATGACTTGCTCGCAGAAGGACACGGCCGCGTTCCACCTACTCGCGCTGGAGACCATGGCTTGGAGCATGGTTTCCAGCGAGAGCGTATCCACGCCCAGACCCACTACGAGGTCCCGGCGCTGACTCGCCCACGCTGAGCACTCCACCAACGTGTGGAGTGCGGTGTCGTCGCCGGAAACCTCGCAATGTTGACACCGGGGTGTGACCTCACGATGGATGCGAAACAGATAGCTACCGAAGCATCCATGCCCGGTAACGATCTGCGTCGCACGATACGTGAGGTCACCATGCTGCCTCTGCAGCCAATCGTCCATGATCGGTCTCACCGCCGCGATGATGGTGCTACCCCATCTGGGTTGCTCAAGTCGCACCCTCCATGACTCCATGAGATCCTGGTGGGGTTGGGACCGCCGTTCCTCGATTTCTCGAGACGTAGGCCTGTGGTCCCGCTCCAGCGCCTCCTTGCGCCATTGGAACAATGACGCAGGGCTCTCGCTTCCAGGTCCCATGGAGGGGTCCCGGCTAGGAGACATGCAGCCTCTCCGGAGATCGTGCGGTACCCTCTTATTGTTTTGACGGCCAAGGTCCTCAACGGTCTATTAAGGAGCGTTGAGTTGTTGGCCGTCAACCGCGCCGCCCATACGGGAGCCCCGTATAGGGCCATACTCCGCACGATCCCCAGGTACAGTCTCCTGCAGGAGGCGTTGGGTCCCTTTAGGTTGGGCATGAGTCGCGAAAGCGCGACTGATGCCCCCGTCACTTTAGGGACCAAACTTCGGAAATGTGGTCCGAAGTTCCATCGGCTATCAAGAACGATCCCTAGGTACTTCATCGAGGGCTTGATGCCGATGCTAACGCCTCCCACATTTATGCTGGAACCTTCAGGTGGACCGTTCCGAGGTCTGTGAAAGCACAGAACCTCGGACTTGTGCAAGGCCACCTCCAGTCCCAGCCGCCGTATCCGACCCACGACTTGAGCAACACCCGTCGTGACCTTGAGTGCTGCCTCCTGGTACGTTGCACCCCGCGCCGTGACGAGGGTATCGTCGGCGTAGCACGTTACGCCGACGCCCTCAGGCAACGCACCCCGCAGCACCCAGTCGTAGCCGATGTTCCACAGAAGCGGCCCCAGGACCGACCCCTGTGGAACACCGCACGACACATCTCGCCGAGCTGGCCCGAGCCAGCTGGGGAAAGCTATGGCCCTCTCCGAGAGATAGGCCCCGACAATACGACGGAGGTAGAGAGGCGTTCCGTGATACACGAGCGATTTAAGATCTCAAACACGGATTTTTTAATAAAAAATATATTTATTTGAAAATGGACAGAGTTACAGCTTATTACTAAACAAAAACAATTATTGATTAACTTAATTAGCTACAGCGTTTTTATACAAAGGAAATGTCTAATTTGCAATATGTGCTATGACGTCTGTTTGTGGCTATGTTGCTTCTTTAGCCTTGCTGACGAAGCTGATGTGAGGGGTTTGGGGTTCCTTGACTCCTCCCTCCCCAAGTGAGAAATTCACTGAAGGTGAAAACTTCGGCTTCAGGGAATTTCGGCATTTCATAATTACAACGGTGGTTATGATAAGGATTAGTATTATATACAGGCAGACAGTCCAAATGCTTGTATTGTATGAAATTATTTGGTCTTGTATCATTGGATAGTCACTATCACTGGCTTTAACACTTTGTAAAACTTCTTTCACGTCACTGAAGTCTACGTTTCGTAAATCTAGTTTCTTGGTACGAACTTCGAAGTTGCTGCTCAGCTCTGGTATTTGTATGGTGGATATTTGCGGCTTCATATCGGTTACGTTGGTGGCAGCGTTCACCAGTATTTCTCCAATGTAGGTTTCACAGGAACGTGTGGGTGTTACTATATATGTTCCATGGATGCTGTATTTTCGCATCTCATTGTTGCAGTTTTCGCTTACGATAGTACTATCTTCGGAGTAGATCATCCAGTCGTAGTCTGATATCTTCTGTATTTTTGTAGCTTCTATTTTTATGTGGTTCTGCAGGCATTGGGTATAGTTACTTTTCATGAGCATTATGTCTTCAATACACGTCTTCGTGGGGTATTGTACCAAATTGTTTTCTGTACATAGAAATTTGTTGTTCTCGATCTTTTCGCAGGGAGTTGCTACTGGAATGTACTTCAATCGATTCACCAATAGGTAAGGGTATTTAGGAATTATGGTGAAGGTATGTGTGATATTGTGGATTGGAATAGGGATTACCTTATAGTAATTATATGTTTCGGTATCTATTAAGGGAACTTCTAAAACGAAAACTAACTTTTGATTACCATCTATATAAGATTTTACAACAATGTTGTGTTCTAATTTTATCAGATTATCGTGAGTAACTGGATATATAGTTTTTGCATGTGTATTTATAACTAATAAAGTATTATATAGTTCTGTAGTGTTAATAATGGATTGGTGTAAAACATGTTATTTACTAAATGCAATTGATGTTTCAATTTCTTGTATGTTTTCATAACAAGTACGAAAGTTACTCAGTACTTGGTACATGGAGTTCATCATGGTTAACAAATTATTGAATTTTGTCTCGTTTTGAGCAAGTGTTTTAATCTCTGTGGTTTTCAACCCTAAGTCTTTAATATTTAAATTAATTATTTCCGAATCGTTAACTAGTTTATCGAATGCTTTTTGAAATGATGACACTTTGCGTTCGACAATATGTTCCCTACTTTTTAAGCTGGCTATTTCCTTATTATATCTGATTGCATCTTCTTCATCTAAGTTGCCGGATATGGCTTTAACTAAGGTTCCTAAAGGACTAAATAAGGATCTCTTAACTCTAAAACTAATGGGTATTATTTGACTTAATCTATCCCGAATAATTTTAATTAAATTATCTACCTGTTTTTCTATCCCTAATAATTCCTTATCTAATTGATTTTTCCTAATTATTTGCTTTAAGTTTTCAAAATCTTGAATATTACTATCTATCTGTAATCCTATTGAAGTTAAATCTACAGACTTAAAAATCGTCCAAGTATTACTCTTCTTCACTGCTACTCCCAATTTCAGAGGTGCTATCCCCGGGTTCTTGTTGAGGTTTTGTAGGTCCAGGTTGATCACTGATGGTGCTAGTAGTAGGAGTACTAGGCACGACCTGTGGGGGACGTTTAACGTTTTTTATTGCTACTCTAGTTGGTCTATTGTTTAATTTTACTGGTACTATATTTCTATGCGGTTCACCTATAACTTGGGCTTTCTCATAGCGTGGAAGTTCTTTTGCTTTTCTAATCCTAGTGTTTTTCATATAAATATCATCCCCATTTTTAACTACAGGTGGTTCTTCTCCACCTTTCTTATCTCTAACCTTAACTTTATCGCTAACTAATTTGTCTGAAATATATTCATAAAGTACCTTTAAACGTTTCCTATGATCTAACATTAATTTTTGTAATAGATTTTTCTCCCTATCAATATCAAATACATTTCCTGCTTCTGTTTGTCCAAAAACTACCTCAAATGGAGTAAAATCTGTTGCAGAATGTATAGAGTTATTGTAAGCCATTATGGTGTATGTCATAACGGATGCTGCGTCTAAATCGCTCTTATCATATTTGGCTAATCGATATATTTCTATAATAGTGGAGTGAAACCTCTCAACTACTGCCATTGAATTGGGATTATTTGGTGTCCCTATATGTAGATCAATTTTATATAAGCTAAGTAATTCTTTAATAAGTGCATTATTGAATTCTGTCCCTGAATCGCAATTGAGTTTTTTTGGTAAACCATACATACTGAAATATTTAATTAACGCCCTAACTATCTCTGGGGTACTTCTATTAGGGACATAAATTGCTTGACCTAACTTGCTGAATGCATCTACCACGGTTAAATAATATTGACCTTCTATATAAAGTAAGTCCATAAAAGCTTCCTGAAATGGAGTGTTTTGGTTTTGAGTGAGTTGTATTTGTGGTTTGATGGGCTTCCTATCATACTTCATCTTTTTACATGGTTCACAGCCATTTATGATTGCTGTAACCGTCTCTTTCATATTGGGCCACCAGTAGTGCCTTTTGAGTTTAGTAAGGGTTTCCCTAATGCCTCTATGGCATGTTTTACCCTCATGATATTTCAAAACTATTTCTCTTTGATCATGTTCAGAATCTGTTAAGTTTATTATTCGCTCGGTACATTCGCTTAATTTAATTGATCCCTTTTTGAATAAACTAATAACTACTTTAGAAAAGGTATTTCTAAATAAAACGTTTTCGAAATATATAAAATACTTATTTTTAGGGTCAATGTATTCTTTTAAGAAATCTTTAACTAGACTTTCGTTATTTATGGGTAAATGGACTTCTAGAATTTTCTGTTTTTTATTAGATATATCCTTAACAGTTAACTTATCCTTATGCCATGTATGAACTAATATTTGCCTTGGTTTAGAGTCTATCGCTTCGTTCAAGATCGGTATCCCGTCGTGTTCCCTATTGGAAACGGAGTTTGCGGTAACTCCGTCATCAGAGTCCGAAAGCTCTATAGTCTCTATAGGGGGTTCATCAGTGGCCAGGTCATGTTCTAATTCTTCTACGATTTTCCTAATCCGTTCTTTCCTATCTCCTACGTTTACGAATATGGAATCTAAGTCGTCGTCAATCGCATGGATTTTAATCCTTGACAACGCATCTGCGTTTGTATTTTGGGGACCCTTTTTATATCGGACCTCAAAATCATATTCTTCTAACCTAAGCCGCCACCGCGTTAACTTACTATTTGGCTCCTTCAGGGAGTATAACCATGCTAATGGTCTATGGTCCGTGTATATGACGAACTTATTTCCGTAGAGATATGGTCTAAAATGTTTCACAGCCCAAATAATAGCCAGAAGTTCCTTCTCTATGGTGCTATATTTGGTTTCTGTGTCACTAAGAGTCCTGCTAGCATAAGCTATGGGTTTATCCGCGCCTACTGATCCTTGTGAGAGTACAGCCCCAATCGCATAATTTGATGCATCGGTGGTAAGGATAAAGCCTTTACTAAAATCTGGATATTGTAATAGAGGAGCATTTGTTAATAATTTTTTGCAAGTCTCGAAGCAATTTCGGTATTCCTCGTCAATTACTATTTTTCGGCCCTTTTTCAGGCACTGTGTTAAGGGTCGCGTTATTTTAGCAAAATCCCTAATAAATTTTCTGTAATACCCTATCAGTCCTAAGAAGCTTTTGATTTGAGTTACTGTCTCAGGTATGGGATACTTCAAAATAGCATCTATTTTATCGGTGTTCGGTTTAAGA
Organism: Nudaria mundana; assembly: GCA_963556515.1. NCBI lineage: Eukaryota > Metazoa > Arthropoda > Insecta > Lepidoptera > Erebidae > Nudaria > Nudaria mundana. Next base: position 2,267,333 of record OY748290.1, on the reverse strand, counting down.
CCTTCGCTTGTAATTGTGTGTCCAAGGTATAGGACTTCTTTCCTAAGGAAATGTGATTTGTCTAGTTGTACTTTAAGGTTTGTTTTACGGAAACGATCGAAAACCATTTTGAGTTTTTCTACGTGTTCCTGTAAACTTTTCGAAAAGATTATTACGTCATCTAAGTATACAAGGCAATGTAAGCCCTGTAGACCCCGAAGGACGTTATCCATGGCCCTCTGGAACGTTGCCGGCGCCGTCTTTAGACCAAAGGGAAGGCGGTTAAAACTATAGTGACCTGAGGGTGTGCTGAAGGCAGTCTTATCCCTATCCTCCTCAGCCACCTCTATCTGGTGGTACCCGCTAGCTAGGTCAAGAGTAGTAAAGTATGTACTTTTTCCTAACATGTCGAATAGATCGTTGATGTTAGGTAACGGATATTTGTCGTCAACGGTTATCTCGTTGAGACGTCTGTAGTCTACGACCATTCTCCACTTTTGTTTTCCCGAGGCATCAGCCTTTTTAGGAACTAAATGCACAGGGGCACTCCAAGGAGAGTGGGATTCTTGGATGATATTGTCCCCTAGCATTTTATCTACCTGGTCCCTAATTTCGGCACTTTGCGATGGGGGTAACCTATATGCTTTTATGTTAATAGGGTCCTCATTTTTTGTACGAATTTTGTGTTTTACTTGATTCGTGAATGATAATGGGATACCCTCGCAATAGAACACGTCCCTGTATTCCCAACAAACCCGTTCAATCGTTTCTCTTTCTTCCGTGTTCATGTGATCTAAACTAATTTTTCGTAAATTATCTACTAGTAAATTATCTAGGTCCCGGTTAGTTTCCGTGAAGTTAACGGTGTTTAACGGGCTAGAAAAAGGCTCAACATTAAAAGGAGCTGTTACAACTAAATCGACCGCTTCGTCCGTATAATTCTGAATGACAGTTGAAGCATAATTATTAGTACAGTTAACTAAAGCGGAGGGCATTCGAATCCCTTCCTTAAATTCCTTAAAATCTAAAATCCCTACTCCCTCTAATAGGTTAACTGGGAGTTTCACTCTAACTTCGGCCCGGGGGGGTAGATTGTAAACCTCCCTCATGGTTGGTGAATAGACTATAGGTATATTTGTGTTCTTAAGATGAAGACCTTATTTTTCATGTTAATTTTTGCCTGTAATTGTTGTAACAAATTGCTACCTATCAGCCCATCGTACCTCTCGTCTACGTCGTATACATAAAACTTATGATATTCATTACATCTAAATATTTTAGGTAACACGATAATTATAGTTTCCGTATGAATACTCGAAGCGTGAGTGCTCACTACTTCGAACGGTTCATACTGTAAGTAACTCTTAAAATACCTATTCGCAATATGCTGACTTATAAAAGACCTTTCGCTACCTGTATCTATCATAAAAACGGCGTTAAGCTCTGGAATAACTATATAAGGTAAATTTAAGCGCTTATTTAAATTAATATCTATCTTTTCTCTAGGGACGAGACTCTTATATGAAAATTTTCAACACCCGATTCGATGGGGTTGTAGTCCTGACACTCATAACCAGGGTTATTCGGTTCGATTTCCTCTGAGTTACGATCTGTATAATTAATACGTCGTGAGCTAGCCGTTCGCATCGTGACGTCAGTGTTTTCACGTGAAGTCGATGCTTGCGGTGTAAATCGCGACAAGTTCTGAGAATTATTTGCGTAGTTTTGTTTTGACGGAAACGGTGTCCGGAAACTACCTTGCTGTTGTTGCACAAAATTATTATTTGGATGATTCGAATTATAATTGTTAAAATTATGTTTAAAATTCCTAAACTGGTTCGAATTACTTTGTAACGGTGTACTATTCCCGCTATGATTCATAATCGGCGTCCAATTCCTATTGTTATTCGGTGTATTTATACCGGGTAAGGTACGCTGATTAAATTGACGATTATTACTATAACTTTGAGTAGGCTTAGATGTTCTATTAGTGTTACGATAGTCTTGGTTCTTTGATTCGTACACGGTTTGGAAGTTTTGTTCCTCCAGGACTACCCTTAAGGCATCCTCCAATGTGGATACGTCGCGCATACGAACCTTTCTAACTAAAAATGATGGTAAACTGTACAAGAATATATGAAGTGATCTATTAGAATAAATACTTTGCTTTGCCCTACGTGAACCATCGTCAAGGTCAGTCTCCGCGATTTTAGCGAATAAAACACTTCTCAGATGCTGTAATCTGTGGCAAAAATCTAAGTAACTTTCATTCCTGCTAATCTTACAACTTTCTAGTTCTAATGCTAGACACTCCTCTGTACGCGGATCTCCAAAATGCTCACATAAAATAGTTTATAGTTGTGCCCAGGTTTCTATGGAGTCCCGTTCTCCTACGAGACTAGCGGCTTCACCCCCTAGTCTACTGGTTAATACATGGAACAAATATTCATTTTGCAGGTCTTCGCCTCTAAACCTAGCTATGAGATATTCACACTTTTTAATATATAGTGGCAAGGTCCTGGGTTCTCCACTAAATATGGGAATAATTTTCACCATTTCCTGAGGGACTCTTGTTATGTTTTCCATTGTGGCGAAAGGTGAAAATATACACAGTTAGAATATATGAATGAAAATTGGAAGCAAAATTAAATACCTAACTTATTTTACCTGCCTACGCTAATTGTATAAAGGTCTATGTAGAGTATTATTATGGCGTTTGCTAATCCCTAATTAACACACCAAAACACAGACTTATTATAAGGTAAAGGATAAAAGTTGGATAGCTGAAAGGGAGGTGAAAAGATTTACTCACAATTCCGCAGCGTTTCCCATATCCTTGAATAATGCTCTGTTATACTGTAACTCGGCTTCTTCCCGGAGTGAGGATCCCAAAAAATTTGTTTGTTTCGGCAATCTCTGTCTAACCGTAGAGACGGACGTCGTAGTCGGCTGCTTCTCGTAATTTTAACGTAACACAACGACTTGACTACAGAGATCCTACCGGCTGCGCCATTTAAGATCTCAAACACGGATTTTTTAATAAAAAATATATTTATTTGAAAATGGACAGAGTTACAGCTTATTACTAAACAAAAACAATTATTGATTAACTTAATTAGCTACAGCGTTTTTATACAAAGGAAATGTCTAATTTGCAATATGTGCTATGACGTCTGTTTGTGGCTATGTTGCTTCTTTAGCCTTGCTGACGAAGCTGATGTGAGGGGTTTGGGGTTCCTTGACTCGCAGCTTGAACGCAGCTCCATGGCAAGGTGTTAAAAGCGTTGGCGATATCAAGAGACACCGCCACCACCACCTTGCCCTGTGAGACTGCTTCCTCCGTCAGGCTCCTCACGCGCATGATCGCGCTCACGGTGGAGCGTCCCCGACGGAAACCAAACTGGTTATCCGCCAGGTCTGGCCCCACACTCGTGAGATGCTCGACGAGGCGTTCCGCGATAATTCGCTCAAAGAGCTTACACACCTCGTCGAGCAACACGATCGGCCGATATCCGGACGGTGAGTCCACCGGCCGCCCCGCCTTACGGATCAGGACCAGTTTCCCCGTCCTCCACACCTTGGGAAACTGGCCCCTTTCGAGGCATGCGCTAAAGAGCCCCATCAGTAGAGGCCCGAGTTCTTCGAGAGCCAGGACCCACGCACGGCCAGGAATGCCGTCGGGTCCGGGGGCAGTGATTTTCCGGCGTTTAAGCCGGAGTACTTTTTTTTTTTTTTTTTTTTTTTTTTTTAATTCCGCGGCCTAAGGCCGCGGCCGCTCTAACGTCCGTTGCCGGGCGTCCCTGGTTACTAGCAGAGGGTATGTCCAGTGGCGCCCGGCGGACTTTGACCACCCCTGTGGTCTCTGCGGGTGTTTGGTCGGGACGAGAATCCCGCGTCATTGGGGTCGGGTTTTATCCCGCGTCAGTGAGTGAATCTGGTTGCGTGCTATGGGGCAAAGGCCCCGCAGCACGCAACCCTTCTAGCCTGCTTCTGTAAGGACGGTGGGTGGCGATCCCGCCGTCCTCAGGCCCCGATCATGGAGGACGATAGTCTTGGGCGTAGTCGCGTAGTCTGGGGCGGCCTGGCCGCCGACTACGGAACTCGGCGGGGAGGGTACGCTCCCTCTCCCTCCCGGCCGCCTCCTTCGCGAGCATGACTTGCTCGCAGAAGGACACGGCCGCGTTCCACCTACTCCCGCTGGATACCATGGCTTGAAGCATGGTCCCCAGCGAGAGGGTATCCACGCCCAGACCCACTACGAGGTCCCGGCGCTGACTCGCCCACGCTGAGCACTCCACCAACGTGTGGAGTGCGGTGTCGTCGTCGGAAACCTCGCAGTGTTGACACCGGGGTGTGACCTCACGATGCATGCGAAACAGATAGCTACCGAAGCATCCATGCCCGGCAACCATCTGCGTCGCACGGTACGTGAGGTCACCATGCTGCCTCTGCAGCCAATCGTCCATGATCGGTCTCACCGCCGCGATGAAGATGGCACCCCCCTTGGGTTGCTCAAGTCGCACCCTCCATGACTCCATGAGATCCTGGCGGAGTTGGGACCGCTGGTCCTCGATTTCTCGAGACGCAGGCCTGTGGTCCCGCTCCAGCGCCTCGCAAGGGCTCTCGCTTCCAGGTCCCATGGAGGGGTCCCGGCTAGGAGACATGCAGCCTCTCCGGAGATCGTGCGGTACCCCCGTACGGTTCTGACGGCCAAGGTTCTAAGTGGTCTGTTTAACAGAGTCACGTTCCCCTTGACCGCCAACCTATCCGCCCATACGGGAGCCCCGTATAGGGCCATACTCCGCACGATCCCCAGGTACAGTCTCCTGCAGGAGGCGTTGGGTCCCTTTAGGTTGGGCATCAGTCGCGAAAGCGCGACCGATGCCTGCGTCACCTTGGGGACCAAACTTCGGAAATGTGGTCCGAAGTTCCATCGGCTATCAAGTACGATCCCTAGGTACTTCATCGAGGGCTTGATGCCGATGCTAACGCCTCCCACATTTATGCTGGAACCTTCTGGTGGACCGTTCCGAGGTCTGTGAAAACACAGAACCTCGGACTTGTGCAAGGCCACCTCCAGTCCCAGCTGCCGTATCCGACCCACGACTCGAGCAACACCCGTCGTGACCTTGAGTACTGCCTCCTGGTACGTTGCACCCCGCGCCGTGACGAGGGTATCGTCGGCGTAGCACGTTACGCCGACACCCCTAGGCAACGCACCCCGCAGCACCCAGTCGTAGCCGATGTTCCACAGAAGCGGCCCCAGGACCGACCCCTGCGGAACACCGCACGACACATCTCGCCGAGCTGGCCCGAGCCAGCTGGGGAAAGCTATGGCCCTCTCCGAGAGATAGGCCCCGACAATACGACGGAGGTAGAGAGGCGTTTCGTGATACACGAGCGCCTCCCTAACGCAGCTCCATGGCAAGGTGTTGAACGCGTTGGCGATGTCAAGAGACACCGCCACCACCACCTTGCCCTGCGAGACTGCTTCCTCCGTCAGGCTCTTCACGCGCATGATCGCGCTCACGGTGGAGCGTCCCCGACGGAAAGCCGGAGTACTGCCGCACCTAGCTCCCCCACCCTGACTTCGGGTACGTCGTCTTCGCGGGTGCTATCCGCGTCGGGCAGAGACGGAGCCATGCGCGGAGGGACGTGCTCCTCCGTGCTCGTGGGAAACAGGGAGTCCATGACCCGCTCCAGCTGCTGCGGCTGGAGACTCTGGGTCAGTGGGTATGATATGATCCACATGAACTAATCCAATCAGTTCAAACGAATGTACCTCTGTTGAATCCTAAGCAGAGGGAAGTCTATACACTGATTAATGCAATTGATGATGGAAATGGCGGCTTATTTTTTTTGGATGCCCCCGGTGGAACTGGGAAGACATTCCTCATGTCATTGATTTTGGCCACTGTACGTGCGAGTTCCGAAATTGCGGTAGCAATTGCTTCTTCTGGAATAGCGGCCACATTGTTAGACGGATGCCGTACGGCTCACTCAGCGTTAAAATTGCCATTAAGCCTTCAAAGTACTGAACAACCGACATGTAACATTTCGAAACACTCAGCAATGGCCAAAGTTTTAGTAGCATCAAAAATCATCATATGGGACGAATGCACAATGGCGCACAAACGCGCATTGGAAGCACTAGACCGAACATTAAAAGATCTGCGCAATGACTCGAGATGTTTTGGTGGTGCAATGATTTTATTATCTGGCGATTTCTGACAAACACTACCAGTCATTCCAAGATCTACTGCAGCCGACCTTATAAACGCTTGCCTCAAAGCATCAAATCTGTGGCGATATGTAAAGAAACTTCAACTGTCTGTAAATATGAGAGTTGCATTGTTGAACGATCTATCTGCTGATGATTTCTCGAAGCAATTGCTGACTATCGGTAATGGCCGTGTTCCTGTTGACAAATCGAGCGGTTTGATTTCATTTCCTACAAATTTTTGCAATTTCGTATCATCAAAAGACGAGCTTATCAACAAAGTATTCCCGGATATCATTGCTAACCACAAAAATACTAAATGGTTAGTTGAGCGAGCAATTTTGGCCGCTAAAAATAAAGATGTAGATGACCTCAATTTTATAATTCAAAATCAAATCGTAGGTACTCTGTATTCATTCAAATCTATCGACTGTGTAACAAACGAAGAAGAAGCCACTAATTATCCAACTGAATTTTTAAACTCCTTAGATGTGCCTGGTTTACCACCGCACAATTTAAAACTTAAAGTTGGCTCGGTAGTCATCATGCTTAGAAATTTAAACCAACCAAAACTGTGTAATGGAACGCGTTTGGGGATAAGAAAACTGATGAGTAATGTGATTCACGCGTCGATACTTAAAGGAAAATTTAAAGATGAGGAAGTTCTTATTCCAAGGATTCCGATGATCCCAACGGATATGCCCTTTGAGTTTAAACGAATTCAATTCCCGATTCGTCTTGCCTTCGCCATGACGATCAACAAATCACAGGGCCAATCCTTGACTATTTGTGGCCTCAATATAGAAAATGCATGTTTTTCTCATGGTCAATTGTGCGTGGCATGCTCACGTGTCGGCAAACCATCCGCTTTATTTGTTCTTGCGCCTGACTAAAAAACAAAGAATGTCATTTACCACAAAGTGCTTGAATGAAAATCCTATTAATGAATTAATCCGAGTTTTTTTTTTTCCAATCTGCACAACATAGTTTTCAATCATTTTTCTCTGACATGATTTTGAAGTACTTAATTATTATTATTATTATTTTTTTTTATTCTCATTCTGTATGTATGTTTTCATCATCATTCATCATAATAAAATACTTTTTTGTTTCTATCTATATAAATATATTATTTTGTATCATTGTTTTACGTTCATCAAAGCCTAAATTAGTTCAGCTAAAAAGTAACACGACATTCATTGACTGTTAGGCGGTACGAAGTTCGCGGGGTCAGCTAGTAACTAAATAAATAAAATGTTACAGATGGAAATTATAAATCCAAACTGAAATATCATTGGCAGAAAATGTCCTGCCGACTTTTGTGATTTGGAATTTCTATTTAAATATTTAAAAATAGTATTATATAATCACTTTCAAATATAGAAATATATTTTACAGATAGAACCATTACAGGCACTGTAATTATTCGGTGAACATCCTTTCTGATGCAATGCTCGGATCTGTAAAGTTACATTACAGGCGAAGGCTCCAATTCAGGAAGCACCTTCATATCAAGAAGTTAGTTCGCATCATTCTTCTTAATATGCTTGTGATTTTTACATAATTTGAATTAAAACGCTTATTTTCTTAACTTTGTGTTTAATTCAGTTGAAAATAAAAAGATGTGATACTTATCAAAAGGGTGACCAGAAGAAGTCTTATTACAAGCATGGTGTGATAAACCTGCTGATCTTTTGAAAGATTGCAAGAGTCGTTAGTTGAAGAGCCGATTAGAAGCATAGTCGAAAGATTATAGGTGCGGGTTTTCTTTATACTGTGATATAAGACACAGACACAAAAAAAAACATCTTAATCGCCGAAGAGTTACACAGAGGCGTTTATGTTGCCCTTCGCTTTTAAATTACACTTCGCCAAGTTGTTAACCCCCACGTAATAGGTGGCGAGCCTATTGCCTTTTCCAGGGAGTATATTTGCCAGACTCCGTTTTTTGTTTAATTCCGCGAGACCGCGACCGCTCCCATGTCTATTGCTGCGAGCGTGGTGACACTAGAAGGTATTTCCAGTGGCGCCTGGCGGACTTTGGCCACCCGTGTGGCCTCTTCGGGAGTTTGGTCGGAATGAAAAGGTGAGTGAATCTGGTTGCGTGCTGTGGGGAAAAGGCCCCGCAGCACGCAGACCTCTAGCCTGCTTCTGTAAGGACGGCAGGTCGCTATCCCGCCGCCCCCAAGCCCCGATCATGGAGGTTGATGGTCCTGGGCGTAGATGAGTCTGCCGTGCCCTGGCCGCTGACTGCTAAACTCAGCGGGGAGGGTACGCTCCCTCTCCCTCTCGGCCACCTCCTTCGCGAGCATGACTTGCTCGCAGAAGGAAACGGCCGCGTTGCACCTACTCGCGCTGGAGACCATGGCTTGGAGCATGGTTTTCAGCGAGAGGATATCCACGCCCAGTCCCGGCGCTGACTCGCCCATGCTGAGCACTCCACCAACGTATGGAGTGCGGTGTCGTCGTCGGAAACCTCGCAGTGTTGACGTCGGGGTGTTGCCAGACTCCTAAAGTAAAATAAGGTTTACTTTCAAAATAAAATGTCACCACAAGGATCCATAGACACTCCCACAGATTTAAAGTAGGTACAACTAGAAAATATCCATCACCTCTAAATCCCTCCATCCATAGAATAAGTGTAGAGGCTATATCTGTGAATAAGAATGTTAAGGTATAATATTTTATACCTTAACATTCTTATTCACAGTATCACTTATTAGTGATACTTAAACTATGGTTTTATACCCAATACCTTCTAAATAAAACCTAAGTACTAACAGTAAAATATGTATTTCTTTTGAGAACTGACGTGAAGTAAGTACGTTGAGATAGGTTTCTCTACCAAACATCTGCGAGAAAACACCCATCTAAAGCCATTTTTACGCGAAGTTCTTCAGGAGGTTACTAAATCACAAACCTGGCACAACCAAGTGGCCAGGATCATCCACCAGCAACTTGCTCTTCAATACGGCCTTATTGAGTCCGAGGTACCATATTATAAGTACCTACACACCAGAGTCAGTTTTCGAAAATGGTCGTGCATTGCTTTACTGGGACCGACAATCATCACGGACAGGACTATTGTTACCGAGAATCTCGTTAAGCCAGAGAAGGACCAACTTACTAAGTTCTTTGATCTGGCCCATGAGATAACCGCCATGTGGGGCGTAGATTCGACACTCATTGTTTCAATAGTATTTCGGCAAATGAACTAATAGAGAAGAGTCTCGATCAACATCTTATGAGACTCTCGTTACATTGTTGGATCAAGAGTCAGATTCAGAACGCTGTTATCCTCGACACGTGCCGTATTATTAGGAGGTTCCTCAGTGTAGCCTCCACCACCGGTAGTTTGGGCCTATTCCGCTACTGGTTGGAATTTTTATACTTTTAAATAATTAAATTTGTATTTTATAGGTCTATTCAACTATGTATAAAATATGCTGGAATTTGAATAAAGAAAATAAACAAATTAATCTTTTAGACATCGTTTAATGTTCATACATACTCGTAAAAACATAAAATTCATGGATTTGTTTTAAATGTTCGCGCGGTCTACAACTCGCCTGAGCGAATTTTATTTTCTAAAGGCAGTTTGTACAATATGCACAAACATAATAATAATATGATTTGATTTATGCACTTTACTCTTGTTTATCTTTCTTTATTTCAGTCATAAATTCAAATTAATTATGAAAGGTATACCTACAGTTTTAGTACCTTTATATAGTCCATTTATAATTTATAATGACATGTATATTTGTTAATATATTAAATAGGTGCCTTTTGATTCAATCCACATGTTTTTTTCAGTATTTAATTGGTTCACAGAGCAGTACAAATACAGGTTCATATTTCAATGTGTTAATACGTGTCAGATGTTATTTATTTATTTATTTATTTATGTACACATAAGAAGATAAAAGAGCGAGAAAAATAACAAACAGGATAGATTTATAATACTTTGTATTATAAATCTATCCTGTTTGTTATTTTAGCACCACTTATTTCAAAAGAAATCTCTTCCAGTGGGCCGGGGGAAGGAATTGTTAGGTTGAATCAGTTTGTTGTGTGCGTAGGTTAATTTCTAAAACTAACATACATAACTACTTATACTACATAGACATACCTAATTAAAACATTAACAATTACAATAATACAATTAATACAATTAAAAAAAAAAATTCGGTTTATTTTCTGGAGTGAAGTGTACGTTGTATTATGATTCGTATAGAGGAGTTACCATAACTGTCAAAGACGTAATAAGACACGACAAAGCGAATACCACATTGTAAGATTTACAATATTTATTTTAATTATTTTTATAGTTATTTTTTTTTTTTTTTTTTATATTTGGTTCGCCAAATTGACGCCGCCCGCCTGGTGGTAAGTCGTGACGACGTCTAGCGATTGTGGGCCACTCTCACAGCACGTAATACTATAGAGAGTGGCCCTCAATTTGACGACCTGCTGATGTGCCTCTTCACGCTCCGCTTAAAGAACCCAGGATTATGTGTGGGAGGAAACACGTGCACAGGCAGGGCGTTCCAGGCCACTATCGTTCGGCAGAGAAACGAACGTTTAAAACGTTCGGTTCTCGCGAACATGCTATCCACTGTGTGGGGGTGGCATCTCTGCCCGGCACGAGTCGTTCGGGATCGGAAGGAAGAGGGTGGGATCAGATTGAAGAGCTCTTCAGAACACTCGCCGTGGTAAATACGGTAGAATGCGGCCAAGGAAGCTATTGTTCGGCGCTGAACTAGCGGCTCAAGGCTTCCCGTTACCTCCGGACAATCTATAATACGGATAGCCCGTCGCTGCATAGCGTCGAGAGCGTCCAGCAGATACTTCGCGGAGCCGTCCCAGAGGTGAGAGCAGTATTCGACGCAGGGTCTAATCTGCGTCTTGTACAGCAGACACCTCTGGTCCGGTGTAAAGAATCTCTTTACCTTATTCAGTATTCCTAGTTTCCGCGAAACTAACCCTATACATCTTTCGATGTAGTTTTTATTATTGAGCTCTCGACGAACGTCTATGCCAAGGATATCAAGGTTGTCCTTCATTGGTAATAATGCATTCTGAAGAGAGGGTAGTGGAAGGAAAGGGGATTTCTTCGCAGTAAATGCACACGCCTGTGTTTTGCGGGCATTGAACTCGACCAGGTTCTCGGTACCCCATTGAGAGATACTGTCGAGGTTACGGTCGAGATCAGCCACGAGTCGTCGTCTCTCCTCCTCAATCTCAGATCGCCCCGCCGTCGAACGAACCGAGTGAACTCCCGTGCAGTGTGCTGTCATCTGCATAGCAATTAATGTTCCCGAGGGATAGCATATCATTGATATGCAGAAGAAAGAGAGATGTTGATAGTACGGACCCCTGCGGTACCCCGGCATTCACTTGCAAGAAGCGAGAAGCCTGGCCATCGCAGAGGACCCGCACTCGGCGCTCGTTTAAAAAGCTGGCAATCCAGCTGCACAGTTGAGGAGGTAGACCATATGCCGGAAGCTTGGAAAGGAGCGAAGCATGCCAGACCCTATCGAAGGCTTTGGCGATGTCCAGGCTAATAGCCAAGGACTCGCCGTGCCTTTCCATAGCCCCACCCCAGACATGCGTTACGAATGCCAGAAGATCACCCGTTGATCGCTTTGGCCTGAAGCCGTATTGTCGATCATTGATTAGCGAGTGATCCTCTAGGAATTGCATGAGCTGCTTATTTATAAGGAGCTCAAGCACCTTGCAAATGACTGAGGTGACAGTTATGGGTCGATAGTTGCCTGGATCGGACCGATCCCCTTTCTTGGGGATCGGTTGTACGTTCGCTTCCTTCCAGACCTCCGGCACGAGCCCTGAAGAGTATGACAGGCGGTACAGACGCGTTAATACTGGAGACAACTAAGCTGCACATTTTCGTAGCACCACCGCCGGAATGCCGTCAGGGCCACTGGCTTTCCGCGTGTCGAGTGACCGCAGCACTGCCCGTACATCACATTGCCTGATAACAATATCAGGCATTGTGTGGCCACAGTTGGCGATGGCGGGGGGCTGCAGGCCACGGTCGTCAACCCGGGAATTAGCCGCAAAGAGGTCTGCGAGCATATCCGCTTTCTCTTGGGCTTTGTGAGCCAGTGTTCCGTCTGGGTAAAGCAGCGGTGGCAGCGAGGGCTGACAAAAGTTAGATTGCACGGCTTTGGCCAGTTGCCAGAACCCACGGCTGCCCGTGGAATGGGAAGTGAGCTCCTGACCAAGCCGCGCGACGCGCTGGGCATCCGCTCTCTTAAAGGCCCTCTTACTCGACTTTGTGGCCCGGTTGTACGCTGCTTTGAGGTGGCCCACGTTTGGGTCGCGCACAGCCCGGGCTCTGATCGCGATATGCCGACTGAGTTATTTATAAGCCTCTGCAAGTGCACGTAAGAGATAACCTGGTAAATTATGTATGATAATTATTATCTTCTTCTCCAGGACATACGTCAGTATCAACAGCTGTTACGTTGTCTGGGAAGTCAAATGATGCATTGTGGTACCGGATCATCATCATTCTCTAAGTTGTTTAAATTTTTATGTAAGAAAATAGTTAGTGGTTTCAATCATAAGAAACATAAGAAAATAATATTCTTTTACTGATATTCCAAGTTCCAACCGACACCAAAGTAATTATAGTGGTTCTGCCGAAAGGACCCATAACATTGTGTATACAGGATGGAATTTTTCAATGACACCTGGAGGGAAAGTACTCTACATACTGAAGATACACAATTTTACTCAAAGAAAACATTCCTTTATTTTTAAAAAGAAACAGAACTGCATTCACAGATTTTCAAAATTTGATTGCCACACCCGGGAATCGAACCGGGTAAAATCATTAAAAATAACAGCCTGTTCTTTTTATGGCATCGATCGACAGGGTCAATAATAAGGATCAAATCTCTCTAACAAACGTGGTAAATTAAATGAAAGGAAAACCTTGAAATCTAAACTTGTAAATTCAATGGGATAAGATAAAGCACTTTTACTCAATGGTCCATCAGATTACTTATGTTAGTAATTATTAATTATCGTTGACGTCATTTATTCATTAAAATGACTAAGAACTATTTAGATAAACTATTTTGCACGTGCTTATAATGCGGTCTCGACACAACTGCGTGAGGCATTTATTCCATATTTTAATTTCAGTTTCAGTTTTCAGTTTAATTCCAGATGTGAATTTAGCTCGGCGGTGGTATGGAGAGAGATATCGGGACCGACAAATACCAACTCGATTTGTTTTGAAGAGAATGGTTGATAATGTAAGAAATACTGGTAGTTACAAAAGGCAACGTCCTCAGCAGGACTGTTCCGATTTTGATGTAAGTGTTTTAACATACTTCGAAGCATATCCAAAGGCTTCAAGCAGAGAGGCTGCCGAAGAAATTGGAACCACCCACACTCGCGTACTTAGTAGTCCTGAAAAAGTATAAGTATAAATGTTATCGTGAGGGTCGCTTGGTTCAAAAATGGCATCCTGGGGATCGTGAGAGACGACTACAATTTTGTCAAAACATTCTGATTGAAGTTGCCCGTAACGTAACCCCACTTTTTTGAGTAACATATGGTCTGACGAAACCAACTTTAGTAATAACGGCATGTACAACCGCCGCAATAACCATTATTGGTCTCAAGTGAATCCTGTTCGTGTTCATGAAACTAACAGTCAAGTAAGATTCTCTATTAACGTATGGTGCGGATTTTTTTTTTTTTTTTTTTTATGTTGGGTTCGCCAAATTGACGCCGCCCGCCTGGTGGTAAGTCGGGACGACGTCTAGCGATTGTGGGCCACTCTCACAGCATACAATACTATAGAGAGTGGCCCTCAACTTGACGACCTACTGATGTACCTCTTCACGCTCCGCTTAAAGAACCCAGGATTATATGTGGGAGGAAACACATTATGAGAAATACAGTTGTGTTAGTCCACGTGTACGAAGGTCATCAACACACTGTCAAGTATCTTGAAATACCGGACCTCTTAAGAAATGAGTTAAATGTTTTACCCGAGGAATAGCGAAACCAAGTAATTCTACAACAAGATGGTGCTCCGGCCCATAACACCAGAATCACCACTGCCACCACACCAATGTTAATAACCATTTCAATACCTGGATTGGTACAAACGGCACAATGAGATGGCCTGTGAGATCACCAGTTCTCACCCCTTTAGATTTTTCTTATGGGGATATGTAAAAAATCTAATTTACCAAATTTTCTATGCAACTGTAAACGAGTTAAGAACTGAGGTACACAATATGATTTTGAATATTCATCACAACTAGCTATTAAAAGTTACTGAAAATGAATTCCTTAAAAGACTAAATTTCTGTATCCAACAAAATGGAGCTCATTTCGAGCAAATAATTATTTTTTTTTTCTTTTTATTCAATTAAAAAAGTTTAGATTTCATGGTTTTCCTTTCGTTTAATTTACCACGTTTGTTAGAGAGATTTGATCCTTATGATTGACCCTATTGATCGATGCCATAAAAGTATAGGATGTTATTTTTTCGGATTTTACCCGGTTTGATTCCCAGGTGTGGCAAACGAATTTTCGAAAATCCGTGAATGCAGTTCTGTTTCTTTTTAAAAATAAAGGAATGTTTCCTTTGAGTAAAATTGTCTATCTCCAGCTTGTAGAGTACTTTCCCTCCAGGTGTTAAAAAATTCCATCCTGTATATATATCACTGAAAAACTGAACTGAAGCAGCAGATTTTATTATTATTTTGCATGAAAAAAAAAATTCTTGGACATTCTTACACAACGTCATCTAGTGTTAGTGTAGTTGTGCTATGGGATCTAGACAGCTGATAAAAATACTTAAATATTTTTAAATACATACATAATATAAATAGAAAACACCCAAACTCCGAAACAAACATTTGTGGATCACTCAAATATTTGATTCGACGGGGATCGAACCCGAGACTCCGGAATCCAAAACCGATGCACTACCGACCGCACCACTTAAGCAGTTAAATGCTGAAATGATGGTCATATTATTTTATAAAAATCACAACTTTCGAAAAATAGTTTCAGGTTTATCGGGGTTAACCAGAAGTGAATAGTGTAACCTTTGGTAAGCCATCAGGCAAAACTGGTCAGGTTTTTCTTATTAAAAAAAATAGTGGATGTGTACAAGTGAGTTTATTTCATGACGTATTAAAAGCATAGATGTATGAAAGCATGAATTATAAAATTTGATGGCACTTACTCATAATCACCCTAACAGTTGTAATATGGATTTCAATATTAACGAGGTCTTTAGATGTGGTCTTAGTAACTCAGTCGGTCAGGGCAACCATTCTCACTGAAAGGGTAATACGCTAATTCAAATCGACCCCAAAACTTTCGTTATTGCGAATAATATTGTAAAATTAATGCATAGCTTCGTGCTCATTGCTTGACTATTTGACCCGGGGATACAATCCCAACTCCAGTACCGTTTATGTATGCTGTGATACTGAAATGTTATCTGTTATCTATCTGTTGGTGTGTGAACGAGATCGAGCCATGTGACCCTCACCAAGGGCGCCGCGTCGATGGTAAATAATAATATAAGAATTAAAAAATATTAATATAAGTAGCGCTATAGATACAGGCCACCAAGCTACTGTCTCAAAGTGCCCATACCTTACAATTACAATACTTAGGTATGTTCTAAGAGCCGTGGAAGACGTCTCCTCTACTAGTAGAACTTGTGAGAAAAGAACTTCACAATAAAACTATACACATGCAACAGTTTGCAAGAAACGTGTTTGATCCTTTCTAAATTGTGCGTAGGCTCGATAAATTGTCGGCTCAAAAATCCTTTACTGTTAATACATTTCAAATAAAGGTTATACATACAAAGGTCAGTATTTATCCTTATCAAGTAAAACAGTCACGTACAAACAAGCATGTTCCCTAAATGTGTATCGATTCCCGTACGTCGTGCTGTGAATTTAAAGGAGACCAAACGATGTTTTGCATCTCGCTTCTTGCCATATATACAAAACTAGTTGTTCGCCCCGGCTTTGCAGATGTGGTAATTCTTCTATGTTACTTAGGCATTCTATTGGGAAAAGCCGTCAAATAAATTGTTTAGTTTACTCGTCATAAACTTGCACAAATACAAACATTTCGTCTGAATATAATTTTACCGAAAAATCAACTTTAAATGGTCTGAATGGGGCCAAATTGAAATGGGACCATATGAAAAGGACCAGCTATTATTAAAAAGCCGGTCAAATGCGAGTCGGACTGTCTTCTGTTTTTTAGTATTTGTTGTTTAGAGGCAACAGAAATACATCATCTGTGAAAGTTTCAACTTTTTAAACTATCACGGTTCATGAGATACAGACGGATGGACGGACGTACAGCGAAGTCTCAGTGATAGAGTTCTAGTTTTACCCTTTGGGTACGGAACCCTAAAAAGAATTATCAAAATCGGTTAAACCAGTCAAAAGTTATGAGGTAACATGGCTGAACCTTTTTTATTTTCATTTTCTTATAATAATGTAGTCATTATAATAAGAAAATGAAAATAAAAAAAAACTAGACTTTTCCTTTTTTAAAGTCGGCTAAAAATTTGTATACACACACAAAAAGTTACTTATTTATGCCCTAAGTGGTAAAATGAGGCGTTTGTTACGCCCAAATTTCGCCAGTCACATTCTTGGTTCCATGTCATAGAGGTCGAAGCCATTGATGTTTCTAGGCACTTCGGTTAATGGACACTGAAATACCGATTTAGCAAAAAAATTCTTATTTCATAATAATACGAGGAAATCATGCAATAAGAAAAATATGAAAGGAAGTGAAACAGAGCCTCTCTTCTACGCAACAAAATACTCTTTGTAGTTTAATATTTGCATGATATTGCTTTGCAGAGTACCTACTTCGCAATATTTCAATATTTTGCTTTTGTGCGATTTGCTCTAGTATATGTCAATATTGTTTTGTATAGTCTCTCTGTTTTATGAAAATCATGTATCATGCAAGTCAAACATGCGAGTCTTCGGCGGCTGTGCTAATATTCTGTACTTATGTAATTGTTTTGTTTATAAGCATAATTCCACTGAATGTTTTTTTTTCTATGTTTCTTACCTCATATCTTCGAAATAGGTGAACCAATTTTGTTTTTTTTTTAAATTGAAACTTAGTATTGGTCCCATTCCGACTACTATTTGCTTCCATTTCGGTAGTTTGAAGTCCATTGCTATGTCAATTTTTGACGTTTATTTTATACTATGATGTAATTATGATTCACGTTCCCTGATCAATGCAGCGAATTGGGGTAACCTGTAATGATAGTTATAAGTCATCATTCACCGAGCCTTTTCCCAACTCAGTTGGGGTCGGCTTTCCAGTCTAACTGCGATTCGGCTGAACTTCGATATTTTCCGTGAAGCGACTGCCATCTGACTCCATAATCCATGGGCGATATCGAAGTTCTGTAGTTAGACCGGTCGGATTTTTGATTTAGGGCTCCAACTACCCCTAACGATTGCCATAGATGTTCGTATGACCATCGGGACCGACAGCTTAACGTAAATGATAAATAATAAATAAATAATAATAAATAACTTAAACGATAGTTATAAGTATGGTCAATAAAATAAATAAATAAATTAATTAATTACTTCAGTTGTGCACACAGACGCTGTTTCAAAAGAACGCTAAACTATAACTTACGTAAATAGCTGTTGTTAGGGAAATAGCCGTAATACCTAATATGAGTCAGCGTAAGCACCCCTATTGAGAAAGTAAGATTTTTTTTATTCCATGGCAAAAACACTTTCACAAAAAAATCAGTAAAAATAACGTCAAAAATTGACACAGCAATGGACTTCAAACTACCGAAATGGGAGTATATAGTAGTCGGAATGGGACCAAATTGAAATATGGGACTACTTGGGAAGTAGTAGGTTCCAGTAAAAAATATTTCAGAATTTGTTCACTCAGCCCGAAGATATGAGGTAACAAACACAAAAAAAATTAAGAACCTCCTCCTTTTTGAAAGTCGGTTGAAAAGATAGTAGCTAAATATTTTGAAGACGTGGTATTAAACATTTTTAAATTTATTCATATAGAATGTGTATTATTTTATTTGTCCTGCAATAATTGATAGGAAAAACGGAATTGGCATAAAAATCTTGAAACCAAGCCATAAAACCAAGAAAATCATAAGCGAAATTATTCCTGCTAATTAAGAACTTTCAATGTTAATCAGTAGTATATTACAATATTAAGAAAATTATGAGTTATTATATTACGAGTATACATACACACAACATTAGTAACCCCTCACTATTTCCGGTTCATTAGCATGCGGTTGGTACCACGCTTGCAACTGACACGCTGTTCGGTTAATTCTGACCAGTCCGTGTTAGTTAGTGACGGGTTGTAAGCCCATCTGTTAAAGGCACGTATGCAAATGAGACAGGTTTAAGAAATTATGCTCTTGGTATAACTATAAGATGGATTTGTTTTTAAAGAAATGATATTCAAAACCATTTTTGTTTAATATTTTACAATACATTACCTCGGTGGCACAATGGTACTATGTACGGACTGCCACACTCGAGGTCTCGGGTTCGATTCCCGGGTCTGGTGGATAATGTATAATTCTCTTTAGAATTTTATCCAGATAATTATCCCAGAGTCTGGACCTTGTGCCCGGTAAATGGCAATAGGCTCGCCCCCTATTACATGGGACCTAACATATCTGGCGAAATGTGGGTGTGTTTGCACACCTCTGCCTACCCCTTCGGGGAAAAAGACGTGATGCTATGTATGTATTTTACAATACAAGTCGCAAAAACCTGAAGTCTAGGCTTTATTAAAACATATTTACGTAGTGGATGCGGCAGAGTTTAAAAAAATATGAAACTACGTAAGTAACATCGTCCATTGTTGACCGATATATTTCAAAAGATTTATAACTATAACGGTTCATGAGATATACCCTGGAGATAGACGACCGGACGGACGAATAGACGGACGGACAGTGGAGTCTCAGTAATATGATTCCCGTTTTACTCACTAAAAATCAGGAAATAAAACTGAATGGATTTAAAATTTATATTTGACATATAAAAATCATCAGTGTCCATGGGTTCTCGTTACTACCCCGCGTCTGTCATGTACCGTCGACCCGTCAATTAGTCACCCCAGTGATTATTATTCACGAACTACCCCCAGCATCTGTTTCTAATGATCGCGACACGTGGCGTGATGGGATGCGTGTGATTTTTTTATTTATTGGAAGCTGGTTGTGATGTGTATGTTTGTTTATGATAACGTTACGATGAACTAGGACTTTTCTCAACTAAATTTCTACGATCGAGAAACCGCGTTTCTCTTACTTGGGGAATACCCACAACTATTCTGTGAAAGAAGAAGAGGTTAGAAGGGCCCTTAGGCTAAGGCAGGCGCGCCGCTCATATTGTGAACGCTCATAATATGTCAACCATATGTTTCTTTTCACCGATAAGTACTAAAACCTTAAAATACCATGATATTTGTAATTATTACAATTGTATCATGTAGTTTGTAGACAAAATCGATGACTACATCGCAAGCAGATATAAAATTATACATTTTTTGCTTGTATTTAAGTTTATGAGTGGGAGAAAATCGGCGACACGCATTGTAGTATAAATAAGGAACTATTTCCTTTCTAACCTCTTCTACTGTTCTGTGGGAATACCTACTCTAGTTCAACTATGTACTGGTAGATGGCTCTAATGTTACCTTTATTGTAACTACAATTTAATACAAAAGTTATAAGGTTAAGGTACCTAACTCAGTGGTTAAAGTTTTCCCCGTGTATTTACAAGGGCGAGGCCGCTGGTCTCGATCCTAGTAAATACATATTTAGGACTTAAATGTTTTGACATTGTATTTAATGCATGCTTTTTACATAACAGATACATTACATCTACTCAAAAATGAATATTTTTATTTTTTGTGAAAAATAATATATTTAAATTATTTGTACATCAAAAGTTCTGGACTGCAAATCAGACTTTAATTTACCAAGCTGTCTAGGGGCTTGTGCAATTAGGTATTTAGGTATATTTGACGCACATTTCAGTATTTTAAACTTAAGCGCAAAACAATGCAGGAAAATATTTTGCTAAGCAAATAGTGAATGACTCCATCGCTGCTTACTGATGATTCTGTCAAGTAAGAAAAAAATATTCTTAAGGATGATTCTTCACAGTACACCGTGCCTTGTCCGGGTCGGGCTCCGAGTCCCGGCCGAACCAGGCAGTCATTCACATGCTATGCCCGTGTGTGTGTGTGTATGGCCGTGTCTGTGATAGGTGTTTTGTTTGTGTCAAAGGCGACCACGCATAGTAGTTATTGCCTGGGAGCTCCATTTAAAATATTGCAGCGTGGTAAGATACAGACGGACAGTGGAGTCCTAGTAATAGGGTACCGTTTTTATTAATTGGGTACTGAATCTTGAAAACGTACAAATGTGTGCGAATTCTCTCGAATACGGAACTTCGAAGATTTTTACGCTTCGATACACTTCGACTCTACGCAAGTATGAATTGACTTTGTCCCTTTCAAGGTCATCATAGACACCCGGATTTCTAGAAATATTATCATAGTTATTGACTTCTACTAAAAAGTCTCCTCATTGTCTTTTAATAAACTAGGTGTATGTCTGCGGCTTTGCTCGAGTTCGAACGTGCAAATATATACATAGATACACATGAAACCGAGAAAACTATCTCTACCTACCAAATCTTATAGAAATCATTCGTTTTCTTACGGAACGCCCGAATAAACAAAAAACTAAGAGTCAAAAAGAGAAAAAACGAGCCTTTATTTCGGTATTTTTATGTATACTGACTGATGCATCGATGAGTTTATTTTTACGATGTAATGTACAAAGAAAAAATATCAACTAAAGTGTTATTAACCTCTAAGACTACCTGAAACCAGTTTCCTAAAATATTCGTTAACTTAAAAGTATTAAAAGAAGATCCTTCGGTTTGTGAATACATGTTTTAAGTTGAAATGATATATTTTTTAATATTTTTGTTGGTTGTATGTGATGTACGAGCTGTATTATACTACGATGCGTACTATGGAGTCCCGATCGGCCCAGAAACTCTAAAGAGGCATATTCAAGCCAACACAACTTTGTAAGTACCAACCTAATTGAAATAAATATTTAGGGCGTCTCAAAATGAAATTGTAATACATATAGCAGCTTGGTCGTCAAAAAAGACACGTTTATTGTATGGGAGCCCTCTTAAATATTTTTTATCTGTCTCAATCAATCAATCAATCAATCAAATCACCCGGGGATATAGGTGTAAACTTTTTCCAACGCTCTGTAATTCACAGAGCGTTGTCCAACATTTTCCTTCAGGCGAGCTTATTTACCGTTGATAGGCACTAACTAAGAGTATTTGCTATTGTTCCTTGTAACATACTCGTATTTTTCAGTTGGTGTGTAACTGAAGTCGAACCATGCGACCCGAATGAAGGAAGACGTGTCGACGGCACCTGTAACAATCTCAAGTACCCTTCGAGAGGAGCCAGCCACACACCTTTCAGAAGAGTTCTGTCCTCTGATTTTGATGAAAGCAAGTACCTATTTAATATTAAAATTCTGAAGTCATGAGTCAATCTTTCTTTGTTACTGCAAACCCCGAATCAGTATTAACTACATCTAAACTACAAGCTAGCAGCCGGAATGCAGTTGAAATACTGCCGGCCAGTCTAGGCACTTTAGAGGTGAGCACTTCTCACATGTGAAATCTTGGTGGAAGACTTGTAGAGCCCATCGTCATCGTTGGTGCGCACCGCTGCTCTAGTGAGGTTTAAAGCATGCGTTTAAATTGTGCAACACGACGGACGTCCCGACAAGCAGTTTACAACGCGCGTTCCTCCGCAGAGCAATCACAAATTGTATTCAGATACATTGTTTTATACTGTCGATGAAGATCGTCGAACCGTCGAAATATATTTGAGTTCTTATTTACAGATAATGAACCTAAGAAGTCTGTGTGGGGCAATAACAAACCTCTGCCACGATACGTGAGAACTCGACTCGTATCAGCTGGAAAGGTTCCCAGTTTGGTGTTCACACAACTTGCTATTCACTTCTCCACTTTCATGGCAGCTGATCTTATTTCCCTTCATGACACGAGTAAGTAGCATGTTTATGGGCAGAGATATTAGGTAAGTAGGTAACGGCCTGGCTGTTGGCATTTAGATTGAGATTTACAGAACGGTTATTACTTAGTTGGTTATTTTTATTCACAAAGCTATCACTGGCTAAATGTGCATGTGTAATGCACGTCTGCTCGCCCTCTCAGGGATATAGGTGTAATTAACTGTATACATACATATCAGTAAGTACCTATAAAAATATTATTGTAGCCTGAGTCAAAAATCCCATATCAATGATAATAATAATAATATAATAATATGTTTATTTACCAAAAAATATACAGATAATGAGTCGAAGACGTTTGGGACACAAATTCTACGGACACTGTGTCCCTAAGTGTACTTTCAAATTTATTTATTTTTTCGAAGACGTTACGGACACCAATATAAAACGATAGTTTTGTACAGTCGGATGGAAAACTTCTAGTTGTTTTCAATACATAATAATATATTATAAACTCATAAAATTATGTGTATAGTACGGAGCGAAAACGCGCTAACAATGTCGATGAATAATAAAAATAGCTCTATCATTTTTATTTATATAAATCTGTCTTGCTCTTTTTGCTTCAATGAAATCGAGTCGCGCGCGCGTCTCCGCGAGGATTTTTGGAAGTGCAGAAGGGAGAGTGAAAACAATGCAGTCGTTCTATCTCTTTTGTTTATATAGGTATCTCGCTCGTATTGTTTTAGTACATGATTGACGAACCGCATGGCATTCGTCCTAAGTCAAGGTCAGTGGAACTACGACAGTATTATTTACGTATATTGTTTAAAAAGTGAATAATGTGGCATTTATTGTTGTATTTTATGTACTGTGGAGGTAAGTCAAATAATTTTATCTAATCTAGCTAATAAATGAAAGAGACTTAGTCTTGTCTAAATTTAACTCAAAATATATTTAAGTAATGAGTGAGTGAGAGAGGCTTTAAATATAAATTACGGAATTATAAATAGGATATTTATTTACTTTATTATTTTAGGTGATGGACAGCAAGCATCTTCGTCTAGTTCAAATCAAATTGGATTTGAAATAGTTACTTCGAGACGTGGAAAACCGGTACTACTACGTGCAGGCCACAGGTACCATAAAAGGCGTACAAATAAAGATAATTCCACCAAATGGCTTTGTGTGAAAAGAGATACATGCAAAGCTGTATTGCTGATAACAAACAACAACCTCATCATAAAGGATGATAGACATGACTGTGAGCCTGATTTTGTTGCAAATGAACTAGAACTAGAACTTGACAAGTGTCTTCAAAGAGTGAGAACTGATTATACTGTCCCTATTACTAGTGCAGTCCGTGAAGCAATATCCGAAATAAAAGACAGAGGTTTGAATTTGGTTCAACAATTACCAAATAGAAAAAATATTGAGAGAAAGCTGTGTCGGAAACGAAATAGTTCCCTAGGCGTGAGCAGGGTATGCTTTGATTCTTTAATGGACATCGTTGTTCCCTTAAGATTTGAAAAATTTGTACTAGCAGGTTATTGTCATGATCGGACTAGGATCTTGATTTTTGCCGGTGATTATTGTAAAGATATTTTAAAAAAACCTAATCAAACCTAGTCAAAATCATGGTTTAAATTTCCTTTTTATTATTATTAATATTAATATTTACAAAATCTGCTATTAGATGTTCATTAATATTGACACCTTACGCCCGGTTCAAGTACGTTTACATTGTAGGTATGAGTTACATTTTTATTTTTATAAGTTTTGGAATGTCATGACAATTATTCTAAATACTGTAATTATTCTAGGCTTTAATATGTAAATAGATTTTATTTTGTTTGTTGTCATTATTGACTGTGATTTTTGCACACGTTACATGTGTATTTTAGTAATAAGTGCCAAATGAATCAATAAGACTGATGTTAAAATATTCAAAATTGATTTTATTATAGATCATCGTAGCCCACTATTTTTAAAATATACCTTGCATGATACACATACGCCAAGTAATACATGCTACTGGGAGCTCCTGGCAATGCACAGGGGCCCCGGCCCATAGGTCGTTGAATAAAAAAACAACAAGAAATGTACTTATTCGATTTTCACATATTATATTATAACACTTTTTTATGAGACTGTACTGAGCCGATTTAATAAAATGATAGTGTCCGTAACGTCTTCGAAAAAATAAATTAATTTGAAAGTACACTTAGGGACACAGTGTCCGTAGAATTTGTGTCCCAAACGTCTTCGACTCCAGATAATAAGTCAAACAGAATAAACACTTCAAAACATTGCTTTTTATCTTACAAAAAATTAACCCTGCCTCTTAAACTAGGAGATCCTGTATCATAAGAGGCAGTGTTCGGCTTAGTTATGGCTAGTAAAATTTATTTAGTGTGGACTGTGTCGTTCAACTTTACTGTATTAATTTATTATTATAATACCTAAACTAATAATATAATATTTAGATGACGATATCTATTTTTAGTTTGTGATGTGTGTGTGTGTGTGTGTGTGTGTGTGTGTGTGTATGTGTGTGTGTGTGCATGCGTGTGCGTGTGTGTGTTGCATCAGGCGATGTAAGTGATGAGTGCCTCAGTTTGTGAATAATCCTGTTTTTGGAGCCACGTTGTAACTATTGATTTTAGTTGGTACTAAGAATATAATACTGGTGCCCTGCGAATGAAGTTCTGTAGCGTCGTCCGAAGGGGTAGTTAGTCTATTTATTGGAGTTGGATGGTGGAACACTCCTATGTTTCCTGAGGACGGTTTGCAATAAAAAGAGTTGTTGTACAGTTAAGATTTTAGTGTCTAAGTATAACTGGGTAGTTGGGTAGCGGAAGGGTTTACGCGTCATAACCTTGAGTATTGCTCTCTGCGCCCTCTCGACTGACAGAAAGTTAGTCTTGGCTGCACCACCCCAGACAGGTATGCAATAACCTATGACTGATTGACACAGAGCATAGAACACCAGCTTGAGGGTGTCAAGGTTAGCCGATCCTCTAAGCAATTTAAATAGGTATACTAGTCGCATGGTCCTTGAGGTAAGTATTTCCAGATGCCTATCCCAACGCAGCCCTGAGTCAATCTGGACCCCAACAACTGGCACATCTTGGAACACTGGCATGCACTTTCTTCTCGTGAACAAGAATGCACAGTTATGGATTCCGCCTTATCTTTAACCTTATTCCAAGTTGCGTCCGAAATAATTACTGCTGTATCGTCAGCATAGGAGAATATACTGCCATTTGATATTTTCATGTTACAAAGATCGTTAACATAGATTTGGAACAAAATCGGGCCTAAAATACTGCTCTGGGGCACACCGTATGTTGTTGTTTCTTCGTTACTATGGTATTGATCGATTTTGACTCGTTGGGTTCGATTGCAAAGATAACTTCTGAAAATATCCAGCGCAATACCCCTAATGCCAATTTTCTCCAATTTAGAAAGCAGCATAGTGACAGAGACTGTGTCAAACGCCTTTGAGAGATCCAGGAAGATACCTAGGCACTTGTACTTTTTATCGAGGTTCTCAACGATACACTGGGTGAGTCCCAGTACATCGTCTTCTGAAGAGATTCCCGTGCCATATTGATTTTTTGAGATGATTTCATGGCTGTCCAAAAAGTTCTTTAGACGGTTACATAATACCCTTTCAAATACTTTCGATAGAGCAGTTAGAACAGAAATCGGTCTATAATTGTTAACACAGTCTCTGTCACCTCCCTTATAAATTGGATGTACAATTGCCTTTTTAAGGCATCCGGAAACACCCCTCCCCTCAAACAAATGTTGATTATGCGTGTAAGTGGTGGAACTAGTATGTTTCGGTTGTCTTTGAGAACTTGGGGTGAAATTCCATCCCAGCCTAGGGCACAGTCACTACGCAATTGCAGTATTAGTGACTCCACCTCGGCATCGTCCACTTCCAACAGGGCAAGAGAGTTACATGGAGATTGAGTGTGACTGTCGGACCAGGGCTGATTGAAAATAACATCTCTCTGACTCATAATCTTTGCAGCCATATCCTTTCCTATGCTGTTCAACGTGTTATTTACTTCATTTATAGAAGATTGGGGTGTGTCTCCTATTTTCAGTAGTTCAACCGGACTAATTTTAGATTTACGGGTATTACTGATGTTTTTTATTGTTTTCCAGAGAGCTTTGGGGTTGTGTTTTGTTTTATATATTTCATTTTTTTTCGTATTCTAATTTCAATTTCCGTAGAAGATTATTACAAATGCGTGGACTGATTTCTCAGGTCTTTAAGGTCAAAATCTCTCTACACTCATGACTTTATCGCTCTTTTCAGAGCATGTCATCTGTACGTTTGTGAATTTCATTTTGTAAAGACAAGATGTTATTTAAATCTGTAAAATTTTGTTTTAGTAAATTACGTGCTGTGGAAACCATACTGCTGCACTTCTAAAGGCAAGCTGGACTCAATGTGTATTCCTAACAAGATCCCACTAGATGACCCAGTACATCGATTTTCTGGTAATCGCTGTCTGAACTTGACAAAACCGGAGACTTTTCAGAGTGTTGGATGTTTACCAAAGGACACTACTCCAGAGAGAGTAAGTAATAAATTTAATAGTAGGTTCTTAGTCATTCAAGTGGGTGGTGCGAGAAGTAGTTTTCAGGTTTGCGTTTCCACACAGCAACCTATACAGGGAGTTCACAGGCACAAACAAAAGGGAACAGTAATTAGCGTGATTGCCAAATAATGACACCCTTTTAGTACATAAGTCAAGTACTTCCATACTATTCCCTATTCTGTGCTTTTAGGTACATCAATGCATGTATACAGACGCTGCTGTGTCGAAAGACTGTAAGTGTATCTACACTACATCTATGGGTTATTTTTTAGATAATGTCAGCCACACCAGTGCTTGACCTCTCAATAGTTTATGGCAACTACGAAAAGGACTTGGCGGAAAAAGGTAGAATGTATGTAAAAGGATTACTGAGGTATGAAGTGGAGAATGATAAAATTTGGCCCCCGAGTGTGAAGACTAAATCGAATTTGTGTCTTATTAACCAACCACCGGCTGAGACACGTTGTCATGCAACGCGTAAGTATTTTACTTTTTCCGTTAATAGGTACTTAAGGTACACCTAAACCTCATAAAATATTTTAGGGGCCAAGTCAAGATGGTATTGCGTGGCATTAGCAAAGTTTAGATGTTTGTACAAACATCTACAATTCCCTTTCGGAAAGAACGACGTTGACGCAAACCAAGGTTTTCAGGGTCAACGACGAATTTTTGACCAGTGACGATTAGTGGTTATAGTTGGTCCAACCTCATTTCAAACTTAATTTTCAGCGGAAGATGGATCAAACTCCCTCGCTAGTGTTAATCTCGGAACTATATGGTTCTGGCGAAATCACAATTTTATAGCTACACAACTTGGCCACCTCAACCCCTGTTGGAATGACAAGGACCTTTTCACCACTGCTCGAGATATCAATATAGCATCAGCGTTGCAAATGCACTATTATGAATGGATGCCGATATTTTTGGGTAAGTCTGAGTGATGTTTTCAATTCAAACCAGTAGTTCCCAAGATTCGCGGGTTCAACTAAACAAACTCTTCAGCTTTATAATAATTTTAGGCATAGAATTAGAACATAACTGTGTACCTCACATTTTGCACAGGATATGACAACCTAGTAAAAGATGGAGTAATGTCTCCGTCCGGTGGTTTCCGAGATGAATACGACGCGACTGTTATGCCTGAACTATCGCATGAATATCTGTTATCTTTGAGATGGATGCACACTATTCAAGAAGGGACATTGAAGTGAGTCATATTCCTTTCAATTATTTCAAGTACGCCCCTAATCTAATAGGTTGGCAAAATATGGCCACGTGGAGCGCTTTAATAAATCCCCGAAATCTGAATAATTATTACCCAACTAAGTACTACTTCTTCTATTTCTCGTGTCAATGGGCAACACTATGATGATTATTTATTATATTGTCTTGGCCCAGTGCTCTGCGACGCGAATCGCGTACTCACTATTACTGATAATGGTTTTCTTTTTAAAACTCACAGAATGTACGACTCACATGGCTACTACCTCAAACAGTTCCCGATAGTGAATCTTACTTTGAGGACTGGATACTTTGCTCTCGACGATAACATGGAAGGCATAACTCAAGGCGCTTTCAGGCAAGGTGGTGCCAATTCGGATTATATTGCCGACCCTGATGTAAGTATTAAAGAGAGTACTGGCCAAAGGAAAGCTTACAAACTGTCAATTTCAGTTGTGTGATCGATGACATTTTTCAAAACATGCAAAAGGCTCCAGCTTACCACCAATGGATTTGAATCGCAATTCGATGAAGATAGACTTTGGTCAAACCCATGAACTTGGAGTAACTAGGTTCATTGTCAAACCACAACAAAACGTAGAACCATTAAAACAAATGAATAAAATAAATATCTAAGATGATATATTTGATTCTAAATTTTAAATATTTTTGACAGATCACTGAATTAGGTTTGGGACCCTTGCAAAAAATTACCGATCTGATGACAAGCGATTTAGCTAAGAATCGCCGTTTAGGTCTTCAACCTTACATCAACTATAGAAAGTTTTGTTTTGGAGATTCAATCAGTTCTTTCGACGATCTTCTTCCTTACATTGATGCCGAGGTAAGCAGTTTACGTAAATTTCATTTATGTAACTTAGAAAAGAACTGTAAAAGATATTAGGTCTAAAACTTTAAAAGTTAAATAATATATATTCAAATTACCAACTATTTTTATTTTTATTGAATTATGTCAGTCATCTTTCTTAGTAAACAATATCTGCTTAGTTTTAGATTAGATGACGTTAAGTTCAATAATCCCAACATAGGTATATTATAATAAAAAAAAACCCTTACATGCAGATAATTGTAATAAATTATCTCAACAGAGAGTGGAAATTCTAAGAGATGTGTACGAAAGTGTTCTGGACATCGATCTACTAGCCGGTATTTGGGTAGAAAAACCAATCTATGGTGGTTTTGTACCTCCAACGTTGTACTGCCTCGTCACAGAGCAGCTCAAGAGATACGTGGTGTCTGACAGACATTGGTACGAAAGACCAAATAGACCAAACGCATTTACTTCGCGTAAGTACATTTTAAATTTCTTTAGTTTAAACCTTAATTTAGCATTCCTTAAAACACATTTCAAATTATTCCAATAGCCTTCCAATCTAGCAATCCCATAGAACTGCCAACTTTGGAATAATGTAAACTAGCATTAGAATGTTCCCATTTCAGCGAGTAATTCAGTACAGTGACTAAGGTATTTTTTTAATTCAGCTGGCTAGCAAAACATCTAGAGTCAAACCAGTTAGATTTCTATAATGTAATCAACAATCTATTTCAGAGAAGATTGAGATGATTTGTTGGATTACCGGGCTGGAATATTGACAGCTTGGCTTACTGTAATAGTCTTATCAGATAATTGCAGCCGCCAATGAACAGCATTGTCAATACTAATATTCCGTAATTCAGTAAATAACAGATGTTGATTAATCTGCAATATCTACCAATGGAGTTTGTAGAATAAAATAGATGGTCTTGAATAAATATTTTTTTAAGGAATAAAGTTTGCTAATTTTATCGATTCGTATGGTAAAATTAGTTGGTCTTTTATTGTTTCCAGAACAATTAGCTGAGATCAGAAAAGTTAATATTGCTAGATTTATATGTGATATTGGAGATAAGGTTACACATATCCAACCCCGAGCCTTCTTGCGAGCAGGACATTAGTGAGTATTGTTGAAATAGATTAGGATGTAGGTACCTACATGATATGAATGTTATGAAATTCTAACATCGTCGTTTTTAACCGTCTTTAACTCAATTCGACTGTATTTTGGTGTATTTTATGTATGTTACCTTGTAATAATAATTATAACTAGTTATCCCAGCGAACCTTGTATTGCCTCAAATATAAAAAAAAAAAAAAAAAACCTTCCCTAACCTTCTACGAATATTTTAAAAGTTCATGCAAATGTATGTATTATTAATTATAATTGCAAAACGCGACGGACGGACAGACAAATTGTCGTAATAAATATATAGATTTTTAACTGGGTGAACAGATTAAAAAAAAATCTTTTTTAATTGACAGCTGGCGCCTCCCGTGTGGTCGCATTTCAATTTGGTCCCATTCCGACAATTTGAAGTCAGTTTTGCTGAAATTATTTTGTTGAGGCTACGGTTCTGCAGGCATATACAATACTATACCTGTACCATTAAGGAGATTTGAGAATGATTATAAAAAATATGTAGTTGCTTTTATAAACTTATTATAAAGACACTTACTGAAAACGTTTCTCTGACTCTTATTCAGGTAAACATGTAATTTCATGTCTCATATGTATAATTTCATACACAGATTATTTTTATTTTGCAGTAACGAGATACGCAGCTGCAATGACATACCGGGAATTGACTTCACGGCCTGGGCAGATGAATCCTGCAAGCAATCGTCTTCCGGAGACAATGATAATGACCTTTTGGAGTTGTTAAAAAAAAATTGAAGTAATTGGTTTTATTAATTAAATCCTACGTATAAATATGAGTAATAAAATTCTTGATATAAACTTGAACATCCGACATTATCGACAACTTCAACTTGCAACACAATGAACTGTTGGTGACAGCTGTCATGTGCAGCCAACAATTTTTACATCGCTCTACTAGATATTTGAAACATTCAACATTCATACAGATGAAAATAGCATTTTGTGCAAAATACTCTACATATCGGTAGAAGAACTAACAAAAGAGATGTAAGGAATAAGCTCATCATTATAATCTCTGCCAACGATTTCGAGTGTTATCGTTCTCGGGTACACATTCACGGAATAGAAAGTCTATAATTTTGCATCCAAATTCATGCAACAGTATACACACGATTGATTGGCCGTAGCCGCTAGGATAAGAAGAAAGTACTACACGACTCCGTAGAAGCTACATGTCTCTTAGAGGGATCTCCATGGGACCTGAAAGCGAGATCCCTTGCGTCATTGTTTCAATGACACAATATATCCTTCCATCACCATCATCATCCACTGAGCCTTTTCCGACCCATTTGGGGTTGGTTTTCCATCACCGTTCCATTATAATCTATATTTGTATGTGTCTAATATTGTCTATAAGTTATTAATATAGTTACATCCGAATAAACACTATCTTAAATACAAAGACTACAATCTTATTTCATCATCTACTAGTACAATTTCCTCTAAATAAACAAGTTTATAGATAACAAAGTCCCCCTTACAGTTGACAACCAATTTGTGGTCCCAATTATCGGCTGTGCCACCACAAATTGCTACCAGATACACTATTGGCTGTAGCGGATTAGAATTCACAGGTCTGTTCATTCAAGTACATATTGAATTGCATTGTCATTTATTATATTTGGTGGGGCTCGTGGTCTAGTGGTAACCGACAATGTTAACACATTGCAAAGGTTAAGCAACATCGAGTTAAGCCGGTCTTAGGATGGGTGACCATTTCTTAAGACACCGAGACCCCTTCGGGCCTGTCCACATCACCACGGCACGACGTCGTCGCCGTGGAACGGTGCAATGCCGTGGCGCGGCGCGTTGCCGTGACGTGGGAATTTACGTTGCCGTACCGTAAAAATGTACGTCACGAAGCAAAGTTACAAGTCGCTGTGCCTTGTAAATTTTCGGTACATTCTTCACTAAATACCAGATAAATAGCAGTCTCAGATATGGACCGCACAAAACGTATTCTGCTTCTGTTGTTATTAAAAAGACGGAGAGAGAAGTTGGAGAAAAAAAAATGTAAAAAGACAGTACTGGGTGCATCCATATCTTTCAATTATGAATAGTGATGTGGTGGTGAAAAATGGTATACATATAAATTGTTTTCATAACTTACCTTATAGTAAATCCCAACTTCTCCAAAGGCCCAACAGGTTTTCTAAATACATATTGTTTTTGTATAAAAGGTGTAACTCTTGTTAGTAATTCTTCAAAACTTGATACAGACATTCTAAAATAACTGTAAAATTTCTGGTCACAGGATTTCAATGCCTCATATTTTCTAGAGAAATGATTTCCATCACTATTCATACTCGTAATTATTATTGAAAGATATGGGTCCACCCAGTGCTGTCTTTTTAATTTTTTTTTCTCCAACTTCTCTCTCCGTCTTTTTAATATCAACAGAAGCAGAATACGTTTTGTGCGGTCCATATCTGAGACTGCCCTTTATCTGGTATTTAGTGAAGAATGTACCGAAAATTTACAAGGCACGGCGACGTGTTACTTTGCTGCGTCGTGACGTACATTTTTACGGTACAGCAACGTAAATTCCCACGACCCGGCAACGCGCCGCGCCACGGCACCCCACCGTTCCACGGCGACGACGACAACGTGCCGTGGTGATGTGGACAGGCCCTTCGTGCCTCGGAGAGCACGTTAAGCCGTCGGTCCCGGTTGTCATACAAACATCTATGGCAGTCGTTAGGGGTAGTTGGAGCCCTAAATCAAAAATCCGACCGGTCTAACTTCAGAATTTCAAAATCGCCCATGGGTTGTGGAGGTCAGATGGCAGTCGCTTCACGGAAAATATCGATGTTCAGCCGGATCGCAGTTAGACTGGAAAGCCGACCCCAACTCAGTTGGGAAAAGGCTTGGTGAATGATGATAATTTTTTTTTGTAAATACATACATATATTATACATAGGAAACATCCAACACAAAGTTTGTCCCGACCGGGAATCGAACCCGAGACTCCGGCGTCGAAAACGGATAAAATTACATCTATTGGCACTTTTCAAGTAAGTAAATAACAGCCTCTAGGGAAATAAATATACGTAGGCGTATTATGCGCAAGAACGTAAATCTTGAGTTTATTTAAAAAATACAACACTTTCATCCCTCTTATCTCTTTTGATATTCAAAGAATCAAAGAATCAATTTAATTTATTCAGTTTAGGCACATAAAGAGCACATATGAATGTCAAAATTTAACAATTTTGTCAAGTAATATTATAAAAATACTAAATTAAATAAGTACATAAATAACCATTAGAAAATGATTCTTTCGCTGGTTCGATAAGTTGGTTCTCCTGAGAAGAGACCAGCAAGAAACTCAGGTAGATTATCCAATTTTTTTTAAATATTGTTTTGTTTACATTGTTACAATTAGTTTATATTGCGATACGAGTGGCCAACAACAGAAGATTACGGTGACCATGCATTTTTATCATTAAGATATTCGTCTACATTATAGTAGCCTTTCATCATCAAACATTTTTAACTACTATTTTAAACGAGATTAGAAGACATTAACCAAATCCTGAGGAATTTTATTATTAATTTTTATACATTTGCCTACAAACGAATTACCAACTTTATGAAGTCTAATTTTTGTCATTGCCAGTTTATTTTTATTTCTTGTATTAAAATTATGGTTATCGGAATTTTTTTTGACGAGATCTATGTTCTTCCGTACATATAAGATGTTGTCGTAAACATATTGAGAAGCAACTGTTAAAATATTAATTTCTTTAAATAGTTCTTTCCGCGAGTCACGGGGTCTGAGTCTATAGATTGCTCGTATAGCTCGTTTCTGTAATATGAATATTGTCTCAATATCGGCAGCTGAGCCCCACAGCAGCAGGCCATATGACATAACGCTATGAAAGTAGCTAAAATAAACTAATCGTGCCGTTTTTTCGTCAGTCAGTGACCTTATCTTTCTAACCGCATAGGCAGCTGAACTAAATCTTCCTGCCAAGGCTGTGATATGAGGACCCCATTGTAGTTTACTATCTAGAGTTATCCCAAGAAAAACTGTGGTATTGACCATTTGAACTAATTCATTATTGATAGTAATATGAGTATCCACCTGTCTAACATGGGCATAGTAAATTTTACACATTTTGTTTTCTTCGCATTGAGCAGCAAGTTGTTACTTGTGAACCAATGCATTCATTTTTAGGGTTTCGTAGTAAAAATCTCAGAACCCTTATAGTTTCTTCATATCCATTCCATCCAGTCCTCGGCATTCCTCGCAAACGGTTAATGCTAAAAAGATGAAATTTTACACTGAAATGTGTATTTACTATTCCGACAAAGTGCTACAGTAAAATTATGTCTTTAGCTCGTGGTAATTGTTTGCCACGGTTGCCATAGTTTAGATCCAGGGATAGAATATTGTCAATAGAAAATATTACTATTCTGAAATATAAAATGGAACAACTTTATCTTACGCATTCCATCCACGATAGTACGGTTATAAGCACTGTGTCGGAAAACATGAACAAAAATAAATACAAGTACTGGCAGCATACATAGAGCATTATAATCGATATAAAAGTCAATAAAAACGATTGTCAGAAGCGTTTACAATTCTGTCAACGATCGCTGACTCAAGTGCTAGGCTTTTTACATGCGCTGCTAGGTTTTGTGATGCAGACCGGCGGCTTTAAATAAAAAATGAGTTTTAAAGTTGAATGTGACGAGACATTCAATCAAAATAACCTCTATATGTTTAAAACCTATCTAATGATACCCCGGTGGACCTAAAAAAATAATTTAATTTTTTTTTTATTTTAGCACTAGTCTAGCCGTTTGGGAGAAAAACCGATGACGGACAGATGGACAGGTGGACAGACGGACGAATGAACATGACAAAACTATAAGGGTGCTGCGACTTGACCTACGGAATCCTAAAAAATCAGGAAAAATCAGATTTCCCCATTTCACAATGGCTAGCCGAATTTTACGTTTGCTAAAGAGCACCTGTTGTTTAGTCGTATCAATTCCGTGAAAATAAATACACTGGAGCAGGTTTCATAAGCACCCTAATGTTGGGTGAC
The DNA here is from genome assembly GCA_963556515.1 of Nudaria mundana. Classification (NCBI taxonomy): domain Eukaryota; kingdom Metazoa; phylum Arthropoda; class Insecta; order Lepidoptera; family Erebidae; genus Nudaria; species Nudaria mundana. Next base: position 2,232,081 of record OY748290.1, on the reverse strand, counting down.
CATACCTATCATCAAAATCCGTCACTTAGATAAATAAGTTTTAGTTTAGCCTGAGTTTTTGGGTTATTCTATTGACTTTTCTTACTCAAAACTTATATTAAATAGTATATAATTCAGCGGAGCGAAGCGAAGCTCTATCTTAGACGACAAGTGTAAATCGTTTGTGAGCCAACTCCTCCGAAACGGCTCGACCGATTTTGACCAAATTTGGCATGCTGGTCGACAGCATACCCTGGAGTGCATATATCTGAAATCATGAAAATAGAGCATAAAAAAATAAGAAAAATTGCTCCGCTCAACATTTGCAATTAGTGGCATGCATTGCATACCTAGTATGTATAATATTATAGTAGAGCTATTTTTACGTGCTATCTAAAACGCAGCGTTTCAACCGCTCGTCTATCCCTAACTGCCCAGACTGTTTGACACTTGCATCGTTATATCTGATTTACACTACATCTGTGCATTCTTTAGTCTAGCGAGTTTCCTATCGGCATTTGCTTAAATATAATCTTTGCACAATTGCTATTCATCCTTTAATAACCATCCTGTATAGATAGCATTTATTGTATTGTATAACGTGTGTCATTGGTCCAGGAAGATTTACATCCAATTCGTCGGCAAACTTGATTTATTTGGAGTTATGCAGAAAAAAAATAAAAAAAAATTATAATAATGTCCAAAAGGCGATTCTTTTTTTAAAAGGTTTATTAGTGTTTGGATTTGGTTACGTTCGGAAATTACGTAAAAACCTGATGAAAGGCAACTACTTACTTAAATAGTTTGAAACCCCGAGGAGACGTTAGACTTAATATCCAGAATAATAGATATATATTATAATAGATAGGTCCCCATGGAAATTCTGAACGAGAGAATAATATTCAACGCAGGTATAGCTGGAGAATCCTATTATATAAAAAAGGTGAAAGTTTGTATTTTCATATGTATTAATTTATGCTTTTTCACGCCTTTAACGGATTTAAATGAAACTTTACAATAATGTAGAAAAACACTTAAACGATGCCGTGAGTGGAAACCGGTTAGTAAAAATAAAAAAAAAACCAGTGGAACGTACAAGCGCCATCGTGCCACCAAGTGCCATAAATAGACAGTCTAAATAATAATTCGCTTCGCTCAGCTCTTTCTTAGGCGACTCGTGTATTTCGTTTGGGATCGAACTCCTCCTAAACGACTGGACCGATCTTTTTAAAATTTGGCACGGTCATAGTGACCATCACCATGAGTACATATATCTGAATTCATAAAGATCGGATTTTGACTTGGATTATGACAAATCTAAATAATTTTCTAAAAACTTCAAAGATAATAAACGTTATTTTATTTTATTTTATTTCGGTCCAGTAGTTTAGGAGTGCGACCCGGATCGACAAACTCAGCTCAATTATTGCAACAGCAGAATGTATTGCATACCTAGTAATAATTATGATGTCACGTAACTTGAACACGAAACATCAATCATTTGCGAGCCTTGTGTTAAAATTAATTGACGAAAGGTCACGTCTGTTTCCCTGAAGGGATAAACAGAGGTATATCATACACCTACTCTTCGCCAATAACTTGGTTTATCCCACGTCATAGCGTGCGCGCCTATTTCCGTTGACTGGGACCTTTAGGCTTCGTCCGTTGATCGACAGTGCACAAATTGCATGTGGATAAGGGATGCACACATAAAGGCACATAAAGGTTGCCTGGAAGAGATCGCTTCTTAGCAATAATGCGGCCCTTTGTACATTAATTTTAAGGCATGTGTTCCATTTTTCACTGATAAAGAGTATTTACCTAGGTACTGAAAATAGCTGGAGACAATGAACAACTCTTCTTGCACAACTACCGTTACCAAGGTAATTCCAATTTCCATAAACAGCCCCAAGTTATTTCATTTAGAGTGAAATAATAATATATCAAACGATATAAAACTGTCGTCAAACATTTCCCTTTTGAAATACGAAAAGTGTTGTATTACTAAATAAACGAGGGACTAGATGTTTAGGAATACATTTATAACAGCTAAGCCGAATGAAATTTACCTTGTTCTGAATAGGATAGAGTTCTAAACGATAGCATAGGATAAGTTTGTGCAAGGATGTATTTTTATTAAGTTTTCTATTGTAGGGTAGGTCGGAGCTGTAGTCATGGTTACGGCACGACTGTTGTTCAACAGTCATACAGTTTGTCGGATGCCAAACAAATGCAGTATTTTGATATTTCGAAAAATTGCAGTCATGTATAAATAAATTCATTGTTTGCATAAGTGTTCACACCGGTCCACATTAAGCAAATACGTTCATAGGCATCATAACTATTTACTGGACAATTGTACAATTAAGTGACGTCACGTTTAGTCACAAATACTTTTGTTTTTGATTTCTTCTGTGATTCTATCGATGATTATTCAAGTATAAAGTACCAAGTACCAAGGTACATGAAAACAAGCCATAACTAAAGCCCAGTCCAGACAGACTTCCGCTTTATAGACAACATGAATACCGACAATTTGCAAGTTGGCAAACTGTCGGTGCTGAATCGGACGAGCTCTTAATGGCCGATAAATATATGCTCATATTTGTTGGAGCGTACAGCTGAAATGGACTCCTTATATTTCTTCAGTATAAATAGATTTGGGCAATGAAATAGATACAAAGGCGTCTGATAGTGCTTTTCAAGATCGAAGTTTCTTTGAATATTTAGTTACCTAGATAGAATTTATAAATTACATAAACGAATGTCATCAAACGGAATTGCATGATATCCGATGAGACTTTTAAAAGTACTGGGTTATTGCATTAGACTGGCTTCCAATTATGTGAGAATGTGATTAAGTAACACATAGTTACATTAATGACTTTGTAGTGTAAAAGACCCTTGTCGAATCAATTTTAAATAAAAAGCCTGGGATATGCGAGCCGAATGACTTCTCTGGATTGTGTGTTAAACGTCACCAAGTTTGACGAATCCTCGTCAATTCGCCGACGGCTACACTACATTAGAAATAAAAAGGCTATGTTTACAAAACGTACACCTTAACCATATTTAAGTAATATCTAACGTCTGAGAATAACCTGCCTGGTTGTGATTCGAGAATTTATTGCACACCGTTACTGCATTAAGTGGTTCCCAGTAAGGGTTATAACTCATTTAAATGGTTGACGGAAATAGGACGAGCACTGTGAACGATTGTACGTATCTAATTAAAGCTCATGCATAGCACTTTACTATGAAAATGGTAATTATTGTTGTTTGTTGGTTTAACCTGTCTAATTCGTTTTGAATCAATTTTTAGGGTCAGTAAACGTGTGAAAACACGCACCTTAAGTACCTAGTTAAAACTATTATAAGTTTTGGGACACAACATGTACCATTTTTTTAGGGTTCAGTACTTAAAGGGTAAAACGGGAACCCTATTACTGAGTCTTCGTTGTCCTTTCGTCCGTGTGTCTTGTACTGTGTACTTACCTCATGAACCGTGATAGTTAGAAAGTTGAGTAGATTTTTTTGCCGTTTCGGTACAGAACCCTTTGTGCACGAGTACGACTCGCACTTGGCCGGTTTTTTAATTTATACCTCGTCTAAATATCAAATTGATTAATTGACCGACTTAATTATTAAGAGATTAAGATAAGATTACTATCCATTTATTCAAAATCAGAGTACACTTCCTTCACAGCTTAGAGAGAGTAAAGTAGGTATGATTTGTGTTCACTTATATCCCTTACAAACTCTTTCTAACTCCGTTCAAAGGCAAGTAATACTCTAAACTTTGTTTTTTTCCCTGAAAATGGACAAATACGGGAAGGGATCTGGCCTCGTTCTGGCACATAGGTGGTCTCTGAATAGAAGAATTCTCGAACTTTTTTATTTTATAATTACAAGTGCATCACTAGTAAGTAATTAGATGGAACTAAATATACATTTACTTGGAAGGATTGTCCAAACATCTTACAAACTTTTTTAACATGAAAACATAAATCAAATAAATTTTAATTAAAAACTTAAAGCCAAACCGCGGGGCGTCAGACTAGTGCAAAAATTAAATTCCTTTACAATAGCACTCACATCGTTAAACATTCCACTTTAGCAAAAAGATTTTAAAGTTCAATTTTGTATGATATCAGAAGCCAATTACCTGTGCGGCCAGTACTGTCAGTTTTACAAGTACGAGTAATATAGCCATCATTCATTCCTTTTGCTGCATTTGATCTGTATGACATTCACGCGAGATTAATGTCTCGTATGCTTATAACAAATTATGATGTTAATTTTAGTTATGCCGTATATTCAGTAGTTAATATACGCCTATATATATATATATCCCGACGGGGTAGGCATAGGTGATATATACACATAATTGGAAGCAAGCCGTTTGCCGTTACCAGAACCTGTAGAAAATCAATAACTATTCTGTAAAGCGAACATAAATATCAAAAGTCAGGACTAATTTTACATATGAGTACTTACCTCTCTAGTTCCTCTACCTAGACAATTTACTGTAGGAAATTGAGTAGTTGATAATAATTACTCACTCACTCACATATCACGCCTAGGCAGCGGATTACACACCCACAATTTGCCAGTATTTTTACTCCGGGTCACCGGGCACACTACTCTAGAAAGTGGGTTATGTCCAATATGGCCGAATTATTTTAATAAAATAAGCAGCTTTATTATATTTTTTATAATAATTATGTCGTTGTAATTTTTTTCATAACGAATATACCCTTGAGTTCTTCCGTGATTATAGGGCAATGATTATGGGAAATATCGGTATAAAAAAATCGGAAGGAAAAAAATACACAAAGTTATAAAAGTTGAAAACCCATAAACTTAAATTAATTAAAAAAAATATCAAAAAGCTAATCGTTATTTGTTTGCATGAAATTAAGACAAGAGAAAGGTTTAACTTGTATAATTTTATGAAGATCTCGATAACAACGTCAGTTGTACTGGCACAGACCGGTCACCGCCCATCTCGTGTTCCACTGTCACATAAAAATATGGTATTAATACCATCATAACGTAGATATTTATACTGCTATTATACGTAAAGGTACAAAGGTAAAAAACTACAGAGAGACGGGATGAGAAGACAGGGTAGGAAAAGAAAGAGATGGCGTGACATATTTGGTGAAAGGGTTGGATCGGACTGGATGAGAATGGCAAGGGAAAGCGTGGCATGGAGACGATTAGGGGAGGCTTATGCCAAGGAGGATAGTCCGAGACGCCCAGGACTTTAATTGGCTGCGCCTTAGCGGCTGGCATTTAAGATTTTGTTGCCTTTAAGAAACATTTCATCGCAAGGCAACGGGTTTCATATTAGTTTTTCTAAATTACAATATAGCTGCTAATTTTTATTAAATTAATTCGGCCATTTTGGACATAACCCATTGTAAACGTGCCCGATGATGGCAATAGGCTTGCCCCCTATGGGGCCTACGTGGGGCTAAAAATAATGGAAAATTGTGGGTGTGTGATATGAGTGTGTGTGCGTGTGTGTGTACGTGTGTGTGTACGATTGGAAAGCAAATACCTATACCTACTTGAGTTTTATTCTAAATGCACGGTACTTGGGACCAGCAAATTTACTGGAGAAAAGCGGGCACATAATTTATCTCTGCCTACCGCTTCTGGGTAACAGACGTGTGTATGTATGCTTGAGACGTAGTCACTACTTACGTTTTATTATTATGACTTCAAGCGAATTTCGCTATTGTATCTTTAGTTACCTATTAAGTTTCTATTGTTTAGTGGCAGATTGATTTCAGGAATAGAAAGACGACCCGTAATCGTTCGACCCGTGTAGCTCTATGCGCGTAATGGATCCGATAGGTCGAGGCTGGTCGAGGCTAAGTATCACCTTCAGATACTCATCTATCTTTAGCTATAAGGGTTTGTATTTAAAGAGAGTTCTTTTCACTAAATGCACATGGAAATATAGGTATAGTATGTTATTGAGACCCCCGTGACTCGTGTCGGCCCCGGTTGCATATTATGAATATCTATGGCAGTCGTCACGGGTATTTGGAGTACTTTCATCAAAATCCTGGACTGGTTGAACTACAAAACTTCGATATCGCCATGGTTTGATGGCAGATGGAAGTCGCTCCACGGAAAATTTCTGCAACCGCGCTGGATCGATTTTAACAGGACTTTCAATGGCATATAGCTGATGTCATAAGATAGATAGATAGATAGAAAACTCTTTATTGTACACCAAAATTACAAAAATAAGAATAAATAATAGATCCCAGAAATTGTTATGTACAATGGATGGCCTTATCGCATACAGCGATCTCTTCCAGGCAACCTTTGGATGGACTGAAATGATGTTCACTTGTGGGTGATGGTGTAATACAGCAGTTAAAATAGGTTCATAATAAAAACAAAATATTTATACATAATACAGTAAACAAAATAAACTTATGGAGCTAAAGATGACAAATAGTGGTCCTTTACCTTTAGGAGTTATTTAGGTTACTTTTTATCTCGGGAATGTGTTCTCTAAGTATGTAACCTAAGAAACCATTCTACGCGAGCATCACCAAAATGTTGACATTAGATGATTATCTGTGAAATCACAAGAACAATTTGTAATTGTCAATGTAGCACATATTTAATTATAACAATACAACTAAATATTTGTGTGCCATACTTTTGTTTTAACATGTTGATACTGAAGAAACTTTAAAAATATCTTTAGTACCTATGAGTTTCACTACATATCACTACATATTGTACATTTGTAGTGATATTCAAACACGTGTTCCACAAATAAATTAATATATTTTATTTTGGATCAATAACTTCTGAGATTGACACGTTCAATCAACTAAACTCCTATAGAAAATAGTCCACGTCACTGTCAAGCCTTTTTAAAACCTACTTAAGTTACAACAAGCAGATACAACTAAACATGTAAGTGGATATTATTTATTCATCTCTAATTACCACAAATATGATAGATATCAATTTTAATTAATTTGAGCTTCTGACATCTTACCTACTTAGTGTTAATACTGTCACAGTATGCGGTGTCATACATAAAAACCGGTCAAGTAGGTACGCGTCGGGCCACGCATAGTATAGGGTTTCGTAGTCACACCTGTACAACTTCTGAATTTACAGAGTTATCTGATCCTCCTTCGATCTGGTTTTCCTTGAAATTTCATTACATGGACCGTCATGGAGCTTTTAGAGGGGGAAACGCCTTATTTTAACAAAAAAATGAGCAAAAAATGAATGAAAGAAATTATGAAATGAACGTTACACGTTGGATATTTCGCAAACGGATAGCTAAATAAAAAATGTTTTTAAAAACCTATAGGTATGTAATGATATCCCACACCATTTTTTTTTTTTTTTTTTAATTCCGCGGCCCAAGGCCGCGGCCGCTCTAACGTCCGTTGCCGGGCGTCTCTGGTTACTAGCAGAGGGTATGTCCAGTGGCGCCCGGCGGACTTTGACCACCTCTGTGGTCTCTTCGGGTGTTGGGTCGGGACGAGAATCCCGCGTCGTTGGGGGAAGGGTTTTATCCCGCGTCAGTGAGTGAATCTGGTTGCGTGCTATGGGGCAAAATCCCACACCATGGGGTAGACAAGAGAACAAAAAAATATTCCCACATTACGTACGGGGGAGGAACCCCAAAAAAAACCTTTTTATTATAGCACTTTGTTGGCGTAGTAAATACACATCCCCATGCAAAGTTTTAGGGACGGACATGACGAAACTATGGGTCTAGAATTACGGAACCCTAAAAACGGTTCAACGTATCAAAATTCAGACAGAATGCGACTATAGGGTGTCCCTTTTTTTCGTCCCTAGCTTTATTGAGTGAATCCAAAAGGTAGTCGTCGGGAAAATAAACCGAAAGTACTTTATTCTTTATCGATTGTATATAGTTTGATACTTTCCCATTGACCGATCTAAATATTACACACACACACACGCACACATATCACGCCTATATCCCCGAAGGGGTTGGCAGAGGTGCATTACACACCCACAACTTGCCAGTATTTCTAGTCCCACGTAATAGGGGGCAAGCCTATTGCCGTTACCGGGCACATTTATAATGGGTTATGTCCAAAATGGCCGAATAAATTTAATAAAAAGTAGCAGCTATATTGTAATTTTGAAAAAAAAATTGAAAACTTGCGATGAAATGCTGATGAAAGGCAACAAAATCTTACGTGCCAGCCGATATGGCACAGCCAATTAAAGTCCTGGGCGTCTCGGACTTGTCTTGGACTAAATATTACACCCTGTATCAAAGAATCAAAGAATCAATTTCATTTATTCAGTTTAGGCACATAAAGAGCACATATGAGTGTCAAACATTTACAATTTTGTATATATATCTTGCTATGGTATTAGTTATTTAATGATATGTACACACAGTGCCATGTAGGCAAGTCCTAACTCATTTACAATATTAATCATTCCGGTTTTAGCATAATGTATTCAAGGGTTAAAACTATTTGCATAGTGTTACATATCTCAGTACAAAATACATTTATACTAAGTGGTACATATTTGGGATAAATCACTTCTTCCGTGGTAGCTTCGGGTTCGATTTCCGTGACAAATTAGCTTAAACTTTGCTACGTTTGTGTTTAAATGGTGTTCCGTAGAAATGACTGTAGTAAACTCGTATTCAACTGTTTTTCATTTGGAATAATTTTAAACGTTTTTGAATTGAACTTCAAAGAGAGAAATTATTTATATTTCTCATGTTTAAAAACCCATAAAAATGCTTGATTTCGATTACATTAAATATTAACTTCGCTTGCAACCCTTGTTTTCTCAAGGAAATTGGCATCATTCCCCTCATGAACGCAATAAGTAAACTTTCTTATAACAACTAAATAATAAATGAAGTTCAACGTGCAGGAGAAACAATACCATGACTGCTTTATAGCACTTAATGAACATAGTAGAATAATAATAATACTATATAACACACACACACACACACACAAAATCAGGTCTTTATCTCCAAAAGGGCTAGACAGAGGCGTTTAATATAATCCTCATCGCTGCCTGATTTTATATCCAAGAAGGGTTCTTATTTGGAAAGATTTGACTACATAGGTATTATATTTTCTATTACAGGTAAATAATTCTGTATAAAAGGTTGTTATTTTTGTATTTTTTTGTATCATCACTGGGTTTTACTTTTCTTTCTTATGAAGCGGAAAACCACCCGCGCGTCTTCAGGGCGCTACACGTCCTCTTAATAAAATGATGCATTATTAAATTCTATTCGTTTGATGTTCCGGAATAAATACGATATCGTATGTACGACGAAATTTCCTTATGTGTATCTTTCTGCTCATATTGGGGTTGTGTAACAGAAATAACAAAACCACCTTATTTTTTTCTAAAGGGACACCTATTATTTCCGTGAGACGATTTTAGCTTTTGTTTACTAATTTTATATTAATAGTTAAAACTAGAATTTAACATTGCCAAGGAAGTAAGTACATAGCTAGAGTTATAAATTTATAAACTGTGGTTCTGTTAACCGTAGACTTCGGGAGCGGCTTTGTTTATTCTTTTTCTTCTTCAATTTTATTACTCTTTCATTTGTCATCCAATCCAAAAAATATCATTCAAATGTTATTCATTGTAAGCAAGGAGTGTGTGTGTGCAAAGTTTCATGCAAATCGGTTGATAAATACGGCCTCAAACATGATCTGACGGAACCCGTAGATGGGTACAGACGAAAGAAATTCTCCCCAGTCTGCAAGTTGAAACGGAGCCTTCGGTCGCTTCGCTCCCTCAGTCAATTAGTCGTCATGATGCGTATAAAAGAATAAAAAACTTACCTAAATAACAGAGATTATTAGAACCAACTTTAATTTATTCTCAATTTTACTGTGTTTTTTGCTACGGCTACATTATAACGCGAAAATTCCTGTCGCGTTGGCGTGCTAAAAGACTTCATGTTCAATCTACGTTGAAGAGCTCAAGCTCGTGGTCAACCACATCCATTGCTATGTCGCTATTTTTTGTAGATTCGCCGAATTACGGGCAGGCTCAAGTTTTTAGACCATACCGCCGCGCAGTCAAGAAACAATATTGAAGGTTGGGGATGTTCCATGGACCTCACGATAATTCCTAAACGGAACAAAAGGTGTTGGTGGATGTTTTCTATTCGTATATCACATTATTCATTTCATTTTGTATGAATTCTAAGATTCTTTCTGTACTCTATGATTAACAAGTTCAAAAGATTTTCACGCCAAAACCGTGAACGCACTTCAATGATGGAGTGTGTGATTTATTTTGGTTTTGTGTTGATTTTCAACAATTTTATTAATTAATCTTCGCCTGTCCCAATCGACGAATTTTAAAACAACAATGAAGCGCGCTACGTGTAGCCAACCGCACGGAGCGAAGTGCAATTATTTACGCGATGTGAATTCGCGACACGACGATTTTTTTGTCCACACGTGTCGCGACAGCGAAAAACTTCGCGCTATCGCAACAGTATGGCCGTAACCAAACTAAAAAAAATACGTGATATTTGCCTAAACTCCTACAGTGCTCAAACTAAGACTAGATGAGATTTGGGTCGACCCAGTAATTCGGGTAAAAATATGTAGTATTTTTTTAGTAATAACTAGTTGGCCTTCTCGGCTCCGCCCGTATTATGTTATGTATGTTGAGCATATTCAATGTTGAAAAGTTTTGATTGTTTGTTCAATAAACAAACAATCAAAACTTTTCTCTTTATTATTTCAGTAGGTATAAAAGTATAGGTAAACCAGTAGTTTGAGTTGTTAAGTAAAAAGGTTGAGTGGTAGGTACTTCTACAGTTCAAAAATAAGTACCTACTTAACAGTATCGTAAATATAGACAAGTTTATTGTCAAGTGTCACCCAAATAAAAATACTGTTGTAGGTACATCTCAATACATTCATAAAAAGAATATAAACAAAAGCATTCACTTCACACAACTGTCCAACCAGCTTCACTGACCGTTACGAACAAATACATAGCAATACTCATAATAAAATGAAGCTTAATTATTCTAAAATAGAGTAGGTTTCCCGATAGCTAAGAACTATAATCTTGGCGAAATAAACAGACAACCTTAATGTCAGGCTGTCATTCACAGATTATGCAAAGTAGCTTCTTTTATTCTATTATCATAATACGCGTGGCAGAATGTTTGATGTCATATAACTACGTGGGAAAAACTAACACGAACTATTCAGTATAACAAACACTTGACCAACAATAATAAATTCTATTTGTAAAGAAATATGAGTTATACTTGTGGTATATTCTTTTTTGTTATGCGGGCGTGTGTCCGTTGATTCTTAACCAAATGATCAAATTTCTGAGGTATCAAGTTACAAGAAGTGGCCCCTTTTTGTTCAAGTAATGGGCTTTAATTGATTTTCAGTTCACTTTATATTGTTAGCATAAGTGAGTTAGCGAGTACACAATATAACTGGTTGTTCTACATTGAACGTGCCTTGGAAATTCACGGACTTCGTTCATTTATAATTATCATATATTTAGTTATGATTATTAGGTCAAATAATTTAGAATTCCGTCCACATTTCGACTTGTACACCAACAAAAGTAATAACTTGGTACATTATCTGCAACTTTCCCAAAAGAAGTACCTACCTACATAAGTAAAAACATGTGATAGGTTACTTCTCACCAGTAACTTTGATGATCCGAGGAGAAGAAAAGGCTAGAGACGACAGCCGCTACACGATTACTTATTTTTATACTTGCCAATTTCCTATCCATTGATCGACACGTGCACCACATGCACAATAGGCTTGTGTCCACTAAGAATAAATCGGATTGTTGTATGTTTCTTATGACTATTTCCAATGAATAGACAACGAAAAGTAATATAAATTAGTAGACAGAATAAAGATTAGGTACTATTATTTTTAGAAAATAAGTTTGGAAAAATTAGGCATTCAGTCACGTGACATCAAACACCAATCAGAAAATATGACGTCACAGGTTGCGCTCTCACACCATAGAGTAAGTATGTATGAAGAGCTGACTTCTTGTTCAAGTTGTGTCTGTGATTTTGTGTAATTTAATTGTTTGTACGTTTATATTAATTTACGAATTTTTGTTAATTTTAAAGTTAAATTGTTATAAATGTAACAAAAGTAGATTGGACAAAACGCAGTTTTGGCGCATTATTTCGATGTGCATTTCGAGACAACGCTTGAATCAAAATATTGGTAGGCACCTATATCAAAGTTAAAGGGCTAACCAACACAATTTATTTTTAACTTTCTGGAGGTTTTTAAGTTACCTTTATCGTTTTTTTTATCTTTTTTTCAATTGCTTTTTAATCTTTGTGGGTATTTTCAAAATTTTTAATTTTGATTTTTATTTTAAAATTCTTAAATATCATAAATCTGTAGCACCTTCTAGTAAGTTGCTGACGTTACACCTATTTAAGAACGCTCACTAATCAACTACAAATCCATTCCTAAAAAAAGCCGCATCAAAATTGATTTTCATCACAAATAATGTTAGCTGTAGCGCCCCCTGATGAGTTGTCACCTTAACATCTATCTAGAAACCTGTACCAATCTAACTCAAACCCATAACTGAAAACTGCATCAAAATCGGCAACATTGCTTTTCACAAATAATGTTCGCTGCAGCGCCCCCTGGTGAGTTGTCATCGTAACATTTATCTAAGAACATGCATCAATCAAACTTGAACCCATAACTAAAAACTGCATCAAAATCCGAGCAGTAGTTTTGGAGAAAAATGGCAACATGTATTTGCACAAACATCCTCTCACCCCAAACCCATATACCATCTCCGTTCCGTCGTAGGTAAAAAGCTATGCGTGTCCAGTCTATAGTGTATAATCCTTACAAGTGACATGTTCTTGAAATACGTTGAAGGAAACGCGTAAGCGCCATGATATTCACGGCGCTTTTGACCTTTTGGTCGTGAAAAAACTATAACTAATAAGCGATCTTGCGCTTGAATATTTATATTACGATTAGACGACAAATTTATGGTTTAATCGCTGCAGCGAACTTCGTTCGGTTTTTGGTCAGGATAGCTTCGTCAAACACATTTTGATTTGTTTCGCAACGTGTGACATCGCCAAGGCGCCATGACAGATTGGAGCGTTTTCGTTACCAATTTAAATACATTTTTTAGATCGCAAAATAAACTATGTAAATGATTGTTTTAAATCAAAATAATACATTTTTGTGACTAAATAGATTCAAAACTACAGATTTAATCAATTTTTGAAATTCTGAAATCTATGCACCTATAATTTAAAAACACACAAAATTACATCATAATCGCCGAAGGTGTTCATTGCCGTCACATTTCGCCAGTCAATGTCCCACGTAATTAAGGGGTGACCCTTTTTTCGTTTCCGGGCACTTTGTGTCTTTTTGCTATAACCTTGTTCGTATGTCAGTAGGTTCAGCGCGAGAAACAGAGTATGACTTGGGCCTTAGAGATGATGATAGAACCTTTTAATAAAAAATTACAATATTATTATGATGACAAGAAATCAACAGTTGTTTACCACAAACTTTTTGAGCTAAGTCTTGACAAACAAAATACAATAAGTTCATATGACATGTGTTGACAAACTGTAAGATACTTCACCCGGCGGCGGCGTCCACTCGCATGTAACGTCGGATCTGACAAAATGTCTCTGTTGTACACATAAGCTGAACATTTAAATCGAATTTAACATTGCTTGTAACGTGTTAATGACTAATATAGGATGAAGTTCACCCAGTAACACAGGTTTTTTCCGTAACAGTATACTTGTATTATAACTAGCATCATTTTCTAGCATTAGGTAGAGCTGAAAAATACACCCATATTTTGCCAGTAAAATTTAATTTTACTATGCTATTAGGGTGCAAACTTATTGCCGTTACCGAGAACCGTATAAATAGAAGTACAAAATAAATTACCATTTTGTAATCGTAACCTTTTCCATCAGCCAGGACCGATGTTACATAGGTACCTACAATAGCTGCAATCCGGCTCAAAATTTCCAATAAGAAAATATTAAAAGTTATGAAAAATCCTTAATTACACAAAGGAAAATACAAAAAATTTTACTTCCTGACATCACTGAATTAAACAAAATTAATAAGGTAACATTAATTAATAAAGAATCAAGCAAGAAGAAAAATCATAAAAGTTTCTACTCAGAGCTGGTAATAATGGACTCGATTGTGTCGCAAAGTTATAAAAAATTACGACAAAAAGTTGGAATCAAAGGATTTTTTTTATGAAGGTTGACGTTGGAATTACCTACTTTTGAACACTAATAAAATTCGAATATCCGTGGCGGTAATATACCTAATTTACGTCGATTTTTTTCTCTATAGAAAACAGACCGATTATTATTTTATTCACTGTAGCGGACGCCTGCGGCTTCGCCCGTATTTTTATCTAACGTGTTTTGGTAATAAATATGAATTCTAAACTGATGAAAAAAGGATAAAATTACTCGATTAAAATAAAATCGTTTACCGTTCCGTGCCGTGCCGTTCCGTGCCATGCCATGCTGAGCGGCGCCGGTCGTCCATTTTACAATGTTTTAATAGATTTTCTGCTATTCGAAATTGAAACAAATTCAACGTATCAAAAACCATGAAAAACGGTCCGGCCTTTTAAATTTTAACATGAGATGTATTTTGATCCATGGCAGTATGCATAGACAGACATTAAGTGCACCACTTTAAAGTTAATGGTACGAAAATAGTAGAATCTTACCTCTAGAGTTTCATGCCAATATAAGTTGAAACTAACTTCAAATCAATCGTGAATCACTGAGCAAATATCTCTCTGCCGTACCACAATGGCAGCCAGCAGTCTGTGGACGAATCGTATAGTCCCCTTTACGGACCTCGTAGACATTTCTAATAGCCCTTAAGATTGAAGCAAACAGTTTTACTCTATTGTACACTTCGCTCGACATTGTTACTTTACTACAAACTTTATTAACAAGTGAAACAATGAAATATAAGCTTCATTCCATTACAATATGAGATTCTACAACCGCAAAGAAATTTGGTTTAGATGTTCGTGCCGTATCCATAGTAACCGGTAATGTCCGTGCGTTTTTTCCAAAAAAAACTGTAGTGGGTTTTAGACTTTGTGTCCTTAAGCGAAGATGGTTTTTTAATTGGTAATGTTTGTTAGAATATTTTATTATTATAAACTTGCGAATTTTTCTGCAATTGAATTTTTATTTACCTATACCTACATTGTTTTTCGAAGTCTTATTTAGTATCATGTTAGGCTGAAGCCTCACAGACGGTTGCACCGCCACCGCCGAATCTTGAGGTTTGACACAGAGATTTGTATGTACAACCGCGACGCAACGGACTAAAAACGCGTCAGTGGGGCTGGGCCAAGATATTAGGAACCCAATCTGTTAGTTGTGCAGCCGCTGATTAGGAAATTCACTGATAAATGCGGCAATAGTAATATTGTCCCATATTACGTGAGATTTGAGAGCAACAAAATAACTTGTATGTGGTTTCTAAAATACGACTACAAAACTTTCTTTTAGTCGTCACTCGAAATTCGATGGTTTTGGTTGTGGTTTTCATAAGCTTAGTTGGTCCGAGTATTCCTTTACAGGAGAAGATGCTGTTTCAAAACTTGGCCACAGTCTTTCGTTTTTTACGATTTATATTGTAAAATATTGAAATTAACTGGCAATTTTGTGAAAAATTGTTTTTTTGTGGAGAACTACAAACAACAACATAACAGCTAGACATTATAAAATAAAAATTGCTTCGAAACTCTTGAGCAACGTTCACAAGTCGACTGTTACTGCGACGATGCATCTTGTTATGAGAATAAATCTAAGACAAACGAACACATTGAAACGAGCACATCTTTTAAACACGACAATCTTAAAGATATTGCACACTGAACAATCACAAGTGAAAATTCATTGATTTTCTTTTATTTAACTTTTTTTCAAACATACATTTCCTACGTTACCTAATTTAATTGCCCGAAATTGGACAATTTTGCTGTCTGTCTGTGTGTTTTGGGCTAGCAGCCACAGTTTTTATCCAATCTCCATAAAACTAGGCACAAGTGTTCCTTTATTTCAATGGGAAAAAAACCTTTAAAATATTCATGTTTTTCCGGGCCCAATTATTATCATATATCCTCGAAACTTAGCACTAGTGCTTCTTAACTTAAAAAAAATACATAAGTTTGTGGTGTCATGGGTCCTCCTGTAATAAAAAAAAATTAAAATGATAACATTTAGGAGAAAATTCCAAAAAAATGTCTTGATTAGTTCAGAATTTCAAATATCACTTGATAACTGCTTGATTGTAATAACAAATAAATAATGACACGTCAACGTTACAAATACTTTGATTTTTGTTTGATTCGGTTTTGCAATTTGCAAAGTATAACATTCGATACTAAAGATTAGGTGCAAAATGTACTCAAGTACTTATGAACTTTAACCTGAAATACCTGATTTTATGTGATGTCAAAATCTATGGGATATCGGAATTTGTTTTTTATAATTTCACACAGTGTGTAAGCTCCTCAACTATAAAAGTTTATACTAGATATTTTGTCGGGGCGTTCCGCTATCTTGTAGTGTGCAATAAATATTTCAGAACAACAATGTCACAGTACTTTGGTGTGATTGCGGAGTCAACCAACAAAAATATAATCTTGTACCGCAAATAGATAAGTATTTTTTTTAAATATATGGAGATTTTTTTTTATTATAATGTATAAATCTACTTTTCAACCGACTTCCAATAAAAATGAGGAGGTTCTCAATTCGACTACGTTTTTTCGTTTTTTTTTATGTTTGTTACTTCATATCTCTGGACTAGGTGAACCGATTTTGATTTTTTTTTTAATTGAAAGCAACTACCTACTTCCCAAGTGGTCTCATTTTAATTTGGTCCCATTCCGACAATTATTTGGTCCCATTTCCGTAATTAAATTTTTTTTTCTGATTTTGTGTCAAATTTTCGCACTCGGATCATCGGTACATCCGGTTCGATGTCGTCGTCCCACCTGACCTCCCACAGCCGGTGGCAAATCCCCCGGATCCGCTTGGGCACTTCACCATCTGGATCGGGAGGCTCTCCTGGAGGCATCCATCGTGCAGGCCTGGATTCCAAGGACACTTTCTTGAAACCACACCTTGTTCTCCGAAGGGGTAGGAAATAGTCAGTTCGTTGATCTAACGAACGCTTACGGTTATTTATGTAAACATAATAAACTATAAATAAACTACATACATGAGCGACAACACTGCAAATTGTGCCTATACACTCAGATCTACGTGGTCCGGTAATCCTTTAATTGAAGCGACACTCACCCCTAATAGTATTCCAATCCGTGTATACTGACCCTAAATGTAGCACTCATAGCGATGTGCACTCACAATTTTACAAAACGATCAAGAGAGTTAAGCCGCCCAGACTAAGGTTAGCCTAGTAAGTAGCATACATTTTCTGAGCTTCAATGTGCTACGGAAGGCAGGTTAAAATTTTTAATTCTTACGGGAACACCTTCCCGGAATAATAAGTAGCCTAAATTGCTCCTAATTACTAATTGCCGTTTTTGGGGTCTTTGGATATAATTAGCCAGAGTCTCGTCCGTCTATCAACAGGAGCACCGTGTGCAGTTGACGATGACTTGGGTCTCGAGGACAACATCATGTTGCAACAGCATGTTGGTAAGGCACCCTAGTATAGTTATGTTATATTGTTGATTGTAATACAGAATAGTAGTTACTACGAGTACTATCAGAATAGAGAATAGTACTTGCTATAGGTTCTGATTTAAACAAATTCACTGATAGAATAACAATCCATTACTCCGAATAACCAACAATTCTGTTAAGCTCGCAGTCGTTAATCCCTTAATTGATGCAACAAGCTTTTATGCTGGTAAAGCGATTCGATCGGCGGATTTAAAATTGTTATTTATATTGATAGTTGTGTACATAATATAGATCAGTATTGCTTGTCTCGTTTAAGAGGTCTTGTTCTTGTCTTTGTATTAATCTATTTTGATTTGTCTTAGAAAAATGTAGCAGTGGATTTTGTTGCGCCGTTTCTTCTTCTCAAGGAAGCAGAGATAAACTTAGGTAGACTCAATAAGATTTGCGTATGTTTTTTTTATTAGTTTAAATGTGAGTTCAGTAGTTTTTTCACTCGTTTGTAATATTCTTTGACGATTTGCTCGTTTGTAATATTCTTTGACGATTTGCTCCCTGACAACTTTTATAGTTGAGGAGCTTACACACTGTGTGAAATTATAAAAAACAAATTCCGATATCCCATAGATTTTGACATCACATAAAATCAGGTATTTCAGGTTAAAGTTCATAAGTACTTGAGTACATTTTGCACCTAATCTTTAGTATCGAATGTTATACTTTGCAAATTGCAAAACCAAATCAAACAAAAATCAAAGTATTTGTAACGTTGACGTGTCATTATTTATTTGTTATTACAATCAAGCAGTTATCAAGGGATATTTGAAATTCTGAACTAATCGTAGTATTTGTTGCGAAATGATATTCCGCTTTATTATCCCACGAGTTTGATTGGATAGTGTGTTGCCATTGAATTTATGTATTTTGGGATTGTTTGGGTTTCTGCTTTGGAATAATTGCTCTAGTCATCTAATATATCCAACTCCCTCATATTGTGCTTTGAAGAAGCAAAACATAAGCTCCTCCATTTCGTTGTTTGACCACTTGCATCTTCTATCGTCGTTGTTTTGCGTTTCTGTGGTCATTGTAGATGAGCCGGCAGAGTTTTCGGTGGGCGTAGCCCTACTCTGCAAAGCAATATCTACTCCCTCCCCTCCCCGTTCAGCTGTAGCATTTTCGAATTCTCCGACTCTCGCCCGCCTGTTCGGCAAAGAGCCACTGATGGTCCGCATACTGTCACACTCAGCGTCAGCTCCAAGTGTGCCCCGACGGTATCCCTCGGGCAGCGACCCTATACGTGTATTTATTACTTGTCTCCTCATTCTGCTGGGGGTTTGCCAGAGCCCTTTTTAGTCATCTGTAGAGATATTTTATTTCAGGCGTCCGCCTCTCACGTGGCTTAGATGTTGTGCACGGACGTGGGGTTGGCCTTCTGAGGGGCATATTATATTTACTTATATTATTTATATTTATATTATATTTACTATACTAAAGGTCAAGCTATAAACTATGTAATCTATTCCTGTATTTCTATTTTTTAAGGCAAAAAGTTTGCTTCTACTTTTATTAAATATTTAGATAAAAATTAACATTAGAAGAAAATACTATTTAAACATACTAAAAACTATACTATACACACTAAAATCTACACTATATACAGGCGTCAAAGAACTCCTCCGATAAAAAATATAAATCGTATATAAGGTAAGGTCATCTAATTCCGTGGTATTTTCACCAAATCTCGAAAGAACCTCAAAAATTAAGTATTCATCGTGCCTTTTTCTACATAAGGCTATTTTTATTAGAAGTATAATCTATCTTATTTTTGAAAAATACAATCAATTTGACACTAAAAGTTCATTAAAACTGTTAAATTAAAAAAAAAACAAAAAAGTCAGAAGCTCCTAATTCCGTGGTAAAAATTCTAATTCCGTGGTATTTGGATTCTAATTCCGTGTGTAAACAATATAAACGAAATGACGTGGAGAGAATAATACATTATGTTCAAAAAATGAAATGTATTTATTTTAGCTTTATATTTCAGTACTTGATAGCCGATGGAACTTCGGACCACATTTCCGAAGTTTGGTCCCCAAGGTGACGCAGGCATCGGTCACGCTTTCGCGACTGATGCCCAACCTAAAGGGACCCAACACTTCCTGCAGGAGACTGTACCTGGGGATCGTGCGGAATATGGCCCTATACGGGGCTCCCGTATGGGCGGCGCGTTTGACGGCAACAACTCAACGCTCCTTAATAGACCGTTGAGGACCTTGGCCGTCAAAACAATAAGGGGCTACCGCACGATCTCCAGAGAGGCTGCATGTCTCCTAGCCGGGACCCCTCCATGGGACTTGGAAGCGAGAGCCCTTGCGTCATTGTTCCAATGGCGCAAGGAGGCGCTGGAGCGGGACCACAGGCCTGCGTCTCGAGAAATCGATGACCAGCGGTCCCAACTCCACCAGGATCTCATGGAGTCATGGAGGGTGCGACTTGAGCAACCCAAGTGGGGTACCACCATCATCGCGGCGGTGAGACCGATCATGGACGATTGGCTGCAGAGGCAGCATGGTGACCTCACGTATCGTGCGACGCAGATCGTTACCGGGCATGGATGCTTCGGTAGCTATCTGTTTCGCATCCGTCGTGACGTCACACCCCGGTGTCAACACTGCGAGGTTTCCGACGACGACACCGCACTCCACACGTTGGTGGAGTGCTCAGCGTGGACGAGTCAGCGCCGGGACCTCGTAGTGGGTCTGGGCGTGGATACCCTCTCGCTGGAGACCATGCTTCAAGCCATGGTCTCCAGCGGGAGTAGGTGGAACGCGACCGTGTCCTTCTGCGAGCAAGTCGTGCTCGCGAAGGAGGCGGCCGAGAGGGAGAGGGAGCGTACCCTCCCCGCCGAGTTCCGTAGTCAGCGGCGAGGCCGCCGCAGACTCATCTACGCCCAAGACCATCGATCTCCATGATCGGGGCCTGAGGACGGCGGGATCGCCACCTGTCGTCCTTACAGAAGCAGGCTAGAAGGGTTGCGTGCTGCGGGGCCTTTGCCCCATAGCACGCAACCAGATTCACTCACTGACGCGGGATAAAACCCAACCCCAACGACGCGGGATCCTCATCCCGACCAAACCACCGCAGAGACAACAGTGGTGGTCAAAGTCCGCCGGGCGCCACTGGAAATACCTGTTTGTAACCAGAGACGCCCGGCAACGAACGTTAGAGTGGCCGCGGCCGTAGGTCGCGGAATTAAAAAAAAAAAAAGTAGTTTTAATGTTTCCGATGGAGTTCCATTGCTTGTGGTATATTGACAGAGCGAGCGAAGCGTCTATATATCGAGACTAGACCGTTTTTTGCTTTCGTCCGTCTGTCTATCTGTCATCCACATGTGTTATCCAGTCTCTACAAAACTTGGCGCAAATGTTCCTTAACTTAAAATGATTTTTTTCGTGAGGTCTTCGTGAGGTCTACATGGGCGACCACTAGTAAACTATATTCGTCATTGTTTACCGAGTTCCACACCAACTGATACTTTCCCAGTTCTTTCTGCAAATTGCATGTAGTTCAATACACTTATATCGCGGTTTATTGCCATCATAAAACGCGAAGGTTGTACTTTAAGTTGTGGACAATGTGCAATTTATTTCCACCCGACACATCTTTTAACTGCACATTTTTATGGCGCACTTGCGTGTTTCACTACCAGGAGTAAAAGACATCCTTTTGTCACTTGCCAGTACTCACACTTGCATTAAAACCTTTTGATTCTGTGCAAAGTAAAAACGGAAATATGGAATGGGTAATAAACATCCTACAGTCTTCAAATGGTACATACATTTACAGCTTTCTCCATGTCCTGAATTGCAGAGGTTATAGGTACAACATCGGTCCTGGCCACGGAGCAAATACAACCTGGTTGTTGGAATATAGGTTTGGATTAACGGCAATAGGCTGGCTCCTATTACATACGATAGCATGAGACTAACAAACCTGTAGGCTAAATGAATTGTGGCTATATAGTGCACATCTGCATACAAAGACGTTTCAAAAGACCACTTTCGCCATTATTATTGTTGTCTTGCGTGACGCCAACAATATATATGAGGTAGTCGATAGGAAATGGACACAGGATAAGACCTGACCTGATAACACCCGATACTAACCCTTGACAGAGGCCGCTGGCCAAAGTCCGCCAGCACCCTAAGGCAATTCTATTAGTTCGTACTCGAGGTGCCCGACAATCAAATAGACAATAGGTGGCCGCGTCCTCTAGGCCGCAATGATAAAAAAACCATCTGTATATTATATGCATAATATGCAGAAACAGACAAGAGGACAATTAACGTCATACTTGCATCTGTAGCTTGCTTTCGCAGCCTGCTGCTTAGGTTGGAATGGCGCCTTTATGTGCAACAGTATACATATAAACAAGGAATTTAATTGACGACAGAACTCGAATGGTCGGGCCCCTCACTCATACACCAGCTCTGCCAATTTGAAGACCGCAATTGCCACCTCTTACTAATTAGCGTTTACTGTGGACTAGTTTTAGGATGGCCCTTAAAACGGCGATCATGTCACCTTGTTATATTTTACAGTAACCAAACATACCATAGTTTTTTTCTCATGTAGTATAAAGATGGTTTTATTTAGATTTTCGCTAACCGTCTGATCGGTGCTTCTAAAAACCGAAAGCTGGTTATTATTTCCTGGTAGCGAATTAGTAGTTAGTAGTACTTATCGCTATTGAACGTGGCAACGCAGCCAGATGCAACACACTACCCCACCCCTAAGATGAGGGCTAGAGGGGCCCTATTAAGGAGCCACGTCATACTAGTGCACATGGTGTCAGACGGGCGGGATTCTAGCAAAAACCCTTCTCTTAAATGGGGCCAATAATCGGAAGAGCTGCTCTCCCGAGAAGATACTTAAATATGCGTGGTAATATACAATTCCAGTTGAACTTCTACTGTCACGACACTAACCTGAAATATTTCGCTATTTTCAAAGCCCGACAAACCACAGTGCTACAATAATTGATAGTTTCCAACCTTGTCGGGACAGTGGTACACAAGCTGTTATTGGGCTAAGGCACGTTGACGATGTAATCACATGTCTGGCCTGTCTTTATTTACATAAAATTAACACTATCTACTAAGAATTACCGCTTCATTTCCATATACAGTACAGAAATGCTTACTTTTCGTTAAAGATTAACGTAGACCTCATTTGAGTCTAGGTACGTTTAACTTACTAGTGAACACATGTGACTTTGGTCGCTTGGAATTCTTACTTGTCGTTGTTGTATAGTAGATATATTTTATACATCATTTATGAATAGGTACTCGTAAATCATAGAGTAATAAAGTATCGTATCGTCAATATTATCACGATTGAGTCCTGAGTGAAACGCCCTGCCTGTGCATGTGTTTCCTCCCACATATAATCCTAAGTTCTTTAAGCGGAGCGTGAAGAGGCACATCAGTGGGTCGTCTAGTTGAGGGCCACTCTCTATAGTATTGTGTGCTGTGAGAGTGGCCCACAATCGCTAGACGTCGTCACGACTTACCACCAGGTGGGCGGCGTCGATTTGGCAAGACAAATTTAATAAAAAAAAAAACCGTGAAAAACTGACCAAGACACCACTTTCATTTCAGTTGGCAAAACTTTCCTCCTGGAAATGGAACTGTCGCTGGTTCAAGCCCAGCCCAAGACTATAGTTTATGCAATTCGTGTTGCAAAATTATTTGAGAAAAAGTTGGTATACTTCGTTAATTATAAAATTACTATTCATATTGACATAAACTCGCGTAAGAAGTAAGGTTGACGAAATTAGACATAAAAAAAAAATAAAGACTCAACCACGAAGCTGTGGAAACTCAGTATTATCAGTAAAGTACCGAACTTAAAGACATTTAAAGGTCGTTAAAGAACTAAGAAAACACAACTTCAGACGAACGCATCCCCAATGAAGACATTACCCGCTACCATCCGAAACTAAGGAAAAACTTAGTCCGTTGTGAATGCAAATGGCAATTCAAAATTCATAGCAGTTCGTTCGTAAAAGTGGTGGTGCTATCCATCACGGCTAGACAGTAAACACAGTATTTGTATGCATTTCACCGCATTCAATGCAAGCGATTCATTTCATTTGCCAGTAGAGTAGAGTTACTTTCACAGTAAAGTTTTGGTCATTTTTTAGCGCGTACTTTTACACATTTTCAAACAAATTTTCATTTTATTCGTGTTTTCATAATTGACCGAGCGAGCGAAGCGAGTGAAGCGTCTCAGTTTCAACTCGAGGACTGCCTGATTTGGCGTTGTTTGTCTGTATGTATGTATGTGTGTTAGTTCCGGTCTACAGGCCGCATTTTTCAGCTGATTTTCATGAAATTTGGCACAAGTGTTCTTTGTTGCAAAGCGCAATTTTTGTCGAAGGGATTTTTCGATTGGGGGGAAAATGGGGGAGAAATGGGGGTAAAATTGGGAAGAAATGCGGAGAAAATTATCATTTCTCATCTCATAAGACGATGTTTTTTTTTGTTTGCATGTTCAAATAAGGGGATGTTTTCGTGTTCGCTAGGGCGAGTGGGATATGTTTCAACTGGCAAATTGGATGTGTTGTCAGTGTTCCCCATTTTAAAATGGGGAAGAAATGCGGAGAAAATGATCATTTCTCATTTTCTTTTTTGCTGGTACCTCTGTTGGTGCGCATGGAAAGTCAGCCACCAGACCACTTCCCAAAAGGATGTTAGGAACCTGAAAATAACGGGACGTCTACGCTTCGCAGAACTACTACTTTTATATTATTTTATTGTTGTTGTACTTCGAAAAAAGGAGAAGGTTCTCAATTAGACCGCACTTTTATATATTTGTTTTTTATCTTTCGACTGGGTGAGCCGATTTTAAAAATCTCTTTTTTAATTAAAAGGTCCTGTCCCATTTCAACAATTAGTTAGTCCCATTTCGGTATTTTGAAGTCGGTATTTGTGTCAATATTTTGCGATTTATTGTATAAAAGATAATTGTCAAATCCCTTAACTTGTTATAATTGCCTTAATAATGAAAGAAGTTGGTGGGGATTTTTTTTTATTTCCTCGATTTCGACCAGATTTTGACTAGAGCAATAAAAAGTATGAACTTATACATACTATGCATGTTTCTTGTGAATTCCCGTTAAAATTATGATAACATAATCTAGGTTCACGCAAAGATGTAAAAAAACTAAACCAAAGCAGCTGTTTTCTTCAGTTAATTGAAGCCAAAGGCTCTACTAATTGCGATAAGATTATTTAAGACTACTTAACGTCACTTAGTACCGACACGAAAATATAATCAACAGTTCTATCGGCTTATCCGAGCAGCGAGCCACCGGAGACTATTGTTTACGCTTAGGTAGAAGCAAAAATAAACGAAACGTTATTCAATCTACCCTCCTACTGTAAGCAATCACTTGATGGTGGGGAAGACAGTCAGTTGGTGGGCTAGGAAACAAGCGATCTGGATCTAATATTACTTAGACTTAATTAGCAATCTAATACCAGTGATACAGCATTAGGCTGAACTCTGTAATCTTATTTTATCAATCTATCTTATTGAAACCCCTCTGAAAAGGCAGAGAAAAATGTTTCTAAATTCGGGACTGGAAACGAAGTTTTTGGAGTCCGCTAGTGTATATCCAAGCAGGTGACGACGAATTTGGAACGTAAGACGTTGAGACACTAGGGTCCTGTGGGTCCGAGCGCTCGCTGCTTTTTAACTTTTTTAGAGAGAGATTTAAACTAATCGTCTGGTCGACACTTCTCCGGATTAAAATAATCTTTTTATGCAAGAATTCTTATATTTTAATAAACTGATTATTCTATTTTGGAACTGTTATCCCTAAATATAACGCTACGAGAGTGAACTTCAAGGCCCTCAGCTCCCCAGCACTCCACCACGTGACGTGACAGCCCGCGACTGACATATCCGAAATCGCTGCGACATTCTTCCTGAACGTCTTCCCAAACAATGCAACGAGGGTCCACTGACATACCAACTTTATTTACAGCCCATATGCTCTTTGTATTAAAACGCTTAAGGTTTAAATCCGCATGGAACATCAGGAAACATAAATTGGGGATTTTACCAATTATATTTTCTGTTTTATTGGTTTTTATTTCTTGGATATTAGATGTGATTTTTGACTGACTTTAATCTATAGCTGTTCTAGGGGTGTTATGTAGTGTGTTTGAAAAAGTTTTAGATTTGCAAAGAGGTGATGGATTCGATTTTAAATGTTCGTTTTGTCCCCTTGTTAGGGGGAGATAAATTTCGAGTACCTTTTCTATCTACGAGTATTATAGCTTCAGGTTCACGGTTAGCTTTCCGTTTTATGTGGTCTGCAAGCACAAGGATTGCATCTTGTAGGTATATTTCAGTACATTTTGTATACATAGTGGGTGCTAAGGAGCTCTTCCTACATCTCCAGGGTCCAAGTGATCCTCACCTCCATTCGGTGCACCTTCTAGCAAAGGCTCGCCACTTATTACGTGGAGGATAACTAATTGGCAAAATGTGGGCCCTCTGCTTGCCTCTTGGGGATAAAGACGGGTTTTGAGTCTATCTGTCTGCCTGTCAGTTTACAGGCATTGAAACCACATGCAAGAGAATCCATACATACTTACAAAAATAAAATTAAAGTACCTAGTAATTTAAGTAGTCTTAATTTCAAATTAACAGCTTTTTCTTTTCTTTTACTTAATGCATATGTACGATAAAGTACTTATAAAACATTTTTATTTATTTAATAAATGTTTGTCTTTGTTATTTTTTCGGATAATATCTGAAACGGTTTGACCGATTTTAACGAGAATTTCACCGGTAAGTAGCTGGTGTTATAACAAGTAACTTGGCTTTTACTTTTGATCCCAGAACCATAAAACTATTTCACTGGGGGAAGTCGCGGGTTTCCGCTAGTAGTATTTATTATTTCACTTTATATAAGAATCAACGGAAAATTATACGCAAGCATCAAAGTTCCCGGTTAAGGTCTAAATTCCCCCTTATGACAGCGGATCAACGAACTTACTGCCGTAAAATCGGCGAATAACATGCCTCTGTCTAACCCTTCGGGAAAATAGGCGTAATTATAATATTGTATGGTATACAAGAGGCAACCTCCGCTGTTTTCAATGTATATTATAGTAGGTACCTCTTCTGTTTGCTTATCCTACAGCTTTGAAGTTAGACCACAGAAAGTTGGAACTTGTCAAAGTATGAAGGTTTACCTTTGAGAACGAAGTTTATTATTTATAACAAAGTTTCATCAGAATTTACTTTCCCCGGTTTTGCTTTGCTACAGGGATTAAAAGGAAAGCTAGAACCTGGTATTTTTTGCAATAAATCTCCTGTCTGAATAGTCTTCTCAATCTACCTAGATTTTAATGGGAACACATTACTTACCCATTGTCTTAAAAGTAAGGTATTCGATGAGTGTAGTGATGACTTACAGAACTCAGACATGGTAACTGACGGCACGTCTCATGCAGTAGTCACTGTCGCCCAAAGACCAAAGAAAAGAAAAAAAGCTAAGCTTGGAATGTCACTTCGCGATTGAATTCGCAATGATGAGAACCGAAGGAGGACTGCAGGACCAAAGAGTTGCCAAGCTCAAGTGACAGTGAGCAGGGCACATCCCTCGTAGGACCGATGGCCGATGGGGCCAAAATGTCCTCAAGTGGCCACCGCGTATTGGGAGACGTAACGTGAGTAGGCCTGCCACAATGTGGAATGACGGCATCGTAAATGTCGGAGGAAACCACTGGATATGGGAATCTCAAGACCGAATGTTGTGGCATTTATTGCATCAGCAGTAGTTGACAATTGGCTAAAATGATGAATGATGATGATATGGACACTACTTACTGGAATAAAAATCCGTTTTTACTGGTCATCAAAATAACTTTCTAATGGTAAAAAAAAATACTAAAATCTGCTTATAAGTTTCAAATCTTATAATTACCAATAAAGACGTCTTTCAGACAGACATACATAACGCCTGTGTCCTCGATGGGGTAGGCAGAGGTACATTACACACCCACTCTTTGCCAGTTTTTTTTGTAATAGGGGCCAAGTCTTTTGCCTTACTGGGTACTATAGTAAGTTCATAACCACTCTGTAATTCAAACCAAATTTCCAGCAGCAAGACTTTTACATTCATTCATTTCATTTTAGATTAAATTAACAGCTCACTTGTATTATTATGTAGTATTCGTGATCATATTTCAGCAGCGTCCAGTTAGGGCAAATTGGTAAATTACCCGCAGTCGGCTTCCCCACTGTTTGCATAGCTCCCTTGCCCTTTTCAAGCGAGCTTGCATTATAGTTCAGTTACAGTATTGATTGATACCATTCAACTTTGGTGTGCACACATTACATACAGACCATTCTACGGGTTGGGATATTCATAGAGGGGATTTTTAAGGTTTCCGTAGATGATTTTTCTGTACCGACTACAATAGAATTGAAAGTATTTTTAATACACTTCGAACTAATTATGTAATTCGTTGCCTATATTTCTAAGGTGCTACCATTTACATTTATTTTGACTGCCACGGTGGCTCAGTGGTATGAGTATGCGACTGCCGCCCCTGAGGTCCCAGGTTCGATTCCGGGTCGATTCAAATAATTTGTGTGATCCACAAATGTTTGTTTCGGAGTTTGGGTATTTTCTATGTATAATATGTATGTATTGAGAAATATATAAGTATGTTTATCAGTCGTCTAGATCCCATAACACAAGCTTATATTAGCTTAATTTGGGCTAGATGACGTTGTGTTAAGAATGTCCAAAAATATTTATTTATTTATTATTATTATTTATTTACCTCTACTCTGAGTAAAATAATGTATCTATGTTATTTATAAGTATCTATGTTATCTATGTTATTTTAAGGTTTACAAAACAGGACTTTAGTACATTAAAGGTTACAAAAATTATGTGTATAGGTTTAGATCTAAACTAAGTTTCTATCGTGTGCGCCGCCTTTCGTGTGCGCCGCCTGGGACGCGGAGAGGTTGGCCCTCACGGGCACTATTGGAAGAGTGGATTCGCTGCCGGCCTTGATCCAGTCTATGGCCGGCAGCGACCAATGTTGAGCCGCCGTCGCTTCCTTCGCTCGGGAGGTGATGGCGGCGAAGAGAGAGGCTCTGCGTGAGCGTGCTGGCCGTACGCTCCCGCCCCGGCGGGCACCAGTCAGGGGACGACGGCGCATTGCCTACGCCCAAGCCCCCGACTGATAGGGCCGTGGGCGGTGGGTCGGGGGGCCCACCGTCCATGCGAATGGCCCTGAGGAGTTCAACGCCCCTTATGTGTTTCGGGGGCGTCGCTTCTGTGTCGATCAAGGGGGGTCAGCCCCCCCCCCAGATAAGATCGAAAGAGCGCCCCTTTGCCGGGCCGCCGTTGCTTGACAGTTCCTGCCTATCCGGCGGCCCGGCTAAGGCGAAGGAGAAACACCGTGGATAGGTTTTAGTGGGTAGTCCGGCCCGTTTTCCATCCTAGGGCCGGGAGTCCCACACGAAGCCGTCTCGCTCCCCCCCGCAGCGAGACGGTGAAGTGCGTAAATGCATCACGTTAAAAAAGAAAAAAAAAAAGTTCCCAAATATGTAAACTCAACATTGTCCAATTAAAAACATATAAACTAAAGTGACAAATAATGAGGCAAAACTACAACAATCAAAAGCCATGCAATTAGTAGATACCTAGTGCAATTCTGAATTTAAATTTATGCAACAATAACAACAATATTTGACATAATAAACCTTACGTTTAAATGTTAGTGAGTGATAGTCGAATACGTTGATTTCCTCGTGGTGGCGTGGTAGAAGATCATTGTATGTGCGACACATTCGCACTACCGGGTTATAAAATGATGTGTTGTTGAGATGCACGTCAAGTATAAAGCTCTTACAAGATATACTCATACTTATACTTGTTAGAATAGCTTTTACTGCAATACTTTTGTTTGCACAAAAAAAAAAACATAAAACCGCGCCAGTGATATATAAGAGTCATACAACAATGTCTCTATAATGCCAGAATTAATATCGGTGTGAAAGCTGTAATAAGGACAGATGACACCGCTTAATTTCGCCCCAGGAACAGATGGAAAAATGTCGCACTAACTGGGTTGAAAGTTTTTCAAACATTTACTGTACTTTTGTTGGACATTTTTGAAAGTTTCTTTAGAATTTCGTTTCGTTTAAAAATCGTAAGTATAGCTTTGTATTATACTCGTAATGTGCTATAATTTTTCTTTTAATATTTTACAATATGAACCGCAAAAACGATACCCTTCGTTGCAAAAAAGGTACTCTAGATATGTAGTAGTATTAATTGTAGTGTAGTAGTAGTTGTGAATTGATTGGCATCAGAGCCCTCTAGCTGTGTCTAAACGTAATTGCAACATTACGCAAAGTCTACCATAGTAGTTAGTTCTACCGTTGCGAGTTAAAACCCTACCCGAACGTCGCGGGATTTTCATCTCGACCAAACCCTGGAACACACTCATCTAGAACCTACTCTTACCAAATAATTACCCAACAATATCAGTGATGTGCACGAGAGGTGGAGGTACTAATGCAATAGTACGAACTAGTACGGCGGCGAGTGATGCAATCTATTGATCCTCGGTGGTACTCGAGTTACAGCTTTCAACTAAGTAGTTATTTAGTTCTTTTAAAACCATATTGATCTAACTCCATGCCACACGCAATCCCTCTGTCCGTCACCCAAAGCTCACAAGTTACAATGTAGTAAATTATAACCTATACTTTAAGTCATAAAAATACTGTTAGCAACACTGTAGCATGTACATAATGTGCAATTTCGACTAACTTCTGAATATGACCACCGCTTTCTATTCAAAACGTATAATGTAAAGAGTATTTAATTTACAGATATAGACTTAGGTAAAAACAGAAGCAAGAAATTAGGTTAGATATTATGGTGTTTTAACCACCCCGAAAACGAAAGATCGCGAAACCAAAATCCACAATGAATTTCAAACAAATGTTAGGATACACATTTGATACGACGGATTTTCGTGCGGTTTTCACATATTGATGTTGCAATGTAATTATTATAGGTATTGTTTCAACCCCCGAAGAGGCCACACAAGTGGCCAAAGTCCGCCGGGTGCCATTGATCAACCAAGATTTAATCGTTTGTTGGGGCTTAGAATCACTGAACCAATTTTGAAAATCCTTTCACCAATTGGTAGCTACATTATCCCTGAGTGTTTTTATACTGGTAATGACTTCCCGTGGGAAATGGGAACGCAAAGAGAAAACTATATCACGCAGGCAAGCAGGGATAATCAGCTAGTTGTCACGTAACTACTAAGTTAGTACCTATTCCACGTGGGCATCTAGCTTCTAACTATGGTCATTTCTGCAGTGTAGTCTATGTTGTCAACAATTTGCCTGTAGGCAGAATAGTGAGAATTGGCCCGCTTCCGTGTCGTAAATCAGTTTAACGTCTCCTTCGCAGACCTCCAGGGTACAGCCAGGTCACTGGACGACAGCTTTGTATGCTGCTGTTCATGTTTTGTTGACTTTCTGATTATATAGTGTTTATGAAGTCACATGACTATAGTTTGTCTACTTTTCTCAAATAATTTTTCAGTCTAGCTAAGAATCGCGATAACGATAAGTAAACGATAGTATTGGCCTGAAGAACTGATGTTTTTTCTTCAAAAAACAGCCAGTAGCGTGTCTGACCACGCATGGAATAGGGTTCCGTAGTCACCAATAATGGCCTCTATAACTCCTGAACTAACAGAGTTATTTGATTTCTAGCACTAACCATTTCGGAGTAAAGTTGAGGAAGGGCGAACGGACGGACATGACGAAACCATAAGGATTCCGAGACTTGATCTACGTAACCCTAAAACATGATGATTGATGTGACAATAGGTTTTGTTTTACCTGAGTTGAACATACCGTATCATGGACCAAATTCGTTGTATTCTGTACTAATTTTACGGAAACATTTCAACCAAACAAATTGTGCGACATTTTGGGTCCTATTTTTCATAACAAACGAAAAGTATATTAAAATAACCGTTTACCTGCGACACGCTGTACATAACCCTGTTACTGCTCAAAGGGTTAATTCAGTTAATTAAAAATTGTAAGCACTAGCCCAACCGGCGTCTAGATGTTTAATGAAACAAGAAAAAAATATAAAAGAATAAACACAGAAATGTTTCTTAATAAACTTTTCACGCGAGAGGGAGAAAGTTCATTTCCTGTTTCGTCCAATCTCTAGAAGGTGAGTGTCATCCAGTGAGAGCGATGACTGTATTTTAAATTACCTATAGGTTTCATACCCTAAAAGGTTAATAAAGTTTGCTCACTTTCCTCAAATGCTTTTCAAATATGAATCCCAAAAACGATAGTCTTGGGCCAGAATCTAACCAGCGCGAGCGACAGTTCTCTTTCCAGGAGGAATGTTCATGCCAACTAAGTTCCCACTTCCATTTTAAAAATTCATAATTGAATATAGTATATTGAATTATAATTAAGGTTACGTAAATAATAATTAAGGTAACGTAAATAATAATGTACCTATTTCGTAGAGTGATCGTGATCGACCCCTCTCGTATTGAGCTGCCGGTAGCTGTCTAACGCAGCCGCAACCACCTATAAGTAAAGCATCGCTTTCAGTGTAGAATAAGTCTAAAAGGAAAAATTTGTGTTCCATTGGCGACCACGGTTCCGCTGGCTGTCGTGGTGCTATTTACCCCCGCTGTCGAGGGAAGGTTAAAAAGCCTTGTCGTCTTAATGTGATTTAAGTTGGAGCACCAAGATTTCCTGAAGCTAAACATTCGTGTTTGCTTTTTTCCCGTTTGATTGGATTTTTCACTGACGTGTTTATGTTGCAAAAGTGATTAGAACTTTGCAAAAAATAAAAGGTTACGGCCGTTTGAAATTTTAAAGTTGTTTCTTTGCATTTGTCAAATAAAGCTTTCGCTAGGTAGGTACTAAGGCTTTATTTAACCTACTGTACCTATAATGGGTCACATTTACATCCCCTCTCTGGCCTGCTGGAAGAGATTCCTTTAGGAATAAGTAGCGCCCTTGTACTAACTGCTCACTGTTCTGTTTCTATTCTTCTTATTGTTTTATTTTTCTCTGTGTGTTGTACATAAATAAACTAGGTATGCAATGAATGCTACTAATTGCAAATGTTGAGGGGAGTAAATTTTCTTAATTTTTTTTTATGCTATGGAGCATTTCAGCATATCTCTGAAAGCATTTCATGATTTCAGAGATATGCACTCCCGGGTATGATGTCGACCAGCATGCCAAATTTGGTCAAAATCGGTCGAGCAGTTTCGGAGGAGTTGGCACACAAACGATTTACACTTGTCGTCTAAGATACGCTACGCTTCGCTCCGCTCAACAACAACATCGCGAGAGGGGAGTTCTATCCCCTTAGATTAAAAATATTGGCCAGTATTTCTTAGTTTGAGGTTTTTCATGTTTAGGTACTAGATTCTCATCCCTTGGTGTTTGCAATCCTGCTTGACTGTATGTGCGTATTCAGACTACAGTTAGCTGAATGAGAAGAAAAATCGGCCAAGTGGGAGTCGGACTTGCGCACAAATGGTTCCGTAGCAAAACGGGAAGAAAATCACGTTTGTTGTGATATGGAAGCCTTTGTTTTTTGGTGTTTGTTGTTATAGAGACAACAGAAATACATCATCCGTGAAAATCTCAAATTACTAACTATCACGGTTCATGAGATACAGACGGACGGACGGACGGACAGCGAAGTCTCAGTAATAGGTTTTCCGTTGTACCCGTTGGGTTATGGGCCCTTAAAAACAGCAAGAAAGTCCTAATCATTTCTCCCACAAGATTGGGACAAACAAGTAATCAAACAAGCATCCCTTCAATTTGGAAAATCACAAAATTGATGTTTTCAATGTTGCTCGTTGCACCATAATTGCAGTTCTGAAGTTTACGAAGGGATAAATTGCTCCCTCGTAGGGCTCAAGGCTGTGATTAAAGAGTAGCATTGAATTTGTGGGAGGGAAGAAACCCGTGGTGTAATGAAGAGGTTATTATTGCAAATTTGGATTTGTAGTTACCGTAATTATAGGATCGGAACTGTTTAATATTCTATGGGTTTTATTGGGGGAAAGATATGAATGGAAGATTTTTTAATTCTAACTGTTAGCTAGTAGTTTTGTTGTGTAACTGTTAGCTGTTCATGATGTTTATTGTGACTTCAACTTATGTACAATACCAGCGGCCGCTCTTGCGTCCATTGCCGGACTTTTTCTTTGACTTTGACCACCTGTGTGACCTCTTCGGGGGTTTGGTCAGGATGAGAATCCCACGTCATTGGGGTAGGGCTTTATCCGCATTGGTGAGTGAATCTGGCGGGTACCTATCCCGCCGTCCTCAGGCCCCGATCATGGAGGTCGATGATCTTGGACTTAGATGAGTCTGCGGCGCCCTTGCCACTGACTATGTACAATAATACCTACCACTGTAGTAACTAATATATTAGGACAGATACATACAATGCCATTGAGTCTCAAATTAAACATTGCAGCTTGTAGTGTGAGCCTACCTATGAGTGATGCGATTAATATAGGTATAATATATGCGATTAATAAACAAACATATGCGGTTCACACAAGTTTTGTGTCGATCGGGAATCGTCATTTACAATCCTCTACTACCTATAATATATTCTCTACCTACTTAGTTTCCTCATAAAATACAAGTACCAGTGCAAGTTGTGTATGCGTGTGTGTTGTATTCAAAATTCAAACTCATTAAAGTAAGTAGGTACTTCCCTAAACACATAAATATTCCCTGCTGTAATTGACAACATATTTATAGGTATAGCGACCAGTATAAAAATAAATTATGGAAAGGTAATAATGAAATCTTCGTCGTATAAATAAAGATTTAACGTAAAATTTATATTCGCAGTTCGTAATTTAATAAAAGTCACACTTTTATTAGTTGTTAAACAGAATTATGGTCGGAAGAGACTCGCGTTGTCTGTGTATTTGTATGCCTTAACCACAATAAGACAAACAAATGCAATCTCACTAGCTGTACACGGGCTTATAAACGTTTTATAGGTGCCTACGCAAACGTGTGTGACTGCGGCGGTGCGTTTCAAACACTCGTCTTAAATGGTTCACATAAATTAACTGTTTTACGACGCTTTTATGAGCTCATTTCGCGAATATCTTCATCTTTTGGTGGCCGGTAAAATGTATTATACCTGTAGCAGATATATGAGTAAGTATTGAGTAAAACCCGCTTTAAACATAATGTACCTACACGCTTTGTGCATTGGGGTTTTAAAATTATAATTTACTAGCGTTCCATCCTTGATTTGCTTCGGGTTTTCTCTGTTAATACTCGTACCCACACATTGTAATATCATCTCGTTCTTGACGACCTTATACCTATATCTGAAAATTTTGGCGGAACCTCGTCCGTTAGTCCGTAGGTAGAACCTCGTCCGCTTGAAGGTGAGAATAATTTGGTCCCTTAGCACCACTTACGTAATGAGCTATAAATTAATTATACAATTGTCCAGTATTCAAACGTCAGAGGCTATTTTCCTAATTACAATCTATCAAAACAATGTCTGTCAAATGGATTGACATGAGTGAACGTACACATTTGGGTAACTTTTCCGATATCCTACCGATACCAGGGCTATGTCACTCGTCTAATAATCGCAAAAAATACGTGACGTCAGCTACAACTTGAAGTTGTAAGTCAGTATGGGTTGTCTCTTGTTTGTGACACGGCATTGACCATAGAGTTGATATTGAGGCTTTAACGTCATAATTATTGGTCAAGTTATGCTGTTATATATTTTACTTTACTTTTTTTTTTTTTAGTTCCGCGACCAAGGCCGCGGCCGCTCTAACGTCCGTTCATTTTACTTTACTGGGCAAAACCCTAACGTTCGAATGATGTTCTATGTAAACAAAAGAATGTGCTTTCATTAACGTCGGAGTGCAAGTTCTGTATGTAAGTCCTATTCCCTATTCTGTGCCCATACTATGAATGTATAAGTTTGTGAAAGATGTTTGTATGTTTATCAGGCAATCTCCCATAATCCGTTAAACATCATTATTATTATTATGTGTAAATTATAATTAGTAACTTTTGGGATGCTTGTTATCCTAGTGGAAATTGGTAAAGGGAAAACCATTCAGTGGGTGGAGTAAGTAGCAGATATTAGCTAGTAAAGAATACTGTGACCAACTAACTTAGCTATCTACACCGCAGTGGAAGAAATCCATACTTCCTATAGATACAGAATAGGGAATAGTACCTACTGCTATTACTACTATTAGGTACAGATGCCCCATCCCATACTAAGAAATGGCCCCGTTCTATATTATGGCTGTTACCCTAGTGGCTGTTTTTTATGTAAATATATTGAACATTAACGGTTTTTCTGTCGCAGCGTACGTATTCATGACATTGGGGTTTTTTTTTACTTCCGCGAGACCGCCTCCGCTCCCATGTCCAATGCTGCGGGCGTCCCCG
The DNA here is from genome assembly GCA_963556515.1 of Nudaria mundana. Lineage (NCBI taxonomy): Eukaryota > Metazoa > Arthropoda > Insecta > Lepidoptera > Erebidae > Nudaria > Nudaria mundana. The sequence continues at coordinate 2,195,765 of OY748290.1, read as the reverse complement.
GACATTGGGGTATCTAAGAGGGTGTCATTATTAAGCATACACGATAATTTACTATTCCGTTTTTAACATAATCAACCTTTTTCATTTCAGTTAAAAGTTTAAAACTTTATATAACATAATTAGTCTACTTTCTCTGTACACTCATCCTATCACATTTGATATTCAGTGACGTCTAATTAACGTTGCACGGATCATTAGCTGCTATTGATATGACGTATTACGTTGGTACTGGACGAATTGAAATGATAAAGTGTTGTTTTGGACGTACATGGGTATTGAATGCAATGTCCGTTTCTGGTGTTTATTTATCGGGTAAATTGTTTGTGTTACCAATATTTCATTTATGAGTTATCCAATGAAATTCCATCCAGCTTTGCTTGTGGTAAGAATGAGTTCGTGTCAGCAGTGTGGTGGCCTGGGATAAAACTCACATCATCAAAACACAAGGCCGTCTTATCCTATATATCCATCAGGATAATATCCTTAAAAACCATCCAAGTGCGAATCGAACTCACGCACCAAAACGGCAAAAAAATCACGTTTGTTGTATGGGAGCCCCCTTTAATATTTATTATATTCTGTTTTTTTGTATTTGTTGTTATAGTCAGCAGAAATACATCATCTGTGAAAATTTAAACTTTCTAACTATTACGGGTCATGAGATACAGCCCAAGACAGACAGACGGACAGCGAAATCTCAGTAATAAGGTTCCCGTTTTATCCTTTGGATACGGGACCCTAAACACGACGAGTTTTATACATCATTATATATATCTATATTATACAGGCCAATGCCTATTCAAGTCCCAAGTTTGATCATTTGCATAAATCTAAACAAACGTAAATATTGTTCCAAACTAAAATATGTATTCAAAATACGTGCATCTAAGCAATAATTTCTCAAATTTCAAGCACAGGACAATAGCTTCACGTAATGCAACGCCTGAGCGGTTCCAATATTGAATCTTAAATCGTTCCGATTGAATCCAATACCGCCGGTAGCCAGTATCGATTCTATCTACCTCCGGGAATATCGAATCGATTATCTAATTGTTTCGGACTTCCAAGTTCCGAGATGCGCTGAATTTGAGATAGGTATCGAATTGATAAAACGGTTGGATTGAAGGCGTTTTATCGGTGTTATCGGAAAATTTATCTAATATCTAATATTTATTTATTTATCTATTTTATATCACTACTGTGTCTTCAATTAACAGTTTAAATCCTCACACTTATTATTTACAACTTTATTGCATATTGTATGGAAATGTAACTTCGTGTTGTTAGGGTACATAGTAATACTTACCAATTTTCTATTTTTTAAAATTCCGCAGCCCAAGGCCGCGGCTGCTCCCACGTCCGTTGCTGGGCGTCTCTGGTACGCCAGAAAGTATTTCCAGTGGCGCCCGGCGGACTTTAGCCACCTGTGTGGCCTCTTAGAGGATTTGGTCATGCGCCAATTATTTACTTAAGTACATAAAAGTACATACTCGTAGGTTGGTTTTAATTTGATGTAGGTATGTAACTACTATCAATTCCAACGTTATAAACATAACTACTTTTTTTTTCCATGTTTCCACGTGCTACCACCAATCGCTAATGAATGAGTGAACCAAAAGCTAATGAATGACTCATGAATACAATACAAATAACAAAGCTATGTAATTAGACACATCTGCAGCCAATGGCCCAGATGATTCACGTAATTGCTCCTATTAATAATTAAATATAATTGAACGAGCGAGCGAAGCGTTTCGAGACTGGACAGGGTCTGCTTACGTCCGTCTCTGTCTGTGTGTTACGGGCTGGCGGTCATATTCCCTTATCTGTGCTAGCGACCACAGTTCTTCACGAAATTTGGCACCAGTGTTCCTTGATTAAAATAAATTTCCTATCGTGAGCTTTTATTTGATTGAGACGGAAATGGGGGTAAACGGCCTTATATAACGTTTTTAATGTTCTTGAGGTCTATATAGGTGTTCTTAAGGTCTAGGTATGACGTATATGGACTAGTCTGATAGTGGTTCACCCTTGTTTGGTATAACAACGTTTGGTCGAAAATCACTTCGACTAATTTCAGTTACAATAAAGTCATCTCACATAATTAATTATTCATTTGAAATTCATTCGAATTTTCATTTGCACTAATTTTATTTAAAATAATGCTTCATTAGACTACTTAATAATGATTTAGTCGAGAGATCATATCGAATATTCGGTTTAGTAATAATTAGTTTCCTTTCATTGTCAATAAACTGACAGTGGTTTCATTGTGTTTTTCATAGTTTGTTTTTGTCTGACCTAACCTAACCCTGCCGATTGCCCCCCGCAGCGAGACGGTGAAGTGCCTAAATGCATCACCGACCACGTAAAAAGAAAACCCTGCCGATTGCACTAAGTTTTTTTCAATTTTACTTGAATTGTTTTCATGAAACATACTCTTAGTGGTTTTCTTACATCACTGAAATCGGCAGAGTTAGGTTAGGTTAGAACTGTGACCACAACAAGCACTAAGCGAGCGAGCGAAGCGAACGTGCCACGGCAGTGGCCGCCGAGTGCCAGATAAATAACATTACATTACATTACAATATATAAATTGACTATTTGATGAAATACATAATTATACCAACTGAACATTACATGAAATGAGCATTATACTTTTTGTTCAATAACGCAAATGTTATCGCAAATAAATATTCGATGAAATGAAAATTATGTCAATCGATATTATGCAAAGCAATTATTTTCACAAACGTTGTTCGAATTAGTAACATTCGACCAAACGTTGTTATACCAAACAAGGGTGAACCTCTGATAGTAGGTATATTAAAGAATAGAATAGAATAGACTGGAATAAAACTTTATTGTACACCAATACAACATACATTATAAAATAAGATCGCGTTTAAATATGTACAAATGGCGGCATTATCACTAAAAAGTGATTTCTTCTAGTGTCTTTAAAGTCCACTATGAAAAGACTAATTTTTACATATATTCCCCAAATATTTTTTGTGGAATATATTGAACAAGTGAGTTTTTTCATAATAATTATAAGTGCCTAAAGCACAAATTATTTTAAAGCATTTAAAATTGTTTAAAAATAAATTCCAATGATTCACAAAATTTTCCAGATAAGCCGATAATATTGGTTCAGTAATATAACGTCCGTAGCAGTAACGTCCAGACGTGTCTCACATAGCACGTGGCGTATCGCGACGTCCGCAGACATATCCGAAGGATGTCTGAGGATTGTACGCTCTACATGGGTCACTAAAATGTCGCTGTTTCATTGAATAAGAAATGTCGCGTTTATAAAGTTAACAAAAAAGTTGTGTAGGATGAATAAAACACAACAGGTGTTCTTGTTCAGTCTTGTCTGTCTATCTGGCAGTAGCATTAGCAACTAGGGCTGGCTAGTTAGGGCTAGCTAGGGCATTTTTACATTGCAGGATATCGTCACGATAATTTACATTCTTACCTTAAAGTTACTGCTGCTATTTACGATATCGTCACGATATCGTGTGACGTTATCTTGCAGTGTGAAAACGCCCAATATCCTAAGATACATTGGTTATTTTGCGGTTTTCATAGATAGATTAAGCTCACCACAAAATAAGATTAAAATAAATTGTGTACATGTAACTCGAACAAAACCAAGATTCAAAGAACACAAAACTACATCCTGAAGCAAATCAGCGACACTCCTTGGTTTATAAGAAACTCCGAAGTACATGAGCACCTTGGCATACCTGCAGTTAAAGAGGAAATAAATGCATATGCCCAGAAGTATAAGACTAGGCTTGAAAATCACCCCAATAAGCTGGCCGTTCAACTCACCTTGCCGGACTATTTCAACCGTCTCAAGAGACGTAGAACCCTGGACCTCAGCTGCATTGAGTGACCAAATATCATTATGGTAGATGTTTCTAATGAGAAATATCTCCACCCGCAAATCATCATACAACACATCTGCTCATAGTCAGAAGACTGATTGCAAGATGCTAATTCAAAAAAAAAAAATAATTCATTTACATTATTACCGCGTGTATTATGACTAGTAAGTAGTAGATACATAAATAAAATCTTTCGTTTCATAATTAGGTTGCTAAATTATGGACGTACGCCTGATGAATTGTGCCCCTAACGTTAACGACAAATTTATTTGTATAAGTAAACAATTTGACAAGCAACATTTTAGCAACCCTCGATTCATAACTTGCAGTCGGCACGTCGACTCCGCTGTAATCGAACATCCTCAGTACATTCTGCAGGTTGTAAGGGATAGCGAATATCTATCTAATTATCACACATACCAATTTCATCTCTATAATCAAGGCGATAAGATAATAATCGCTAGTAACAGGTTGGAGACGTTTGTAGCATGCCTACTTGAGAAATGTGCTAGAACATTCCTGACGTGCATCAATTCTAGATGATTCTTGTAAAGAGAAATTGTTATTTTCCTCTTATCATACTCGTATCTTATGCTGGTGAAATAAATAAATACTTAAAAACATTTTTTGGACATACTCGTCGTCTAGCCCAAACTAAGCTATTAGCTTGTGCTATGGGATCTAGACAACTGATAAACATAGGTACTTAAATATTTCTAAATACATACATATTACATAGAAAAATCCTAAATTCCCAAAACTTACATTTGTAGATCACACAAATATATGATTCGACCTAGGGAATCGAACCCAAGACTCCGGAGTTGAAAGCCGATGCACTACCGAGCACGCCGACGAAGAAATTCTCTTGTTCCTTGTTCCCACGGGAATTATACTGCCGGAATAAACAGCTTGTTATGTAGTATTCCAGAAAAAAAAATACCCTTCAAATTTATTCAAAATCCGTATGGTAATTTCAGATGTAGGTAGATGGAGATGCATTTTTTCTAGGGTTCCGTATTAAAAGTCTCGGAGCTCTTAAAGTTTCGTCATGTTCGTCTGTCCATCCTCGGCTTTCCTCGCAAACGGTTAGTGCTAGAAAGATGAAATTTTACTTTTCTCGCGTCAACCCCATCATGTGGGGTATTATTAGATAGGTTTTTTAAAACATTGGGAGGTTGATAAGACAATTTTTGAGTTAGGTATCCGTTTGCGAAATATTCAAACCCCACCCCTAAAATATAAACGACTACCTCGAAGACTCATGACTCAAAAAATTCATGATGGTAGTCCCTATAATGAACTTTGAAGGAAAACTATAACAGACCAGATAGTAAGAGTCTATAATAAGTAACTACGGAACCCTATATTAGTGCGTGGCCCGACACGCACTTAGCCGGTTTTCATTTGTTCACTTACAAAAAAATACTTTACCTTCATTTGTGGCGGTTGTGTACAAAACACAAAATGATACTACATTTCATAAGCGTTACTTAGAATAATTAGTGTCAAATATTAACACAAGTAGCAGTGCAGGTTTCAAATTCATTTCATTACCGACGACGACGCATAGACAGCGGTTCCAAGATAACCGTTCTTGGAACCTGACGGAACAATTAACTTAATGAATATGCGGAAAGTGAGCAAACAAGCTGCATGTTACCTCTTATCTATATGGTGTTACTTCGTCTGGAGATGTTTATTGTACATGTTACTTAGGTATAGTTCTTGAAGATTATTAGCAGTTAGGATATTACTGAGTTAATTTTTTTATTGTTGAGATCCATGTGCCCTTGTGCCTATGTTACTGACAATTTGAAAAAGAATGGCCATGAGATTTCGTGTCAGATTCTTACTCACAGACTCTACCATTTGTTGCTCAGCGAATCTGGCAGTAAATGTACATGTAGAATCACTCTTTTGAATTTTTTACTTTTATTTGTTTTTGGCAGTGATTCACGGAAAATATCGAAGTTCAGCCGAATCGCAGTTAGACTGGAAAGCCGACCCCAAGTGAGTTGGGAAAAGGCTCGGTGAATAATGATTTGTTTTTATAAGCCAATGTATAAAGCTTTTGAATTTTAAATCGGTTCCTGACCTGCCCCTGTTCAACGTAAAACTAGGAGTCCTTTATTACCAACTTGTATATTTTATTATGTTTTTTTTTGTTTTTAGATAACTTAACCTTCAGAACACACGCGGTGGTAACACAGTCAAAGAAGCAACTGTTCTACGCTGCGCTAGTGGCTTCCCGTACCTCAGGTCAAGCTATAATTATATTAGTGGATAATTGGGTACTGACTCTGAGGACGTAGTAGAAACCAATAATCAATCAATTAAGCATTTAATACCGTTGAGCACTATCGGTCTGTAGTTAGTTACAGGAATATCTCGTACACGATGCCTAAACAAATGGCGTATGGGTATAAATGGGGTAAGTTGAACGTTCGACCTCTTTCTGACACGAGGCCAATGTACATTCGTCCACATTTAGTCTTTAGAAAATGTGTAAATGAGTAAATTATTGAAAAAGAGTGACCGAGAGTTTCATTGCCAGGTTCTTTCTCTCGGTGCTACTTATTGCTTTTCGAATCTGGCAGTACATGTAAATATAGAAGCAATGACATTTTTTATTTTAAGTACTTACTGACGTTTGTAAGAGCCATTTAGTGACCTATACAAATAAATAAATCATTTCATTTTATTTCATTTCATTTCACCTGCGTTGAGTCACAGAATATGTAGATAATAAGCACAGAATAGGGAAAAAGTTGATAATAGTAGGAGTTTCTTGGAGGTTGAATAAAAAATGTCAATAAACAGAAACACGAAATTAAAATATTCTAGTATAGTAAAATGTTTTAAGAAAAAACTTTTTAAAATTATATAATAGCATTAATTTTTCGCAGAATTAAAAAGACAACAAAACGTCGACAATTGTTTCGCCTCTAAACGAGGCATTATCAAGACTGTCTCAGAGAGAACAGCAAAATTCGTGGTTGTAACGTGTTTGCTTATAAGTAAACGCGTGCAAATTTCATTATTGCGATGTAGGATTCTTTACAATAACTAATGTGGGTAGAAACCTCAGATCATGCTAACTAAGTTCCAAAAATAGGTATTCACCAATACTTGACCTTATCTGTTTGATTTAATTACTGTCTTTTGATAAGTTGCGTAGAAAACCCAAATGACACACACAAACCAACAACAATTAATGTGTCCGTCTGTTCGTAAACAGATTAAGTAAGGGAGATGTGTGAAAATCTATTTGTTCGTTGAGTAAGGTGTCCGCATCTCTTCTAACTATTTCTAGCCTTTCCCAAACACTTAACTTGAACCCTTTCTCACATAAACGTAAAACTTTAAAAGTGTTACTATTGTTCAAGGAATGACCAGTGTCAAGAAGATGCTTCGCGAAGAGGGATTTCTCAGGACAACCATTGCGGGACGCCGTTCTATGTTCCTTATATCTAATATCGAAGGACCTGCCAGTCTGTCCCACATACTACAAACCACATTCATCACAACTCAACAAATAAACCATGCGCTAAGCTGACGTTTTGTTCCTGTCCAATATATAATAATATCATCCACATATCTAAAATAGTACAAGACATGAACGTTCCCAACTATGTGGTTAGTCTCGAATGCATCCATAAATATTTCAGCTATTAAGCCACTCAGTCCTTTAGTAGGACGGTTTTCACGGTTTTCCGCTGGCCGCCCGCCGATAGTTGGGAGCCCAATTGTGGACTAGCCATCCGCGAAAGGCTGCTCCGCCATCGCGCGCATAATCCCAGAGTTGCTCCTGTTGGGCCGGTTGGCAACCGGATGAGAGAACCAATTCTGGGGGGGTCCGGGCGTCCCCGCGGTCTCCAAGCTAGGTTTCCTCGCCGTGCGGCAGTGCTGTAACTTTCGTTGGGGTCCGGTTGGTGCCTCACATAACTGCCACTCTTTGCCTATTTCCTCCCTTGATCTTGAAAATATTATGCAGAAACAATATAAGAAAATGATGTTTCAGCAGCGGATGCACGGCCTCTCACTGAAAGTGCACCTCACTAACATTCGAGGACTGCACTCCAATCTCGTCCCAGTCCACCACCACCTTGAGGCTGCAAAACCGCATCTGCTCTTGATTACGGAGACGCAAATCTTAACCCCTGCTGATACTTCCTACCTAAAATACCCGACTACACCCTGAAGCACAACTTCCGTTCAAAAGCAGGGGTATGTTTCTATGTGCGTGATGACATCTGCGCCAGGCGTCTCCGTAACTTAGAAGATCCCTCATCTTCTTCAATCTGGGTGCTTGTAGACACCGGCATCGAAAAAATTGTTTATGTGGGTGTATACAGATCGCACAGCGGAGATCAGGAGACAACTAGGCTATTTGACCATCTGAGTGAGGCCGCCGATGTGGCTCAACAGAGGTATCCGACCGCTCAAATCGTTTTTCTGGGGGACTTTAATGCCCACCACGAGCAGTGGCTGTTCCCTTACCAGAAAACAGACCATGCTGGTAGAGAGGCCTACAAGTTTGCTTTGTCTATGAACCTTTCCCAGCTGGTTGACCAGGCAACTCGAATACCTGTCATTGAGAGCCACACGGCCAATTGTCTGGACCTTCTGCTGACGACTGAACCACGCCGATATCAAGTGTCAGTATCAGCCCCCCTTGGCAGTTCTGACCACTGTCTGGTTAAGTCCATACTTTTGTGTCCCCCACCTGACTCCAGCCCTAGAGGCACTAGGCGGGTGTGGCGATACAAGTCAGCGGATTGGGATGAGATGCGACATTTCCTTGCATCTTACCCATGTCTGTCAGTCTGCTTTTCTTCTGGCGATCCGTCGAGCTGCGCGTCTGCTGTTGCCGGGGTTATCGGTAGAGCGATGGAATACTTTATTCCGTTTTCTGACCGGCCATCTGGGATCAGAGCTCAGGCCTGGTTTGGCTCTGACTGTTTGAAAGCTGAGGCAGACAAACAGTCGGCTTATGAAGCTTGGGTTGATGCCAAAAATCGCAAAGCTCCGGACACGCGTAAAAAGAAGAAAGCCTTTAACAAGGCAGCGAAGTCTTGCAAAAGGGTCCTGATGAAGGCGCGCTTCAATCACGTTGGCCGCGTAGGAGCCAGACTATCGTCTTACCCATCTGGGAGTAAGGAGTTTTGGTCTCTAGCCAAATGTGTTGCCGAACTTTTGTCGATCCTCACTCCCTCCTTTGCAGAAACCTGATGGAACACTGGCACACACAACTGTGGAAAAGGCTAATCTGTTTGCCTCTCTGTTTGCTGAAAATTCACGGCTTGATGCTGGTATTAAAACACCACCTCAGCTACCTCCTAGTGATTGCAAAATGCCTGAAATCCGCATTCATCAAAAGGAGGTTCTCAAAATATTACGCACTCTGGATGTGAATAAAGCCAGTGGTCCCGACGGTATTCCTGCCATTGTTCTGAGGAACTGCGCAGCCGAGTTGTCTCCTATCCTGAAACGCCTGTTCCGTATGTCTTTCCGGGCTGGCAAAGTTCCGATAGCTTGGAAGGTAGCTAACGTACAGCCAGTACCAAAAAAGGGTAGACGTGCAGACCCTGTCAACTACCGCCCAATTGCGATCACCTCCATTCTCTGCAAGGTGATGGAGCGTGTAATAAACAATCGTTTACTGGCATACTTCGAAGACAATGACCTCCTAAGTGATCGGCAATACGGGTTTCGCCAACGCCGTTCTACTGGAGATCTTCTAGTGTATGCCACGCACCTCTGGGGTGAGGCTCTTGAAAGATATGGTGAGGCACTTGCTGTGTCACTTGACATTTCGAAGGCTTTTGACAGGGTCTGGCACGAAGCCCTTATAGCCAAGCTTCCTGCTTACGGAGTTCCGGCTAGTCTTTGTGCTTGGATTTCAGATTTCCTAAGGGAACGATCTATTCGAGTGGTTGTTGACGGCTGCTCGTCTGATCTATTAGCAATTAACGCTGGGGTACCACAGGGATCTGTTCTCTTGGCAACGTTATTCCTGCTACATATAAACGACCTGCTCAGACCCGGTATGTTTGGGTATGCGGACGATAGCACGGTTGCAGAGAGATATTTCTCCAGCGCAAAGGCCAAAAAACCGGAAATCGACGATCTTAGAGTGGCAATGGTTGAACGCACGAATTTAACCCTTCAGGCAGTGCCTGACTGGGGCGATGCTAACCTTGTCACATTCTACACCACGAAAACCCAGGCGTGTCTTTTCTCTGCCAAAAAGAGCCCGTTCACCAAGGCTCCCACTTTCCGGGATGTCCCTGTACCTGTGACTCAGCATCTCCAGCTCCTTGGTGTGGACTTATCATCCAACCTGAACTTTGGAAGCTACATTGAATCCAGGGCTAAAACAGCTTCGAAAAAACTAGGAATCCTCTCTAAGGTGTGTAAATATTTTACCTCGAATCAACTGCTGAGTCTTTACTCAGCACAGGTTCGCTCCTGCATGGAGTACTGCTCGTACCTTTAGGATGGATCCGCCCGCTACCAGCTTGAGGCCCTGGAAGCTATTGACAGACGCACCAGAAAACTTATAAGCGATGAGGCGCTCACAAGTAACTGACTTCAGAGCCTCGACCATCGCCGTCTTCTACAGGTTACATTTCGGAGAGTGTGCGCAGGAATTGCATGAATTAATTCCACCAGCACCATTCCATCATCGGACATCAAGGCGTGGTCTGAGATTCCATCCGTATGTGGTCGATATACCACCTCTTCGTACCTCTCGATTCGCTTCTTCTTTCATCATGCGAACCGCAAAGGAATGGAATTCCCTTCCAGCGTCATTGTTCCCCGATACATATAATCTTGGGATTTTCAAGGCAAGAGTAAATAGGCATTATTTGAGTTTGCGTGCTTCATCTTAGACCGCATCGTTACTTAACATCAGGTAAGATTGCGGTCAAACGCACTCAAATTTATTCATAAAATATATATATATATATATATATATATATGTATATTAAAACACGTCAAAAACAAGATCTCAAAACAATAACTACAAACAATACATAATTAGTTAAATCTTTGCCACGCAACAACTTAAACTGGGAAGCTATAGTGACGTAACGTCTTTCTCGACTGTTTGACTGTTCTGACGTGCATAGTGGTTGTTAGTGGTTCAGACTGGTTATCAGCGCTCTATATATACGTTAGTATAGAGGTAGTTGCCCTGAGGTCATTTTATTGACCGTAACAAGGTACGACTTCAACATTACGACCAATAAGGCATAAGGTGTGATAGGCTGAGTTTAAACCATAGATACCTATAGCGAAGCGAGCGCCATCCCAAGTCTTTGGTTTAAACATACACAGTACTACAATAGTGCACGTCCACAAATTCGTTCGCGAGGAATTTCGACTCGTCAAAAATAGCATCTTGGACAATGGCATAGACGTATTTTAAAAAGTACAAGCGTTCGCCTTTACATAGTGCACATAACAAAGGCTCTCATGCGACACATGCATTTGGATGCGGAGCCCAAGCCTTACATGCAAGTGTGAAGGCTCTCGCCCAAAAATTCAAAACTCGCCCAAAAAAATACATACTGTATCTATATGTCAACTTACGTAACGCTACACTTAGCGATACAAACAGTAGCAACTCTTGGAACAATCACAAACTTCTGAATGTTAATGTTCACAATTATTGTCGTATGATGCTAGAATTATTCCCATCTATTCCTGTAACAACCCACTTATCCTCGTATCAGGGATATTTATTACTTCTTACTCATCTTTCTGGGAATCATAGTAGATATTCTTTGTTAACAAGTCGGTTACTCATTGCGTAAACAAGGCCATTGGGTTGTGATTCAGAAGCTCTGAAACTATTCCGTCGGACTATAAGATCATATCTTTTGGTGGAATATATTTCGCAGTACATCTTTATATTGCATCAAGCTACAACAAATTTCCTCAATGGCCTTTCTGCATCCTTAAATCAGTTCCTTAAATCGATATTTCCTGCTTTTGACATTTGTCTAATCAGAAGTCAATAACAGAAGAACTATAACCACCTCAAGTGGAACTATTTATATATATATAGCTTACAGAAGCTTCCAATATCCGGATATAGGAGCGGGCAGGTAATATCTAAACTATTACACTCAGAACGGCTCAGTTGATTTCTATCTGTGTGTCAGAATCTTCTCCACAAAATATTATGGAATTGAAATTGAATTCTGTTGGATTCAAATATCTATAACCGGGTATAAAGTGGTATACTGTCTAAATCCCTCTAAACTTTCTTTAGAGCTTCACTACAGTTTTTCCTCGTACAAATATCCAAATCTAAGAGGACAACAAGAATAATAATTTGGAAACTGCTGAAACATCGCAAGCTAGAGTATAAAGAAATCTATATAGCAAGTTGGAGATTTGTAGGTACGTTTTTACTTGCTTTATAAGCTATTTAATACGGTAACTACAACTGAAAATAAGCAACCTTTTTACACATACCTACAGGTTTATTTTTATGTACTCGGTATTCTTAACACCATTCGTCCTAGTGCAGTTAGTTAAGTCGTACGAAGTAAAAGTAAAAATACACAAACAAGAATTCCCATTCCAAAGTACCTACAGTGACGTACGACGTATATTACTACCAAATTCTTTGCAAACTTTACAATTAAAATACTTGAAATTTGTAATAAATTTTGTACTAAAAAATGAAGGAAGAAACACCTTTAACATACAAGTAGGTACTTAAACTGTCCCTATTAGTGGCGTAAGTGACAAATGTGAGCCGTTAAAGAAACTTTGAACTTGTTTTACTCATACTATTTGACTAATGGGATGAACCGAAATAGATTTTGATTTGTTGGCTTCATACGAGTTTACTTTAGGCGTACGAGACGGGAACGAGACGACGAGGCGACAAAAAGCAATACCTACATTGAAAAGTTGAACGTATGGTAGAGATTATTTTTATAGTAGAACAACACAAAAAGAAGTATGTAGACAGCAGATGCGTTTATGACGCCTTCATTTCACCTTTCACAGTTGGTCCCACATAATAGGGGCGAACAGCATTTTGGGTATGTCTCGTCTGCAGGTGCGCTGCGTGTCAGTGGCGATGACTGGAGCCCTGGAAATAGTGGTTGGGCCTCTTAGCATCAAGTCAATAAAATGTTGTTAGGATAAGTTTAAACAATTAACATACATAATGGAGGTTATTTTGCATAATATTTTCTAAACACCTTGACTTAATACCTCAACTGAAATAATCTTTAAGTGAATTTTAATCGTAAACCATTAGTAGTAGATTAATTAGTTACAAGTACCTATATAAATTTTCTTAGGCTATTTTTATTTGACTCTCAAATCGTAGCTTTTAAATGGACTTATCTATTTCGTATTAATAGCTCTTATCTTCTACTTAAAAACGTTTTAAAAATTACATTTAAGTGGTCAGTTTTATTGAATGATAGAACTGAAGGGTCGGCGTATCGTCGTAGGTACATTTCTGTACAAGAGTATTTGGTATTTACATTGACCAGACTCCCGCTGTGAATACTGTAAATTCCAATAGGTAGGAATTAATGGCTAGTCATTAAGAAGTGGTCCTACTGGGTTTTATTTTTAAAGTCATAAAAGTCGTTGGACTTTAGAGGTATTTTTGAAAATACGACAACGAATGTCTTTAGGTAAACTGTAGTGTTTTAATAGATATCGTTTTATCGTAAAAAATCAAAAGTGTATTTTCGATATTTTGTCTTGATCCCACGTAAAAGACTAATTTTAAGAAAAATTAAACTCTATTAACCTCTAACATCTATGACAGTCGTTAGGAGTAGTTGGAGCCCTAAATCTAGAATCCGACCGGTCTAACTACAGAACTTCGATGTCGCCTATGGGTTGTGGAGGTCAGATGGCAGTCGCTTCACGGAAAATATCAATGTTGAGCCGAATCGCAGCTAGACTGGAAAGCCGACCCCAACTTTAGTTGGGAAAAGGCTCGGTGAATGATGATTGTTACTCTAATTATTCGTTAACTGGTTTATTTTTATCTTCTTTGTAGCTTTGATTGTAGCTTCTACCAAATATGTAAGCACAAAATAATGTACTTAGTATCACAGTATAAAGAAAACCTAAACCCATCAGTAGGTCAACGCCTTAAGTTCTTGACGAAAACGCCGAAAGCGTCTAGAGACTGATGCTTGTAGGGTTGTCACAAGTACCTATACATCACTGATTATGGTATTTATGATTTTATTTATTGACTCGCAATCATCTTGGTAATTCTCCTGGCCCACCTGGAAGGCTCTTAATATAATGCGAACCCAGGTTGGCAGATCCAAAGAAAATATGTCCAAGTGGGGTTACATTGACAGTAAAGAGAACCAATGTGAATGTGGCCTATCACCACAAACCATCAGCCACATAATGTCCGGGTCGCCCAGAGTCGTGCACTTTAGATGATCTGTACGAGCCGAGGCCAAATGCGATCCGCGTCGCAGAGCACTGGGTCAAGACAATATAACCATCATAGTGTTGCCCATCGACACGAGAAGAAGAAGAAGATCTTGGTAATAGATTAACATTATTATGTAGGTACCTATTTACATTAATACGAATTGTGCTGTAAGAGATTGCAAGTCATCATTTTCGAAATGAATATGGCTACCAAATGCGTCAGCCCTGAAAACCTTACCAAGCTTCAAACAAAATTTTGTTCGACAGTTGGTACTTTTCCTCCCGCGTCTCGTCCCTCAACCCCCTCACGATTGACCTGCCTAGACAGCTTCGTCGGCCGACTGTATGATCTATCGACTGTGGTAGTATATCTAGGTTGGTACTATTATTTAGGTAGGACCTCATGGACCCAAAATACCTCCATGGGCGTAGTACTATTCTACTCTGTCTATATTTGCTACACTGCTCCTATTGGTCGCAGGGTCAAGTTGCTCGCTAAAACTGAATAGTCCTAATATAATATTAAGGTGAAATAATTTTCCAAATCAGTTCAGTAGTTTCGAAGCCTATTCAATCTCGTACGCCTAAAGTAATAATAATATTACTTTAGGCGTACGAGACGGGAACGAGACGACGAGGCGACAAAAAGCAATACCTACATTGAAAAGTTGAACGTATGGTAGAGATTATTTTTATAGTAGAACAACACAAAAAGAAGTATGTAGACAGCAGATGCGTTTATGACGCCTTCATTTCACCTTTCACAGTTGGTCCCACATAATAGGGGCGAACAGCATTTTGGGTATGTCTCGTCTGCAGGTGCGCTGCGTGTCAGTGGCGATGACTGGAGCCCTGGAAATAGTGGTTGGGCCTCTTAGCATCAAGTCAATAAAATGTTGTTAGGATAAGTTTAAACAATTAACATACATAATGGAGGTTATTTTGCATAATATTTTCTAAACACCTTGACTTAATACCTCAACTGAAATAATCTTTAAGTGAATTTTAATCGTAAACCATTAGTAGTAGATTAATTAGTTACAAGTACCTATATAAATTTTCTTAGGCTATTTTTATTTGACTCTCAAATCGTAGCTTTTAAATGGACTTATCTATTTCGTATTAATAGCTCTTATCTTCTACTTAAAAACGTTTTAAAAGTTACATTTAAGTGGTCAGTTTTATTGAATGATAGAACTGAAGGGTCGGCGTATCGTCGTAGGTACATTTCTGTACAAGAGTATTTGGTATTTACATTGACCAGACTCCCGCTGTGAATACTGTAAATTCCAATAGGTAGGAATTAATGGCTAGTCATTAAGAAGTGGTCCTACTGGGTTTTATTTTTAAAGTCATAAAAGTCGTTGGACTTTAGAGGTATTTTTGAAAATACGACAACGAATGTCTTTAGGTAAACTGTAGTGTTTTAATAGATATCGTTTTATCGTAAAAAATCAAAAGTGTATTTTCGATATTTTGTCTTGATCCCACGTAAAAGACTAATTTTAAGAAAAATTAAACTCTATTAACCTCTAACATCTATGACAGTCGTTAGGAGTAGTTGGAGCCCTAAATCTAGAATCCGACCGGTCTAACTACAGAACTTCGATGTCGCCTATGGGTTGTGGAGGTC
This sequence comes from Nudaria mundana, assembly GCA_963556515.1. Taxonomy (NCBI): domain Eukaryota; kingdom Metazoa; phylum Arthropoda; class Insecta; order Lepidoptera; family Erebidae; genus Nudaria; species Nudaria mundana. The sequence continues at coordinate 2,179,787 of OY748290.1, read as the reverse complement.
AGATGGCAGTCGCTTCACGGAAAATATCAATGTTGAGCCGAATCGCAGCTAGACTGGAAAGCCGACCCCAACTTTAGTTGGGAAAAGGCTCGGTGAATGATGATTGTTACTCTAATTATTCGTTAACTGGTTTATTTTTATCTTCTTTGTAGCTTTGATTGTAGCTTCTACCAAATATGTAAGCACAAAATAATGTACTTAGTATCACAGTATAAAGAAAACCTAAACCCATCAGTAGGTCAACGCCTTAAGTTCTTGACGAAAACGCCGAAAGCGTCTAGAGACTGATGCTTGTAGGGTTGTCACAAGTACCTATACATCACTGATTATGGTATTTATGATTTTATTTATTGACTCGCAATCATCTTGGTAATTCTCCTGGCCCACCTGGAAGGCTCTTAATATAATGCGAACCCAGGTTGGCAGATCCAAAGAAAATATGTCCAAGTGGGGTTACATTGACAGTAAAGAGAACCAATGTGAATGTGGCCTATCACCACAAACCATCAGCCACATAATGTCCGGGTCGCCCAGAGTCGTGCACTTTAGATGATCTGTACGAGCCGAGGCCAAATGCGATCCGCGTCGCAGAGCACTGGGTCAAGACAATATAACCATCATAGTGTTGCCCATCGACACGAGAAGAAGAAGAAGATCTTGGTAATAGATTAACATTATTATGTAGGTACCTATTTACATTAATACGAATTGTGCTGTAAGAGATTGCAAGTCATCATTTTCGAAATGAATATGGCTACCAAATGCGTCAGCCCTGAAAACCTTACCAAGCTTCAAACAAAATTTTGTTCGACAGTTGGTACTTTTCCTCCCGCGTCTCGTCCCTCAACCCCCTCACGATTGACCTGCCTAGACAGCTTCGTCGGCCGACTGTATGATCTATCGACTGTGGTAGTATATCTAGGTTGGTACTATTATTTAGGTAGGACCTCATGGACCCAAAATACCTCCATGGGCGTAGTACTATTCTACTCTGTCTATATTTGCTACACTGCTCCTATTGGTCGCAGGGTCAAGTTGCTCGCTAAAACTGAATAGTCCTAATATAATATTAAGGTGAAATAATTTTCCAAATCAGTTCAGTAGTTTCGAAGCCTATTCAATCAAAACAATCAAATCTTCACTCCTTATAATATTAAATAGCTCAGGGCAACTATATCTTTACTATGTATATATAGAGCGCCGATAACCGGTCTGAACCACTCTGTACGTCTGAATAGCCAAACAGTCGCGGATGACGTAACGTCACTAGTTTCCCAGTTCAAGTTGTCGTGTGGCAAAAAATGGAACTAATTATTGTTGTTAGTTATTGTTCTGAGATCTTGCTTTTGACGTGTTTAAATGTAATGTGGTGCCCCTAGTGGAACGCAAACATATATTAGGCAACCTATAATATCAGAGCCGCATAGAAATAGCCACGAAGAAAACGGGTGACACTCGTCATCTATCTATAGATGGTTGATCTGAGTTAAAAATGTATAGGATAAAGGCTGTATAAGATAACTGCATGAATATTTTATTCAGTGGATTTTGACTTTAGGTCAAAGATAAACTAGTAACTAACTGGTACTAATGGGTATAAAATAAACATAATTTGACTGCCTCGGTGGCGCAGTGGTATGAGTATGAGACTGCCGGCTCTGAGGTCCCAGGTTTGATTCCGGGTCGAATTAAATTATTTGTGTGATCCACAAATGTTTGTATCGGAGTATGGGTGTTTTCTATGTATAATATGTACGTATTTAGAAATATATAAGTATGTTTATCAGTCGTCTAGATCCCATAGCACAAGCTTATATTAGCTTAATTTGGGCTATATGACATTGTGTGAGAATGTCCAAAAATATTATTACTAAATATTATTATAGTATTGTGGTTTGTCTGACCTCTATACGCTTATAACACAGAAGTACTAGATAGCAGTATGGAAACATGACAGGCAGATAGACAAAGCGTGGGACTTTGTTTTGCAAAGGGGATAGTGGGGTGAAACGAACATAAACGTCACTTTCAAATATTACAAATTATTTTATTTAATATCACAGATTTAAATACATAATTTACATTCGGTTAATATCTTAATTAGCACAACGATCTTCAGATATCCTATCTGATTCATAGGATTAGAATTTCGATTACGCATCGTTGTCATCTTAACATACTTTATAAAACAAAATTTTCCATAAATGCTTATAATTTGGCAGTATTACTTTTACAGTAAGAAATAATAAACATTTATTCTTATTCTATTCATCAATTTGGTGTTTGATAAATACGTCGCTGCTTTTATTTGGCAAATGATTTCTCGCTACATATATCTACCAAGTTTGACTTTTATAGCGAACTTAATGTTTTTATACTTCTTTAAACTTTCGCGTTTTGTACACATTATAAACTTAAGACTTAACAGGGCCGAAACGTCGGGTAATAAAGAGGTATGTATATATCTCAATAATCGCGTAAAAGACCCGTTAGTCTTAAGTTTAATGTTTTTGTAGACCAAATATTACTTTGAGTTGTAATTAGTAATATCAGTCTTACGTTGGTATATGTCCATTATAGAAGTAAGTAATTACAGTTGCTGGTGAGATATCAATCAAGTTCTAAAAACCGGCCAAGTGCGTGTCGGGCCACCAATAAGATAGGGTTCTGTAGTTACCCATAAAAGCCTCTATAACTTCTGAACTAACAGAGTTATACCATCCGTTACAGTTTTTCTTAAAAATTTATTACATGAACTACCATCTTGATTTTTTTATGTTTTTCAGGCCATCCATTTAGATTTTAGAGGGGGTTTTCGCAAAAATGCTCTTCAAAGCTATCTTATTTATTTTAGCCCTCTGTCGGCGTAGAAAATATACATATCCATGCAAAGTTTCATGTTTATAGCACTAACGGTTTGGGACGAAAGCCGAGGACAGACGGATGGACATGACGAAACTACAAGGATTTTGAGAATTTTACTACGGCACCCTAAAAATTTAAACGTGTTCATTAAATCTTACATAGGTCTAATTACTTAAGATTTTTACAATATTTAAGACACAATAAATATAGAAATTAACAAATAAATATGAACAATAACTATTAAAAATTACGCTGTTTATTATAGGCACATTTTTTCCAAAACTAAAGGGAGTCCTTTGAATAAAACTCATGTTCCTCACATATACATTATATTGGATTCATCTGATAAAAAAACTGTAGTACTCTGAAAAGCCGGATTTTAAGTTTAATTTCAGGAATTCAGAAACCTAAAATAATGCTTTACAAATGTTCACTGAAATCAACGAAATTTGAAATATAGCATCCTCATATTTCGCAATGCTATTCATTTCAAGCAAACCATGGAACCCTATCGACATTACCACGCACATTTTGATAGGATTGACTTTATCATCATCTTTAACAACCGTTTACTGTATGCAATTTACCCTCTTTTACCCATTCCCATTAATATCTTTAGAACTAAAGTAACTAAACAATATTACTTGACTATTGTTAAACAAATGTGATCCCTATAACTAGTGTCTATGTGACCAGAAGGTAGTGTAACGGCCACGTCCACTTTAGACAGTGGCGATGACGTCAGCTCCGCTAATTGTGACGAACACTCACTGGATCTTGATGTCATTGTTCTTGCTGTAAGTTAAACGATATAATGAGAAGTCGGAAGAAAAGATACAATTGTGTTGAGAAAGTTGCTTAAAAAACTAGCAGGAGCTATCTAGACAAGAAGAGATTTCAGCTGTCTAAAATGGATCATCTATTATTAAAGGTGAATCATAACATGGTATAAAACAAAGTCACTTTTGTTCCCTATGTAGAAAATGAAAGAGACTCTCAGCATGAAGGAATCTAAGCATACGTATGCTTAGATTTTTAAAACAACATTTTGATTTTGATGCGGTTTCCACCAACGGATAGAATGGTTCTCGAGGAAGGTTTTTGTGTATATTACTATTTTATTTATTATTTATTTAATAAGTACATACATATTATATCTATATATAAAAATGAATCCCTATGTCCCTTGGTCACGCCATCACACGTGAACGGCTGGACCGATTTTGCGTATTTTTTTTGTTGTTTTCGTAATTATCAGGAGAAGGATCTTATGTAAGAAAATAAAAGTTATGCGGAACATTAGAAAAATGAATGCGGGACGAAGTTCACCGGGACAGCTTGTTACTTATAATTTAATACTATGTCCTACAAAACTGTTTTCACAGTTTGTTTGTGGGAACGTGATGTAATACAAAAATAAATTAATACAATTATACATATTAACAAGTAATTATCAAAATTTAATTAACAATAAATACAATATAATACTACATTGCCTAAAATGTGTCCATCCGTATGTCTGTCTGCCTGATCGACCAATCAGGCAGACAGACAGACAGATATAATTTGTCAAGCTCGGAGGTCCTAGTATTTATATTAAAAGTGAAAACTTAAGAGTGTATTTTTTTTCACCTCGTAAAAATGTCTGGAATTGTTAACCAATTCCATAAAATGGTCTGAACATGAAACACTATGTCTTCACAATAATTATAATATTATTTTATCAACAACACACAATAATCGTAAAATTGAGGTCTGTTTCTCCGTACACTGTTATGACTTGACAATATATAATCGTTTCGTACAATAAATGACAAAGGCACTCACAAGGCGAGTAGCAACTGGACGCGGAGTCTCCGGAAGGGCTGTAGGGCTTCATCTCGTAATGGTTACTTCCCGTCGAGGAGTGCTGTCTACTGCGGTTCCCAAATGGGGACGAATAGCTTGGGGAGAGGAAAATAATGGCGCATAAGGGAAATTGATGTGGAAACTTATTACTTTGTAAACAACAATATAATACAAGAGAATGTTTTGGAAGAATATTTTTGGGGTCATGATAAAATTTTTCACATTATGTAGTCATGTTAATTCCAATTGCAAATACAAAACAGTATCAATAGTTATCCAAATACCCAATTTTACAAATATAGACAACTGTTATTGAAACACGCATAAATCGACGAACGATTTGGAATTAAATCTGGCAATAGATAATTTCATAATTGCATAGATTGACACATAAGATACATTTTATCAACCGACTTCCAAAAGAAAAGGAGATTTTCAATTCGACTGTATATTTTTCCTGGTTATGACTTCCTATGAGAATAAGGAAATACAAAATCAGTTAGTTTATTGTGCTATAAAGATTTAAGATGCTTAAGACTAAACCCACCTGTCTCGAACGTGAGGCATATCATAATGGTTGTCGGGTCCCTGCATCCAGTACTCGTTACAGGTCCTCGTCAGGTCGGGCGCTGCATTGTTCTTGTCACGGCTGGGGTGGGTTTTAGGTATACCTGAGTTGATAAAATATAAAACCAATAAGATTTGAATCAATACTGAAATATTCACAGAGAACTTACCAAACTAATAATATTCAACTTCAAACTTGGTAACTACTCCATATTACCCCCACTGCCCCCACTGCACTGTGTTCAAAAAACATCTTATAACTGTCTTAGAACCGGTTAAATATGGAAAAATCCAGGTGCAAAATAAATAAAATAATCTGGTTTCTCACCCTAGTACTTCACTTTATGCCCCTTTTTGTGTGAAGTTCTTGAAGATTCAACAGGATAACAAAGGCTAAGAAACCAAATACTAGTTACCTATTCTGCCTGCAGCGTATCCTGGTCTGTTTTTATATTTGCACCAAACGTAAAATATAGCGGCTCCAGCTAGTAACATAGCGACCGTGATGCCCACTCCAACGTACAGTGTCGTATTGTTTGTGTAGATCCCTGGTAGGAAGAAAATTTAAAATAATTCAAATCCTCAATATTTCATGAAAATGATGAGAAATATAAGTAACTAAACGAAAGATAAGTAATTAAACACTGAAAAAGGTAAAGGTGAAAGTTTAAACGCTTGGTTTTGCTCCTAAACTCCAACCACAGAGATTGTTTGGTGATAACCGGGAAAAGCCACCAAAATTTAAATCAGTTTTTCTTGAAGTTTTTCTTGTAGTTTTGTTTGAAGCCACGGTTCGCTTGAAAATAATAATAAAACTTTGACGTTTAAGTTTCCTAGGGAAGCGAAAGAGATCAGTGGCAGTTACTACAATGACAAGTGTAAGGTTCTTAAATTACAGAAGAAGGAAAGTGCTGTCCTTAAGCGTACGCAAGACAGCAGCTAATTGATGACTGATCTATAATTGGTGGATTACCACCGTTTTTGCATAGGAAACGCACCAATGACGTCACTCACCATTGTATCACAACTGCCCTAGGACGGCTTTCCTAGGAAACCGAAGCTTAAGGGAAATGGACAGACAGAAATAATGTAAGTAATTAGATGACATCTATATCCAGATCGTACTCATGCCTGTGGCGCAGAGCCCGTCCACACAGGCGGCGTGCTGAAGCGTGGCGCCGGCGCAGTCGCCCGCGCAGTGGCGCCGCCGCACGCGCACGCAGTCGCCGCTGCAGCTCGACCACGAGCTCCACGGAGACCAGGACGCGCCTACGGAACAATGATCATGTAGGTACCTATGCGACCAGAATCTCGCCAGCTAGAAGTGTCAGTCTTATCGATAATCCAGCTGAGTTTGTTTATGAAATATACATGAATAAATGACCAAAAGATCAATAAAGTCGATCATAGTAAATTTGAAAACAGTATTCAAATTTTAAGCTCTTCAGACCATATTGAAAGTTGCTATTTTTCACTCCAGTATGAATACATTTTGACTTTGCAGTTGCACCGATGATACTCTTTTCTTAATAGCAAATTATCATAAGGCTATTAGCATACGATGAGAAGAAATAAATATGATACACTCACTATTACACGCGACACATTCCTCGTCGCTCTGTGTGGCGTGTCCCCTACACGGCGCGCCCCCATTGGCGGGCGGGGGCTCGGTGCAGGAGCGCGTGCGCCGACGTCCACTCGTCTGGTCTCCGCAACGACATGGTGCCCACGACGACCATTCTGACCACCCGCCGTTTACTAATTTAATTTAGGACACTTTAGTAGCTTCCCTTTGAGTCTTTTACTTTATCTGATTATATTTATATACTAACTGATGCCTATTGCTTCGCTCATGTGGAACTCATCAAGTTCTTAATTTCCACGGAAACACTATTCTCCGGATAAAATTTAACCTTAGTTACTCTTGGCAAAATCATCTATCTGCCAGTGGATTTCTGTTAAAATCAGTCCAGGTGTTTCAGAGATAGATGGTCACACTACTAATAGGGGGAAAGTCTACCGACGTTACCGGGCACTATACAAAATCCATTAAATTCCAAATAATTCCAAACCATAATTCCATCAGCCTGGACAGATGTTATAGAATGTCAGCAGGCCGGGCAAAGATATTAACAACAAAAAAGTTTATACATCAGCAAATACCATCAAAGGTAGCGAAGACAATGGATTGCAAATAGACAGTGAATAACATACCATAGATAGACAAAACAGCGACGTCAGACTCTCTGCGACCGGCGATGTTCTCAGCGATGCACGTGTAATTAGCCATATCCTGGACAATAATAATATCATTTCTTCAATATTGCAATTATATCATAACGATTAACGGCGCAAATTTTGAAGTCTTGAGCTACGAGTATTGTGTTTTGGTTTGTTTTCTTTGAATCTTACCCAAGACTATTGTTTTTCAAATTCAGAAGGAGGAACGTTCTACCAACTAACCAATACTTCTCTAGCCATGACCTCGAAACTAGTAGTCGTATTATCAATACAATCGTCGTCGATGCGTGTAATTTTTTTTTTAGAAAAGTTTGGAAACTTCATTGATTACAAAAATACAACATATTTATTACAAAATTACTGACTTACTTAAAAACTTTGTGTATACTTTTATAGGTACCTATTTAATAAGTATTGAAACTAGGCGTAGGTAGGTATTTAACGTACCTGTAAACCAACTTTAGGTAAAACAAGAGTTTCTACAGTGGGTTCAATGGTGACTCCATTTCTTGTCCATTTGATGGTAGGTTGAGGAGCAGCCGCGGGTGGGACGCAACTGAAGCTGACAGAACTACCAGCTTCTACGAGCGCTGATAGAGGCTGTTGTGTGAATTGCTTCTTTATATCTGTTAAAAATAAATTATAGTTCTTGGTAAATTAATGATAAAATGGCGCTAAGGGACCCAAAAGGTCAAAAGCGGTCAATATGACCACATTTGAGCAGTTATAGAAGGCACGCCTTTTGCCGTATCCTGGATTTGGGTGTTTTTGCCAAAGCCTCGTCGTCTCTCTGCAAGTGCACCACATGAAGACGAGGATTAGCACTTACTGCACCCAATCGATGATATCGCAGAAGATATCAATCATGTTACTGTGATTCATTGGTTGAAGTACAAACTGTCCATTTTCCTGAACGTACGAGTATTGTCAAAAATAATACGCATCTAAAATTTTAAACTTTAAGCAACACAAGAATAACAAAAACATTCCCAAAGAAATTAATGTCACGCATGCAGTCGGTTGTAAACCTATCATTACCTACCCGATATCTAAGAAAACATGAATTATGAAAGACAACCAATCAACATAGCAATACCGCAATCAACCTACGCAGCTACACAAAAACCGTAGAATCGCTCAATCCGCTACGAGTTTCATAAAGCTAACTATGTCAAGTAGACTTTCATTATTGATGTGCAAATACCGCTACTTGCTGGTTTCTAGGTACTTTCGCTTCAACACACAATCATGTAAATGCACCCTTATATCACAAATAGAAAGCTAGTGAGCATTCATCAAAGTGCAAAGTGCTTGAGTTAACGAGCGGAAATAATGTTTCCTCTACATAATGGTTCCGTTACCCACCCTTCTTAAAAAAGGGATGAAAATAAAAACAGTCGTAAAAATTTTTTGGTTGATAAACTTGTATCGTTAAAGTCGTAAGACGTCTACAAAGAGAAGAATTGTAGCGTGAAGATAATAAATAATCAAATATTTTTGGGATGTACACTACTTGATAGGATCTTATAGGATAAAGAGAAGAAAATTCACGTCACAAATTGACCGCCTTCGAAAGTAGTAGCTTTCATTTAAAAAAAAAACAAAATCGGTTCCCCTAGTCCAGAGATAGATAACAAAAAAATAAAAAAAATGCAGTCGAATGTAGAATCTTTTCCTTTTTTGGAAGTCGGTTGAAAACTATTCCACGCAGACGAAGCCACTCCTCAGCCAGTCTATACTATATTATAAAGAGGAAAGAAGATTGTTTTTTGTTTGCATTGAATAGACATTGAATCAAATCAAAATCATATAAAATGTGTCAATAATTTGTGTGCTGTATACATTCGAATGCTTGATACAAACGACGACGACCGTGTACGACGACCGTGTTGCTCTATGGCTTGATATTATTACGCCCATTAATTGTGCCCGGTGTTGAATGATGTCTGTCTGTTAACCTGGAAAGGTTTTTTGGCAATGACATTGTAAAATAAATATATTTAAATTAAACAAAAAATTATGAGATATTTATTTTAAGATTAACCGAAAACAGTACATCAACTGAACACGCTCCACTATCACATATCGTTTTCGCACCATTGTCTACTAATCGACATTATACAAGAAAACTAAACTAACTTATCAAAAAATATTTCCCACTATTGATGCAATGACAATTAAGTTTCCCATAGCAAACAATAGCAATGTATTATTATCTAATCGATACTAATATGTTTAGTATTTACTTTGAGATTCATATTCATTAAGAAATACCTGATGAGGTTTGGTTGATTGATTTTCGTTAAATGTTATAATCTCTGGAAGTAAAGCAGTACTTTTAAATTGAAAAAATATTTTTATGTTGTCTATTTTATCGAAGAAGGCTACGGGCTGTAGTATAACATCAATAGGATAGAAGTAGCAATGAAAAACGTTGCAAAAACAAAGAAAATAATCTCTCTCTTGTCCTTGTGTAAGAACTTGCGGGCGAAGTCGCGGGCGTCAGCTAGTCAGCTAGCATGCGATAAACTCGACTGCGATTCCTGAATGTTCATGCGATATTGACGTCTAAGCCGCTGAGGAGAATTCCACATTTCGTTACCGAGAATGTACGAGTACATAGTTTCTCTATTGTTCGATAAATTCACGGGTAATTTCATACTAAGTCATAACATTTGGAATTTCACTTTAGATGATTTAGAAATTATTCGTTTCCGCAGATCATTATTTGACTTGGCTTTTGGCAATTATTCAACGGTAAATTTCCAGATATTAATATCATTCCAGATAATGGTTGATGAGGTATGAGGCCGTCATCCATATTTAGAACAATAAGACTTCGAAAAAATTTAAGAAAAAATATTCCAACAAAAAATGAAATTTAATGCATGACTAAAGATATAGCTTCTGAAATCTCAAAAATAGCACTAACTAAAATCTTCTGATCGGGAAAATATTCTGATCAGGATAGCAGACAAATTACAATCAATCCCTAACTTCTGCCGTAAACTTCAAAGAAAAAAATGGGTATCACGTTTAATTACAAACTGTCTCTTCTTCTTTACTTTAAATCTAAGACCGACTTCATGTCACCTCACCACACGTAGTTTTCACCAAGTTTCAAATGTCATTTGGTTGATTATATTGTTTCAACGTGTCGTGTCGTGACGCGGCGTGGGGCGTTTATTTCTAGACAATGCCAGCCGTTAATTGTCTGCACTCCGTTTTATTTTGGTCCTCTTATTGTGACAATTTATGCGTTACTTTCTGTTGTGAGTTACGCTTGACAGTCGTTTCTTTTTTAAAGTTAATGAGATAGGACACCTAACGAAGTGTTACGGAAGTTTTGAAGATTTCTTTATACATGCACACAATCTCTCTTTATAAATAGAGAGTGATTGTTTATGTTATGCTTACATGTGTACATAATATGCCAGTACTTAATCTGATACAATTTTCAGATTTTTTTGCTATCAGACCAAAGCATAATATCCAGCAGCATGTCCGTATTTCAACAAATGAACTGCGTGCCGATGAAAATGGCATGAGCACTGAGATTTTTCTTTTTGCCAGACGTTTATAAAATTTTGATCTAAAAGGTCCGAAAATGCGAGTTTTCACATTGCACGATGTCGTCACGATAATTTACATTCTTGCCTTAGAGCACATTTTTGCGCTCCAGAAAATAACTTGTAAGTAAAGTTGGGTCGGATTTGTAAATACGATAATATACATCAATCTGTCATGCGTCTGTATACTCCTAATGTCCATTAGTAAATGGTCCTTGACATATTGAAGAAGGTATTTGTACAGACAATTAACACACCATTAAAAGAGTAACTTAATTCAAAATTAAAAACCAATTTCCGATGAAACTTGTCTTAATATTTTACCTTAAGTGTTCGCTCCAAATATTACTAAAGGTCTGTACTATAATTGCTATAATGTAAGATCCAAAACGGGTGATTCCCACTTTCATAACTCAGTGATTGGTAAATAATAGAAACATTTAAATGTTAATCACTTATAAACATTAATAGAACGCCATTAAAGAGCGGAAACTATTAACTAGTTGGAATGAAATATATTAATGAAAACAAAACTGAGAGCGATGGATTTAATCCCACTTATGATAGTCGTAAAATTTTTAATTATAGCCGTTATTATGTTGTGAATATTTATGAGGAACATCATGCCTCAGTAGGTCCTTGACAGGGAGGTTATAATTATAGGGTCTTCAATTTAGAACTCTTGTTAATATTGTAGCTAAAACAAGTAAAATAAACGTTCCATCCTCCCCCATCCTACTTTTCATCTTATAATAAAGCATTATTATCATCCTTACCACTGACACAGGCGTACATACAATGAAATACCGAATAGGGTGTTATTTGGAAGACAAATGTAGTTTATTGTGAATAGTTCCCGATCTGTGCCGATGAACTTCCAGTGTCCTTAAGTAAAATAATTCTTAAACTTTGAATATGTGTTGCTTCAACAAGCTGAAACTAATTACCGAACGGATTTAGCTGAATTTTTGGTACCTGATAAAAACCAAGACGAATAAATAACGAGGCAGGGGAAATAGCACATATCCCTGGAATACTAGGTTACTTTGAGACTTTGTTGAGTTCGAGCAGTCGCTAGTTTGCCTTTAAAAGTTTATATCTAAATCAGATTATTATGTTATTAGAAAATACTTACATGCAAATTCAATATAGACACTTTGACTGCGTATCTTGCCTTTACTATTCCATGCAAAGCACTCGCAACCATACTTTTTGTTCCCTCCATCGATATCACTCCTAGTAACATTTAGTTCTGCTTCAACAACCCTCACTCCATTATGAGGATCTACATGATCCAGCTGAACAGTCTTTTTCGTATTCAAATCATTACATTTAAAATATACTTGTAATGCGTTTGCTGCTCTACAAATTAGATTTGCTGGTCTATTTCTTAGAACATAAGAATTCTTCGGTTCTAGTTGGAACATTGGTAAACCTTCAATAGTTTCATCGTTCTCTGGTAGTGGTATGTAGTCATCTTCTTCTTCTGTTTCTGTTTTAAAGTCAGAAAGGTATGGATCGAAGTTGAGTAGACCGTCTGGGTGTATGTATTCTGGTCTCATTTCTTTTGTAGTGTGTTCAGGATCTATAACATAAAGAATGATATTAATTTGACTGTAGTCGTAGACTTTTAACGAGTAGAAGTAGGAGGAGTACGAATATTATTAAATCTGAAGAGTAAAATCGGCAAGGACAAAATTTTACTTGTCAAATAGCAATAGAGGTACATTGACTGCATGGTAATAAAGTAGAAAAAATCCATGATCAAAAAACACTTCAACCATTGTTATAAAAATCGGCTTCAAAATACCGAAATGAGACCAAATGATTGTCAGAATGGGATCAAATTGAAATGAGACCACTCGGGAAGAAGTCCAAGATATGAGGCAACAAACACAAAAAATATACAGACGAATGAGCACCTTCTTTTTTGAAGTCGGTTTAAATGACTGCATTGGTATGTTTGCAGGTCTATTAGATACTACGGATTCAATCCGGTTAGTCATAAGGAAAATCATCTCCCCACTCGATATTTTTAAAGTTACAACAAACGAAATATATCAAAAGCCATTTAGTTAAGATGTTTCTTATCTGTACTCCAATGGGAATGTTTGTCATACATAAATAGCTGTCTTCTTCGGTAGATAATTTAAGATAAATGCAGGTAAGTGCAGTCAAATTTATAACTAGTATCATAAATATTGAAGTCAATGGAGATAAAATGAAGTGCAATGGAACTAATAAAGTTCTACTACATTATAATATCAGATGTATAAGCGGGGTGATAATATCCTGGCTATGTCCTGGATTTTGGTTTGAATTACTGAGTGGTTTTGAATATTCTACAGTGCTCGGTAACGGCGATTAGCTTGCCCCATGTTATGTGTGTCGAAATAATTACCAGCAAGCACACCTACGTGTGCCTATAATCATCATCCACCGAGCCTTTTCCCAACGCAGTTGGGGTCGGCTTTCCAGTCTAACTGCGATTCGGTTGAACTTCGATATTTTTCGTGAAGCGACAACCATCTGACCTCCACAACCCATGGGCGATATCGAAGTTCTGCAATTTGTATGACAACCGGGACCCACGGCTTAACGTGCTCTCCGAGGCACGAAGGGGTCTCAATCTCTTACGAAATGGTCACCCTTCCTAAAACCAGCGTGAGTCGATGTTGTTTAATCTTGGCAATGAGTTAACATTGTCGGTTATCACTAGATCACGAGCCCCCCGTAGCCTATATAATAATAAATCACTTATCCTACTAATATTATAAACGCGAAAGTTTGTGAGTATGTATGTATGTATGTATGTATGTATGTATGTATGTATGTATGTATGGATGGATGGATGTTTGTTACTCTTAATGGATTTTAATGAAACTTTACAATAATATAGCTTATACATCAGAATAACACATAGGCTACAATTTATAAAGATATTGTGTGAATTGTTCAAAATATGACGCGGCGCGACGGGAACGGGAAAAAATGCAAATTACCACGCGGACGAAGTCGCGGGCGACCACTAGTTTATAATAATAAGATAGACCCATATAAATTGCTTCAATAGGAATATTCAATATTAATTAATTAAAGTCAATATTTTCAATTATACATAAGAATTATAAATTATACACGTTATGTCATTGTTATTAAAACGCTTTTATTAGCTTCACTTGTATGTATGTTTGTAACCGACTCTTTTGGGTTTGATTTTCCCCTACTTTGAACGATCAGATTTTGCACACCTGTCAAAGACCGATGACAATGCAATAATTCGAATGAAAATTAAAAAAAAATGAAAATAAAAACTAAAAAATGAAAAATAAATAAGTAATAGTTTAAAAAAAACTAAAAAAACACGCTTTTATAGAGAATCCAACTAAAAAGTAGAAAATAAATTTTAATTAGAATTAAGAATAGTTACGTTTGAATAAGAAATAGCAAGCGTGTTTTTTTAGTTTTTTTAAAATTTTTTTTTTTTTAATACAAATTCAATTCATAATTACAATTATATAAGCTATGTATGAAATATTGATGGCTACACAGGGGGTACAAGACAGTAATATATTAATCGACAGGTCATCACCAAAGACCTTATAATACAATGGACATAGGATCTAGAACAAATCGCAAGAAAATAATGTCCCGAGTCGACCTATACATTATACATAGGCATACATAGATATAAACAAATTTCATATTAAAATTTAAACCTTGATTCAACGGAATAGGGTTCACTTTTGCTTGCACAAATTTATCGTATTACGTAGCTTCTATCTGTCCGTCTGACTAATTCACCTTATGCAGATTCAACTTGAACTACGTGATCATAGAAACAATGGAGTAGGTTTATTTTGTTAAAGTCTTTTAAGGATTCCATGATATGTATCTACGTACGCGTAATAATTAATGTAAGACTATAATAAATTCCATAATCTTATAAATTGTAATTACTTGTTTATGTTAGACGAAATAAGCTGAAAAACTAATTAACGACTGACAAAGATTATTTTTATTCGAGTCAGTTTCATAATAAGTAACTGTAGTGTATGAATAACAAAAAGGGAATTAATGAATTTAACTAATTATAATATTATAAATGCCAAACTTCTTGCGGGTGTCAAAGTTCTTCCGCTTTCATTACTATTTTCATAACGCTATGTCGCTACGTCTACTACAAGATAGCCGTGTTTCAAGTGACTGAATTAGTTGCTAAATCATTAATTTATTTTATCTTATGGTTAATATTTGGGATACGAAATTATTGGCTACTAGCTGATCACCGTGACTCCGCCCGCGAGATATAGTTATCTCGGCCCCGATTCCCGTGGGAATACATTACCGAGAATCCAAATAAAAAAAAAATAACAGTACATACACGAAATAAAATGACATGTGTAATTATGTAATTATATTTATGACAAAACAATGATACCCTGTGAAAATTAAAAACATTTTTGGGCTTATCTCCTCCATCCCAATCAAAAGAAAAAATTGTATTCAATCAAGGGATTCTTGTACAAGTTTCATAAAGATCGGACCTCTTTTTGTTATGGCCATAAAATGAGCCGAACAAACAAGATTGTTATTTTTTGGATCAAAATATTCTTCTCGCCGTGCTAGGGCAATAATATTTTTCCATTGTGCACAGTGTACTGAATCCCGAGGAAAACTGAAATAGATGTTGGTTCATATAACGAAAAAAAAATCATAAAGAGCCAAGGCATCTCCACTATAATCTTTGTTCCAAATAGTTTCATCGCTATCGGTAATCCGAATAAATCTGAATGGTCATTTTGTTAGTACATTATTCAGTGAAAATGAAATGGTCTCTTTCTTTTTACTGAGCTTGGGATGAATTCGAAAGAGACAGATAGATACTTCGGTATTGGACTGGATTGCAATATTTACTTTTGTCTTTTAATTTATTATCGACGAAATACTGTATTTTAAGTGAAATAATAAATTGCAAATGATAAAACAAAAGCTTATTTACTGAAAATATGATACACCGTCTTCAATTTGCTTTTTTTTTTCGTAGTTTTTACACGTTTTTACAATATAGTACGGCATTGTGCAACGTGTTGTCGTTCAGTTGTCAAAATCAACACTGGCGCGCGATTGTTTCTCTTTTAGCGTTTTGTTTCTCTTTTAGTTCGGACACTTTTGAGCGATGATCCAAAATCCTTTTTTTTTTTTTTTTTTTTTTAATATTACTATTGTATATAAAATCATTGGTCAACACTATAAATTACTGTTGTTACTCGTCAGCTTCCAGATCCATTCTTTGTCAATGGTTTTAAATAAACTCTTTGTCAAGTACATTACTGTGGAATTTTTACAAAGTGTGATTTTTTTTATATATACGTGTGATTATTATAAGTATGTACTCGTTTTATATATATTTATAAAAGAATAGGTAAGAGTGTCGTTGGCCTGATCATTCTACACCTGTCATGTAAAAATATACTAATTTACCCCTGTCAAAGTCAACAGAGCAGAACTAATAAATTAATGCATTCTGATCAACAAAAACTCTTACTTTGCCGACCTAGGTTGAACTACCTGCGAGCAACAACCCCATATGTCCCAAGTTCGATCCCCGTTCGTATCAAATATTTGTACGATCTGATAATTTATTTCCGGAATTTATGTGCAACGGTAAGGAAGGGTTTTTTTTAAGTACGCGGCCGCTCCTTCGTCCATGGGCTTCTCTGATATGGACCAAAAGGACATTGGATTGGACATTTGTATAGATTTAAACTGCGTATATCTGCTGTATGTCTGTGGCTTAGTAGTTTCCGAACAGACGCGGATATTATTTTTCGAAAGTTGATTTGATTGAGATAGATTTTGAAAATCATGAGAGCATTTCTTAGATTATGAAGGATCCTGAGGACCTCGCACACTGGTCGAACTATTAAAATTTTTTCTTTTATTGTGTATTTATAATACCCTATCATAGCCTATGTTCTCAGGCATAATGTAGTAATGTATTCTAAATGCTTGTTAATATTTCTAATTTTTTCATTACCTAATAAAATACAAACATTTATTCTTTATAATATTAAGAAGTATAAATTAAACAAAAGAAGGCCAGTAGATGATATCAGATTACAGCAAAAGACTGCTAACCGGTGTCCCACAGGTATTGAACCGAAATTATAACGATACAAAAAGTCGTTTCGCATCGGGTTACTGTATAATGCGTATAGAAATGAAAGCAAATAAACCGGTGCTGTACACGTTCTGTGTAATTATATTCTATTCTAAGAATATAACTGAATTTATTAACTAACGTTCCCCTTTTAGTATTTATTAATGGGTAGGTACCTACCTACTTCTTGAATACCCGTTGGGTTACCGGTCGTTTCAGAACTAAAGACGCTTAAGGATTCCCCAGCTTTTTAGGGTTCCGTAGTAAAAGTAGGTATACTTATTTATTTTTGCGAAAACAGGAAAACCTCCCTCCTAAAATCTAAACGGTTGGCGTAAAGAATCTGAAAAAAATCATGATGGTTGCCTACGTAATGAACGTTGAAGAAAAACTATAACGGATGGTATAACTCTTTTAGTTCAGGAGTTATAGATTCTTTTATGGGTGATTGGAACCCATGGACGTATTATAAGAGACGAACCCTATCTCATGCGTGGCTCGACACGCACTTGGCCGGTTTTTGTTCCTAAAATTATCTAGTAAGTAAGTACTAAAAACTAAGTAATATCAGAATCTGTTCGAGTACTCAACCTCAGACCTACTCAAAATCGACCACGATGGATTAACTTAAGGCCAAAATAAAACACACACAAAGAAAAAGAAATACGCGTATATTATATGTTGTTTATGATTCTGATTTCCAATCAGACTTGCCAACTTAGTCGTTCTGTTAGTTTTAACCAAGGGAAGTTTCTTTCATAAACATACTTTTTTTTCACTATTTAATAGATAATATTAGAGGCTTGTCCAAGCGCTTGCGTAAAGCCGTGATGAGTACATAATTATCAATCACGTCCGTAATTCGTGATAATCTCATCGGCAGTTTCCGGATTCTGCCAATAAGATTCTAGTGGCTTAAGGACTCTCATTGGCTGATACCGGAATCTGCAATTAAAATTCTTGCGAATTACGAACACTACTGACAGTGTAAACACTGCTTTAGTAGCAGGTTTAAATCAGTAGTGTTGTAGCCGGGACGAACTGATGTCAAAACTCTAATGCATGTAGAGTGTATCTATTTACATTATTCTGTTAGATTTCTTAGCCTAAGCAGTTCGTGCTGACTATCATCTTATCACTGTGTAAGTGGCTACCGTCGAACCCGCTACCAAGTTATGCTAACACGGCCACAGTACGGTTGGAAAGTAACAACAGAACTGACATTCACTGACAAGATCTATGCAAATGGTATGAAATTACTCGATACAAGGCTTAACTATCGTACTGTATTAATAACTAGCCGTTGCCCACGGCTCCTCCAGCATGTCGTTTTCCCATTCCAGTTTCCCACTAGCAGAAAAGCAGGATAAAACAGGTAAAAAGTAGTGCAATATTGGTTTGTTTTCCACACCGAATTATAAATATGTTAGGACAATTCACACAACGCCATCTACAACTAAGCAGAGCTTGTGATATGAGTACTAGATAAACCGATATAAATACTTATATAGGAATCATCCAGACTTCGCCACAAACGTATGTGTCATCACACAAAGTTTGTCCCGACCGGGAATCGAACCCGAGACTCCGGCGTCGAAAGCGGATCATCAATCAATTTTATCGGTTTAATCCTCATTAAAATCGGTTGACTCGTTTTTACGTGATGCCCGAAGAAACATAACATTACAATTGAATAAGATATATATAACATTACAATTGATAAATGATTGAGTCAAAAATAATGAAGAAAATCATACACATACAATCAATCGCCTGTTTGCCTTAAGGGAGCATCTGTGTTGCACGCTGGAAGCAGGTCAAGAACTACTTACAGGGCAAAATATCTCAGCGCGCTAGGTTCCAGGCTCTCCACATAATGTGGAGTCTTCTGGAGTTCCTTAAGGAGATCAAATGGATTAAGTGAGAAAATCCCATCTGCACGTAAAACCCACGTCTTCGACTTGGTGTTGCGGAGCCCGTTACAAAAAAATATTTTATTTTTTCAAAAAAGTCTCGATTATAATCTGGTGCTAAGGAGTATCTTTGACAATATTGTTTCATTACAATGATAACATAATTCCGTGTCGTGCTCGTATACTTGCGCAAGCGCAAACGTGCCTAGTTTCGACGAACAGGCCACCCATTATTTCCTGTCTGCCGCTGGATGGGACAAATGTGAATATGCATGAATGTACATGCATAATAAGATCGGTCATGCAGCTATTACTGAGGACCGTTGAAGCTCGTATTGTAGGTACTTACATACTTAACTAGTAACTACAAAGTTACAAGTTACAATATTGTTAGTTCTTTCCCTGACAGTATCCACATAACATGATTGTATCACAATTAGAAGACTTAGAGCCATTAACTTCTAGTTGTTAACATTATGAAGCTTAATTTATTTATAAAGGTTGGTCCTTAGTCCTTATCAACCAAACCCTTGCCAACCAAATATCAAATTGAAGATATCTTGAAAAGTATCGGTTCCTGGCAATTATGGATGAAAGCTCATTTGAAAGTCGAAAAAGCGAAAGCAGTAGTAGGTACTTGTAGGTACTAAGTACCAACCCATCAATTCCAAGATCCATGCTAGCAGAAATGTAAAGGGATGTATGGGATGATGTATGGGAAATGGGAAATGGGAAACAGCAAGACTGTTGAATCACTTACAACAAAAACTTCAAAAACGCAGGATTCAGCTGTAAAATGGTCTAAATTTCCAAATACATTTTAATGAACTCAATGTTTTAAATTACCTATCTTTTCTTCAACATATTTGTATGAAGATGTATAGTTATCTAAGATCTCTTTCTTTTTTCAGCTAACTATTAAAATTTAGCTAATAAAGGTACCAATAATAGATAAGAACCGTACCAAATTTATATCGCCGTCCCCACAGAATAATATCAAAATTGAAACCTCTACTTAAATAATTACCTACCTACTTAACGTACCTACCTATCCCTGCCATTAACATTTCTGTTTGATACTTAGGTATACTGGATATTATGTCTCCATTCCACATGTTTATAAATTACCCCTTACCAGACCGGTAAATCCAAATAAGGCTCTCACGACAATATTATGCAAACAAAAGCATAAAATCGATTGCTCATTAATATTAAAACACAAACACAAAACTTATAATCACAACTATTTAATTAATCAATTACCCCCGTTCATGACGTTTCGTATACACACGATGAAAATCACCAAAACTCTGTAAGTCCTTTTCAAAAACATCACTGATTTTCACAAAAACTTCATTCAATGCCGCGATGTTTACGAAGAGCGAATGAATGAACGACAACAGCGTGCGCGCGTCGCGGCTGTTCGCGGCTCACTGAATTTTCTCTGTTTATTATGGCAAGGCACGGGTTGCACCCCCATAAGTCCACATACTTTGTAACACTACCGTTCACATGGAGTCTCCAATTAATATTAATTGCATTTCCTTTTTTAATTTTTACCAAATGGCGTCTAGATATATTGGAACAATTGAAAAGTAAATAGTTCTAATTAATGAAGGTGGGAGTATGTTCAGTTGCGGAAGTTGTAAATTGAAGTTCAATTAGATTCTGCTTGTGTAGGAGTAACTACCTACTAGTGGTTACCCACATGGTTAAACATTAAAACACCATTTGAGCCTTTTGGCCTCATTTCCCGCGCTAATCAAAAAAACTCACCATGATAAAATGCCCTACTGCCAAGTTTCATGAAGATTCGATAAAAAAATGTGGCTGATATTTCGAAACACTCATACAGTAAGTACCTACAGATAGACAGACATACCTACGAAAGCAAAATTGTGAAATGTAGACGCTTAGCTCAATTTTAAATTGATTTTATCCAATACTATACTATTTTTAAACATAAGGTACCTAGGTACCCAAAATAATAATTAGATACAGTACCCAAACATTGTGCAAATAAGTTTTTTACGAATCTAAAAGAATGATTATATTAACTTTTAAATGCTACGGGTTTTAATGAGGATGCATAGTAATAAATGTATGATGGCTAATAATAATTTAATAAACTCCGATTGATAAATTCGTTTTAAATGCTACGTTTCAGACTTGTAGCGACATCTATCATGAACTAGTGAACTAGCTTTACGACCGATAGCTCTGTAGTAGACTCTCAGCTGCTATAGGTATTTTATGTACTTAAGTAGTTCCCTTTAATTTTCATAGATGGCGTGGTACTAAAATTCTTTGCGGTTCCATATTACAATATTAGATGTCGCTGTTAACGAAAACTATAGTGCTGGTATCTATCGAAAAGTGTGAGTATTAATTTATAGTAAGGGTGGTAAAGCGGCTAACTAGTAAACTGAACTTGGCTAAAAGTCATGTCTGTTTTAACTAGTCACAACAGATGGCTTTACTTGTCAGTCTCCATCGTCAAGGCAAAGTAACCTTAGGTACGACTCCAAACGAACGGCTCCACTGGAAATACCGTCTAGTGTCACCAGAGACGCCCGCAGCAATGGATATGGGAGCGGCCGCGGTCTCAACCAAACAACTTTTTATCTTGTCCCGCACCTGGAGCTAACTATGTGAAATAACTAGTTCTTATGTGCTGGACTATCAATCAAGCATTACCCTGACATTGGCAAAAGAGTCGATGCACGATGGAGCCACAACCCTTTCCTCCCAAATCATAAAAAGGTATTATAATTTTGAACAAATTAAAATCGACTTCAACCGTAAACTAAAAAGTAATTTGGGGTATGTAAAGTTCTCTTCAATACAAATTAATCAAACCCAAACACAACGTAACTGCTGTAAGTATTTGATGAGTTCCCTCGACTGGCTTTCGGCTCCCTCATCAGATCGACTCTAAATTTTCATTAAATGTTAATCATCATCATTCACCGAGCCTTTTCCCAACTCAGTTGGGGTCGGCTTTCCAGTCTAACTGCGATTCGGCTGAACTTCGATATTTTCCGTGAAGCGACTGCCATCTGACCTTCACAACCCATGGGCGATATCGAAGTTCTGTAGTTAGACCGCGAGGATTTTTGATTTAGGGCTCCAACTACCCCTAACGACTGCCATAGATGTTTGTATGACAACCGGGACCGACGGCTTAACGTGCTCTCCGAGGCACAGAGGGGTCTCAATGTCTTAAGAAATGTTCACCCATCCTAAGACCGGCCTGAATCGATGTTGCTTAACCTTTGCAATATGTTAACATTGTCGGTTACCACTAGACCACGAGCCCCTCTCATTAAATGTTAATACCTAATGAAATAATTAACAAATGCACTGGTCGCCCTTACAATTTTTTAAGGTTCCCCTAGATTACTCCGAGATTACTACAAGAAATTCTTATAAAATACTAATTCTCTGAGTCATGAAATATCCAGCCTTCTAACCTTGAGAAGCATCGATCAGACGTTTAGCTAAAAAGACAGCGAGCACTCGCACTCACTAAGCCATGGTGTGAATATTTTTTTTTTAATTCTGCGGCCCTAGTCCTCAGCCGCTCTAACGTCCATTGCCGGGCGTCTCCGGTAACCCCAGAAGGTATTTCCAGAGGCGCCCGGCGAAATGGCGTGGGCTAGCGAAACCTGTTACATCTAGTGTCATAGGTCAAATAGTCCGAGACGCCCAGGACTATAGCGGCTATATAATAAATTTTGTTGCCTTTAATCAACATTACAGGTTTAAACTTTTTTCAAAATTACAATATAGCTGCTACTTTTTATTAAATTCATTTGGCCATTTTGGACATAACCCGTTATTTGGGTGCCCGGTGACGGCAATAGGCTTGCCCCTGTGAAGGTGCCTGTAAAACAATCTTTTTTAAAAAGCAATGGTAAGTAACATATTAAAAAAAAAAAAAAACACTAAACTTATTTTAAATTTCTTAATAGCACTATTTTTCGCAGGATTAAAAAACTTTTTTAAATATTTTACTTACCATTGCTTTGTCATGGATTTTCGCCGAGTAACGCCTGGTTGCATCCAATATTTACAATCTTTTTTGTTAGGTAAGTGCATTTATCGAGGAAGGCTATAGGCTATATAACATCACGCTACGACGAGGAGCGAAGCAGCAGTGAAATATGTTTAAAAAACGGGGAGATTTTTTTTTTGAGAACTTGCGTTGCGTGCACTGGCCAAACGGTTATTGTTATGGTTAAAATAATGTACTAAAGAATTATTCCTCTTGAAAAGGTCCAAAAAAAAGTCCGCGACGGCATATACTTATCTATGTTTTAAGGTGAACTCAATATAACATAAAATAGAGAATCACATTCATTCTAAAATACTTATATGTTTTACGGGCGATTGGACGGGAAAAATAATTAAGGGTGACGAAAACCAAACCAAGGTTCAAGTGCCTATAATGTATGTTTCAAATTACCACGCGAATGAAGTCGCGCGCGACCGCTAGTACGTTTATGATCGAGAAATAGACGTAGATTATTTAGGCTCTTTCCCCCGTTTCTCCCCCAATCAAAAAAACTCACGACGAAAAAAGTTTACTCAACCACACTTTTGCCAAGTTTCGTAGATATCGGATAAAAAATGTGACCCCATCCCGGAACACACAAAAAGTCAGGCAAAAGCAAAAGTCGAATTAACACATATTTCTTGGATTTTGGATTTTTGATTTAGGGCTCCAACTACCCCTAACGACTGCCATAAATGTTCGTATGACAACCGGGACCGACGGCTCAACGTGCTCTCCGAGGCACAGAGGGGTCTCAATGTCTTAAGAAATGTTCACCCATCCTAAGACCGGCCTGAATCGATGTTGCTTAACCTTTGCAATATGTTAACATTGTCGGTTACCACTAGACCACGAGCCCCTCTCATTAAATGTTAATACCTAATGAAATAATTAACAAATGCACTGGTCGCCCTTACAATTTTTTAAGGTTCCCCTAGATTACTCCGAGATTACTACAAGAAATTCTTATAAAATACTAATTCTCTGAGTCATGAAATATCCAGTCTTCTAACCTTGAGAAGCATCGATCAGACGTTTAGCTAAAAAGACAGCGAGCACTCGCACTCACTAAGCCATGGTGTGAATATTTCTTTTTTTAATTCTGCGGCCCTAGTCCTCAGCCGCTCTAACGTCCATTGCCGGGCGTCTCCGGTAACCCCAGAAGGTATTTCCAGAGGCGCCCGGCGAAATGGCGTGGGCTAGCGAAACCTGTTACATCTAGTGTCATAGGTCAAATAGTCCGAGACGCCCAGGACTATAGCGGCTATATAATAAATTTTGTTGCCTTTAATCAACATTTCATCGCAAGGCAACAGGTTTAAAGATTTTTTCAAAATTACAATATAGCTGCTACTTTTTATTAAATTCATTCGGCCATTTTGGACATAACCCGTTATATGGGTGCCCGGTGACGGCAATAGGCTTGCCCCTGTGAAGGTGCCTGTACATTCGCATACGACCTCATTGAGTTTATTGTAAATTTGTATTGGCTGGAAGGAATCAGACAATTTAAATATTAAAAAACATTTAAACGGAATCAAACAAATGAAGACAATGGAATAAAAAAAAAGAGATTCGAGGGAGGGCCGTGGCGGGTACCTCAGCTCCGATAGAAGAATTATAAAAGTGTAATATATGTAATAATTGTTAAATACAAACAGTATCGGGGAAACCGCACGCTTTTAGTTCCAGTAGATAAGATCCCTAGTCCTTATAAAAAAACGTTCAACGTTACACGGTCATTACGTGGGACTAAAAATACTGGCAAAATGTGGGTGTGTAATGCACCTCTGCCTACCCCTTCGGGGATATAGGCGTGATATGTGTGTGTGTGTGTGATTGTCATGGGCCATGACTTTCGTGAATATAGTGAGGGTAGTAGATACTTCATCCTAAGACATCTTTACTGACTTCTCTACATTATTCCGAGAAAAACCGTCTTCGTTTAGCATTCCAAATTACTGATTTCAAATTCAAACGGACTAGCAGGGATGCCAACATTGAATATTGATTGTTCAAAAGGCGTTTGGCGCCAAAGCGTATTCTCAATTCAAAATTATTCGAGAACCATCGACTCCTTTTGATGGCGCAAAATATGTAAGTACCTGAAAATTCACCAGTCGCATTTTCAATCCAAATAATATTTTCTACACTTTTCTTACTAGTACCAAAGATATATTCTGGCTCGCTCTTAATTTGCGGTACGGAAATTCAAATTTGACGGGTTGGCTCTCCTTTCCGTTGGAATTTTCAAGTATAATGAGCCAGTAAAGGTGGAACAATCAATAAAAATATCAAAGGTTTACTTACTTTACAGAAATCTTCATATTTTTCTTTACCTACAAACGCTTTTTAGTAACCAGTATTTAAATACTCGTAGGTAAGTCTGTTTTTAACGGACCTAAAAAAAGGAGGAGGTTCTCAATTTGACCTATATTTTTTGTATGTTTGTTAAGTACCTACCATTCTCTTTCGATTTTCGGGACTCAAACCTAGTTGTCTTACATAAATAGTTGTAACTAGCTGCTGTTTGAGGCTCCACATGGAGTAGGTTTTTTTTGTTCTCCCACAGGAACACATTCCTATGAGCTCTAGGTTATTGCTCAGAGGCTATTATTATCATGAATATGTTATTAACAAACATTATTATTTACTTTTAACCGTTCACAATATTATTAGTGGTCAGGGTCACCCATATACTTCTATACTTATATTACTAGGTATGCAATGCATGCTGCTGTTGCAAAAAACTGAGCGAAGTGTTAAATTTTCGAACGACAACGATAATTTTTTTTATGTTACATTGTTTTCAATGGGACCATTGTTTTTTTCGGTGATTATTCCTCGATGGTATGTCCGCTTTTCAATTTTTTTTGTTCTAAACCACCCTTACGCCACACGTTATCACTGTGGTAAGTTTGAAGGAGATCGGTTCAGGCGTTTAGGAGGAGTATGCGGACAAACGAAATACATGAGTCGACTAAGATAGAAGAGCTTCGCTCACTTCTCTCAATAAAGCAGAAGAGTTTGTTTGTTTGAACGCGCTAATCTCAGGAAGTACTGGTTCGATTTAAAACAATCTTTTTTAAAAAGCAATGGTAAGTAAAATATTAAAAAAAAAAAAAACACTTTAAACTTATTTTAAATTTCTTAATAGCACTATTTTTCGCAGGATTAAAAAACTTTTTTAAATATTTTACTTACCATTGCTTTGTCATGGATTTTCGCCGAGTAACGCCTGGTTCCATCCAATATTTACAATCTTTTTTGTTAGGTAAGTGCATTTATCGAGGAAGGCTATAGGCTATATAACATCACGCTACGACGAATAGGAGCGAAGCAGCAGTGAAATATGTTTAAAAAACGGGGAGATTTTTTTTTTGAGAACTTGCGTTGCGTGCACTGGCCAAACGGTTATTGTTATGGTTAAAATAATGTACTAAAGAATTATTCCTCTTGAAAAGGTACAAAAAAAAAGTCCGCGACGGCATATACTTATCTATGTTTTAAGGTGAACTCAATATAACATAAAATAGAGAATTACATTCATTCTAAAATAGTTATATATTTTACGGGCGACTGGACGGGAAAAATAATTAAGGGTGACGGAAACCAAACCAAGGTTCAAGTGCCTATAATGTATGTTTCAAATTACCACGCGAATGAAGTCGCGCGCGACCGCTAGTACGTTTATGATCGAGAAATAGACGTAGATTATTTAGGCTCTTTCCCCCGTTTCTCCCCCAATCAAAAAAACTCACGACGAAAAAAGTTTACTCAACCAAGGAACACTTTTGCCAAGTTTCGTAGATATCGGATAAAAAATGTGACCCCATCCCGGAACACACAAACAGACAGGCAAAAGCAAAAGTCGAATTAACACATATTTCTTTAAATTTTACTCACAAACTTTACACAAAATCTTTGGAGCGCTAATATAAGAGGACTAAAATTACATAATTGTGATCAATATGAACATAAACCTACCTATGTGTTTTCAACAGAAGATATCAGTTTTCCGTGCTCTTAAGGTATATTTCAAACAGCATCGTGGGTCTTTCAGATATAGGTACACCGCGTGCAGATGAGTATGACTTCGGGCCTGAAGATAATGCATACACTAATAAACAATAATAGCAAATATAAGTCCCTACTGGTAAACACTTGAGATGATTATCATAATAGTTTGGCAGAGTTTCGCTCGAGAACCGGATAAAATGGACAAACTTAAGTAAATCCGTATTTGCGGACGGCCGGTTGTTAGAGCCACTTGAACCAAGTTTAGCCTCAACTGAATGAATGGAAGACTTTTACAATATACGACATAGTCGTTCATAAGAAAAAAAAAGTGTGTGTGTCAGCTCCGACGCACGACTGGAGTTTACTCCTTAAGTACGAGTATCTAACCATAACAAATTAGAAAGTTGCGCACTAGAGGTGCGCACCAAAAACGTGACACGATTTTCGTTACTTGTTAGTAGGTTTTACCCCTCGGATTTTTCTCATACCGGGCGCCTTATATATGAAAATCGATTCTTAAGGAGTAAACTCCAATACAAAAGCTATCACACAATCTACTAATGGAATGTATTGTGTTTAGGTACATGGTGTAATTGACTTGGAGTGAGTATCAAATTTATTTATTCAATTCATCAATGTCCATTGACAATAAAAATATGTTTACACAGTTACAATAGCACAGTCACACGAAACAAAATGTTTATACTCGTCCCGCATCATTGCTGGCGAAAAAGTGCCCATGATGCTAGCAGCGTTGCCGCGCTGAATGGCAATGGACAACCTTTGCACCAGAAACGACCAGGAGCGAGAGTCACCGGTCCTCTCCGTAATTCTCCGCCCTACATCCGCGACGAAGCTCTTGGCTTCGGAGCCCCAACTGCCCAAGGTATCTACCGCTACGGGCATAAATAAATAACGCAAGTATTAAATAGGTATTGTAAAGTTCGGCATTGTTGGAAGCACTATATTCACCGCAGTAGGTGAACATTGATAATGTACGATATTGATAACGCAGGACCTACCAATAATTACTAATTCACAATGGTAGTAAATTGGACCTAGATTCAGTAAGTCTTAAAGAAAATTAGGTATACGCCCGTTTTATGGACATTACTAGTATAGTATTCTTATCAAGCAGAAGTTATTTTAAATGAGTTTTTGTATCATGTGCTTCTTTTTGTCTGTGTAAATAAAAAACACACATACTTCATCAATGTCCTCGTCAGCATCGTCTCCGAGCCGATATCGGATGCACCTCGTGTCGTATCCGGAACGTCGTCTACAAATGTTCCTTCTGAAGTGTCATCGCTATTCTCCTATACACTCTGTATCCACCTCACGCGCTACAAACGAACGGACTGAGTCTCCAATTGTTCGAATCTTGGGAGCTTAACTCGATCACGAGTTTAGTTGCCGAGTGATAAACCGCTTTGCAGATGATTAGAGGTAGATTATTTAATTGTCTACTACATGTCAATGTTTAGATGGTAGGTTAATTAATGAATTTGTCGGAAAAGGATTGTGGTTTAATTTTCTGATAACGATATTTTTCCGGTAATTCTATCAAAAGTTGTATTCACTCGTATATTTTGTGCTCGTAGCACTTGTAGTGCAATGCGAATTTTTAACAGCATGTATGATTCAGCCATTTTTTACGTAACTGTCAAGAAAATGTTGTTTTGTTAGAATCTTTTTCAAATCTCCATAAGTCCATGAGTGGTTTACTTTACATTGTTCATGTTATAAATTTTTTGACTTTGTTTTTACTTGCCCTATTATTTTTGACCTATACAGTGTGGGTGTGTAATACACCTCTGACTACTCTTTCAGGGATATACTTACCTAGGCATGCTGCAGTAATATACTTTGTGCAATAATGTAAAACACTATCGTATTAAAAATAACAAATATGGTTCTAATCCTTCTCAACGTCATCCTACTATATCATCCCATCAAACTTATTCCATCCCGCACTTTCGCCCGCAACTGGCAACATTCCCACAGACTACACAAACTTCATTAATTTACTTTTTACTAGCATTGAATTAAAACCTTTTATCTGATTTTTCTTTATCAGTTTTTCGCGCCAGTAATAAAGAAAATTATTTTATTATTGACATTGTTCGGTAAGCTGATGTGTTTTTACGGTTGAGCTGTTTTGTATGAAGATTCGGTTTTTTGATGCACCGATATATTGTTTCGATAAAATATTAAATGCGTTCTGTGGTCACAGGTGCAGAGTTTTATTGGATTTGTTTAATTATTATTTTATTTTATAATATTGAGTTGTATATTCATTTATGATTGTTTCGACACTCGACTACACTAAGGTGAACCTATATTTAATATTAGCACATTTAGCTGTGTAGGGTAAACTGCCTCTGTGGCGCAAGGGTATGAGTATGAAACTGCCGTCCCTGAGGTCCAAGGTTCGATTCCGGGTCGAATCAAATATTTGTGTGATTTACAAATATTTGTTTCGGAGTTTGGGTGTCTTCTATGTATAATATGTATGAGTATATATCAGCCGTCTAGATCCCATAGCACAAGCTTATATTAGCTTCATTTGGGCTAGATGACGTTGTGTGAGAATGTCCAAATATATATCATCATTCACCGAGCCTTTTCCCAACTAAAGTTGGGGTCGGCTTTCCAGTCTAACTGCGATTCGACTGAACATCGATATTTTCCGTGAAGCGACTGCCATCTGACCTCCACAACCCATGGGCGACATTGAAGTTCTGTAGTTAGACCGGATAGCATTTAATAGATATACTTAATGCCTTAGGTATTGTCTACCTGTTAACCTATTGCGGAAGGTGCACTTATTATTTATCACTAGCCACCAATTACTTACATAATCAGCTAAAACAACTATCTCTTGATCGAACAGTTGTTAGTAATTGCGCCTATGAAGTTTTGATTTTTTAATAGTACAGTCAGTATCTGTGAGCATGTCGACCTAATTAAACCACAACCTTTTAAAAAGAATTTCTATTGTATCAACAAAGAAATGCGGACTTCATTGAACATCAAATATTTTCCGGACTATAGGTACTAGTACGTGGTACCTAGTAGGTTGTTTTGGGTTTTAACTATTGTACCCTTACTTACCTACTGAATTTCAAATAGGTAAGTATGTTGGTACTTTAGATATTAACTTTTGCGACTGTAATATTTTGTGAAAGTACTCATAAAATTATTTAAGTTGCGTATTGCGTCCGTAGGTATCTAAGAGTCATATCTCGAAAATCTCGCGACTATAAGAACACGGCTTTAATTGCCGACAGGTGAAAAACTAACTCCGTAAAACCTAATAAGAAATGAAATGTAAGAAACAAGATAAGGGCAATAATCCAGTGAAGGAATCACTTACCGATATAGCATCGCTTTTTTGAGCTGTGAGCTGCGAATATAATCCGCGAGCTACCTACTCCGTGCCCGCCCTACCCTTTAACCAATACGTGACCACAAGCATTATGTGGACGGATGTGCAAAAATTGGATGTGTTGTTGTGAAGTTTTTAATTTATTTATTTAAAATTCAAACTCAAACTCGAAACTCCAAAATATTTGTTAATATAGGTTATAAAATAACACTTATTAACGTCAGCACATAAGAATTTACATTTAAAGCCAGATTCGCAAAGCAACGGGTGAAGCCAAAGTGAAAAGAACCTAGCAATAAAAACTCCAGGCAACTCTTTTTCAATCATCAGTAACTACATTCGTAGTATAATACACACAACGTATCCAGAAAGATACTGCAACTAATACACCACGCGCTAATACATTCATGATGTAACTACATATAAACAAGGCAATATTATACTCACATTTCGTCTGGCACATTATTGTTGGTTTCACTTAATAGAGAGTGTACTGATTCCCGTTTCCCGGCTCTTGCCAGAACCTCATCCGTTAACAGGTGCACTTCGGTCAGGTGAGGACAACTTGGACCCCGGAGACGTTGATACCTTACTTTATCACCTACAGCAAAAAGTGCCTAAGAGAGTGAATGAAAGAATGAATTTTGCTATGCAGAAAGAAATAAAGCAAATTAGGGATTACATCATTCACCTTTGTAATGAGTCTAATGGAATCTAGGGAGAAAATAGAAAGTTTAAAGGTTTTTCTTTAAGGTGATGAGATAATCATGAGGTGTCCAAGATCCATTGTTCATCAAAGGCATCTTAAAAATTTCGATAATTTCTGGTCAAAAACAAAATTTTTCAGGGTTATTTCAAGCACCATACTTGAAGATTCATAAATTTTCTCAGAAATTAATGCCACATCTACAATTATACAACATTAGTGGTACAGCAGGCTTGTCTCTTGTCTCTCACAATCGGCTCAGTGTCCGTCGTACCGTAAAATTGTATTTGACGTTCGCTCGGACGCGGGGAGCAAATTAACGCGGCTTAAGAGAAAATCTCCGTGTTATGATATTGTGGCGCGTCCATCGCTTTAAGTATGTCGCAAGGCTTAACTAGATTTTATGGTATTTATCAACCCTTTTATCAGTAGGCAAGGGTATTGGTGTTATACCTGATTTCCACATGTTAAAGTTCCCAGTTGGCGGAAATTGTCTGGCTGTCGTTACCTGGGATTTGGGATCGATTAACTACATAACCGGTGAAGTTTAGGTATAATGATACCTCGATGAAACTGCCATGATTGTGTGCGAATCTTTGTGTTACATTATATGCTGCCTAGGAATATGGTGGTTAAACAGAGCCACGTCCATTGTTCGTTAGGTAATTCACTTGTATATAAGGTTGGCATAAATATTTAGATTTTCATTACCTACTTAAGAGCAAAGAAATTATCTGTGCAGTAGTTTTTCCTTCCATTTTTCTCTTCTCTTCTCCATTTTTCTCGTCTCCAGCCCCCTTACTACAGCGATTGGATGAGTTTGTCGAAAACCGATGATACCTTTTTACCTTTGTATATTCTTTTCTTTCGCCAATAGCTATCCACTTTTCATTTAACTTCGATCTGTTATGTCCATCCAAAGGTTGCCTGTAAGAGATCACTCTAGGTGATAAGGCCGCCATTTGTACTACTGAATTAAGATTTAGTTGGTATTTAATATTACTTTGTATATTAGTGGACAATAAAGTATATTTCTATTTCTATTCTACCTATTTGGATTCTTTTTAAAAATGGATTTTGTAATGTTTTAATTGGGGTCACGTGACCAACATTTTCGGCGATATCATTGGTTATCGACTGAAGTCAGCACTACCACTCTCATAGGACTGCAGTTCCTGGTAGAATCTCACCCACTGCTGGACGCACAGGCTGCTCGGCTGCTACATTGACGCGCCACTCCTTCCAATTTTGTGCTAGTTTCATTTATTTACAAAATTCTTACTAAGTTTTCCATAACAACATTCAAAACCTTCATAAAATCATTGCGTACGCCATGATATCCACTCAGACATTTTATTGTACAGGGTACATATTCACCACAGTCTGCGTTCAACTCCCAAGAGACGTAAAAAAGTGACGCTAAAACGTCTCTCATTCGCAAGGAGTGAGAAAATCATATTCTGTTAAACTCGTTATGTGTCCACGACTTGCCTTGTCGCGCTGACCCAGCACATGATGGAATAGTGTGGATAAGACGTGAGAATTTTATTTACAATAAGAGCCACAGATACAATTATTATGATATTATGATAGCCCAAATTAGAAACTAGGTACCTACATAGAAGAGATTAAGATAAGACTGTAATATTAACTAGGTATGCAATGCATGCTACTAATTGCAAATGTTGAGCGGAGCAAATTTTCTTAATTTTTGTTTTATGCTCTATTTTCATGATTTCAGAGATATGTCCCGGATATGATGTCGACCAGCATGCCAAATTTGGTCAAAATAGGTCGAGACATAATAAAAAAATACAATTCAAATTAACTAAATGTGTACATATACTAATAAATAGTTATATTTTTTTAAAGGGAATTGTACTTCTAGGTTCACGAACAGCTACTCATATTTGATGTGTGTCCCAAGCGTGAGGTTGGTCTAAAATTAACCCTGTATAACTAGCCCATCTACGGTTAAAAACGCCCTCGATCTACAAACACCCTCGAATATTCTAATATATATTTATATATCATAATCTAATATTACGATTAGAATGTTCGGGATATTTACCATGTAAAATTTTTTTTATTTTTTTTTATTTTTTTTTATATTTGTTTCGCCAAATTGACGCCGCCCGCCTGGTGGTAAGTCGTGACGATGTCTAGCGATTGTGGGCCACTCTCACAGCACACATTACTATTGAGAGTGGCCCTCAACTTGACGACCTACTGATGTGCCTCTTCACGCTCCGCTTAAAGAACCCAGGATTATATGTGGGAGGAAACACGTGCACAGGCAGGGCGTTCCAGGCCACTATCGTTCGGCAGAGAAACGAACGTTTAAAACGTTCGGTTCTCGCGAACATGCTATCCACTGTGTGAGGGTGGCATCTCTGCCCGGCACGAGTCGTTCGGGATCGGAAGGAAGAGGGTGGGATCAGATTGAAGAGCTCTTCAGAACACTCGCCGTGGTAAATACGGTAGAATGCGGCCAAGGAAGCTATTGTTCGGCGCTGAACTAGCGGCTCAAGGCTTCCCGTTACCTCCGGACAATCTATAATACGGATAGCCCGTCGCTGCATAGCGTCGAGAGCGTCCAGCAGATACTTCGCGGAGCCGTCCCAGAGGTGAGAGCAGTATTCGACGCAGGGTCTAATCTGCGTCTTGTACAGCAGACACCTCTGGTCCGGTGTAAAGAATATCTTTACCTTATTCAGTATTCCTAGTTTCCGCGAAGCTAGCCCTATACATCTTTCGATGTAGTTTTTATTATTGAGCTCTCGACGAACGTCTATGCCAAGGATATCAAGGTTGTCCTTCATTGGTAATAATGCATTCTGAAGAGAGGGTAGGGGAAGGAAAGGGGATTTCTTCGCAGTAAATGCACACGCCTGTGTTTTGCGGGCATTGAACTCGACCAGAGTTGGTTTGAGAGATACTGTCGAGGTTACGGTCGAGATCAGCCACGAGTCGTCGTCCCTATTCCTCAATCTCAGATCGCCCCGCCGTCGGACGAACCGAGTAACTCCTGTGCAGTGTGCTGTCATCTGCATAGCAATGAATGTTCCCGAGGGATAGCATATCATTGATATGCAGAAGAAAGAGAGTTGGTGATAGTACGGACCCCTGCGGTACCCCGGCATTCACTTGCAAGAAGCGAGAAGCCTGGCCATCGCAGAGGACCCGCACTCGGCGCTCGTTTAAAAAGCTGGCAATCCAGCTGCACAGTTGAGGAGGTAGACCATATGCCGGAAGCTTGGAAAGGAGCGAAGCATGCCAGACCCTATCGAAGGCTTTGGCGATGTCCAGGCTAATAGCCAAGGACTCGCCGTGCCTTTCCATAGCCCCACCCCAGACATGCGTTACGAATGCCAGAAGATCACCCGTTGATCGCTTTGGCCTGAAGCCGTATTGTCGATCATTGATTAGCGAGTGATCCTCTAGGAATTGCATGAGCTGCTTATTTATAAGGAGCTCAAGCACCTTGCAAATGACTGAGGTGACAGCTATGGGTCGATAGTTGCCTGGATCAGACCGATCCCCTTTCTTGGGGATCGGTTGTACGTTCGCCTCCTTCCAGACCTCCGGCACGAGCCCTGAAGAGTATGACAGGCGGTACAGACGCGTTAATACTGGAGACAACTCAGCTGCACATTTTCGTAGCACCACCGCCGGAATCACATCGGTTCTTCCGCGATCATGGCGCTTGCAACAGCGTCAAAATATCGGAGACTCGATAAATCGTAGTGTTAATGGCCATGATAGTTTAAATACCTATTTAATCTCATATTTTTGATTATTAATTATTTAACGTTCTTTATTGCTTTATACATGGATACTGGAATTGCTTAGCTCTGAATAATTAATTAAATAATGAATATTAATTAACAAACTGATTAACAAAAAACTATGTGTTAGTTAGGCAATGACCATAATTTCTTCTTGTTACGATCTTTGCATATTTCTTTTAATTTTTATCAGAGCGTAGGTATTTCATGCATGTTGGCCGGTTATGGGTTTTGCTAATAGATGGTAATTGGTAATGGCTAAACGAGTACGGACCAATAACATGACACAACATTTAATCTGTCATACAGGTCTCCTAGTACATATGCCAGTCTCTCTCACATAGACAAAGCCTACCAATGTACATCTAGATTAAGTTTCATTCATGTTTACATTTCTGTGTGAGAGAAGAAAATAAAAATTTATTATACCTTTTTTTTAAATTCCGCGGCCCAAGACCACGGCCGCTTTCACGTCCATTGCCGGGCGTCTCTGGTACGCACGCAGAAGGTATTTCCATTGGCGCCCGGTGGAACATTTGTATTTGTATAGAGGTATACCTCTATACAAATAACTTGAATTCAATTTTAACCATGGCTTTATCGTATCCATATAAATCCATCACAGCCACTTCGCTGTGAAAGCAATACTGTATTGAGTTTTTAGCGCTTGCAAGGCTCAACTGACGACCGATAACGAAAAATATTGGGTACGGAACCTTTTTACTGGCGAATGTGGACGAAGATTGATTTTCTGATTGGACTACTGTAGTGCCCTAGTTAATATAGTTACTTACTGTTTTGTGATTTATGTTTTGGTGGGTAAAAAACTGATCTATATCTCTATTCTATGTAACTGTTCTTTCTCATTCTCCCGGTAAAAAAGTCCACTTGAATTACGCCGAGTAACATCAGTTATCTCTTAGGAAAAGTCAAATAAATCTTTAAACCTTTTTTAGAGATTAGTCGGAATAAATAGACAGACTGATACACAGGTAAAAAAGTAAAATACATTATTTTAATTATAATAAAATTTTCTTAATTATGTAGTCCTTCAATTTTATTTATTTGTATACTAGCTGTAGCCCGCAGCTGAGCCTGCGTGTTACTTTAGATCCACATAACTTTTTTATTTGTGAACCGATTGAAAACCAAACCTTAAATGTTAAGTTGAATAAACCACAACGCATTACTGAAAACCGTAAATTCAAATCAAAAATTCAAATCGGTTAAGCCGTTTCTGAGATTATCGTGTTCAAACATTCAGACAAACTGACAAAAGTTCTAAAAACCATTGTTTTGAGTTTTATTGCGTTCATAAAGCCAACAACAACAGTTTCTCTATTATATCTTCTTTTATATTCTCTATAATACCATTCAAATTCATCTTAAGATACGAAAATATGAAATATTATTTATTATCTTCGTCGTGTGTGTGTGATAGTCCATTGAATTGTATGGCGAGCGATATCTTAAGATAAATATTATAGTATCTTAGCCGTGTGCAGCGCCTCTTAGTGAACTCCACTGCGGGTGACGTAACCTACGACAAACTTATTATTTGCGGTTTGTAGAGTAATTGGGTCTAGGGATCGAACCGCAAAATTAAGTTTGTTTTTATTGTATATACTTTTCTGGGATAAAAAGTAATCCAGAAAGAATAATTATACCAAGTTTCATCGTAATCAAACCGGTAGTTATTGCGTGATGCCTGAACAAACAGACATACAGACAAAAATTTTTTAATCACATTTTTGGGTACGGTGTCGGTCTAGTAACACACCCTGCCATTTATTTTTTTGATATTTTAATGTACCTACAGAATTTTCACTTCTACAGATTTATTATAAGTATAGAATAGATATAGATAATAAGTTAAGTTATTATAAAACATTTACACTTACACAAAATTACATCTTTACCTCGAAGACACAGAGTCGTTTAATGCACCCACATTTCGCCAGACACTTTGTTGGTCCCATGTAATAGGGGGCGAGTTTATTGCCATTTTTGGGTAGGTGTTGGCGCATCTACAAACTACCCAACAATTACCAGAACTATAGTCTGGCAAGCTCGTGCGCGACCGTCCTGCGGGGTGACAGACGGTGGCGGGGACGAGGTACTAAAGATGTCAGCGGGTAGCGGGTGGTGCAGCGGGGAAGGGAAACGCGTGCATCTGCGCGTCAAATACGGCAGTCTCGGCCGCACAGTCGAAGCGGCAACACGTGCTTGATATTCCGTACTACTTTGAGTTCGACGCACACGAGATTAAGATCTCAGGATGAGTAAGGCTATCTCAAGACAAGTTAAGGAAGTTGTACATAAAGTGTACCAATTTTTTGTAAGGCGAAAAACGAGGACGAATATTATAATTCAGATCGAGTATTTGACGATGAAATGGACAGGTACGTTATTGTTTATTAACATAATCGATTATTATTGCTTTAACTTTGCAGAGTGCTCAAGCTATAATCTCGGAATCATGTCATTGTACGTGAAGTTGTTTATTATTTCTATAGTACATTTTTGTCTTTTTAGATTCATAATTCAACTGGGTGAAAACGACGATGATGATGACGACGAAAGTTATGAAGAAGATCAAACAGAGAGTGAACATGAAAGTGATATGGAAATTGATTTATAATAAAACAATATATCATAATTTTAGTTTTCCTAATAATTTGTCCTCAAGCATAATAAAAAAATATAAACAATAAAAGTAGTTCTATCTTTTTATTTACTCCTATATTACGTCACAAGTAAGTACAACTTATCGCAAGATTTATCCTGGCACACTTCTCTTCGTGTGTAGCCGTGTGCTAGAATGGCGGGGTGACAGACGGTGGCGGGGACGAGGTACTAAAGATGTCAGCGGGTAGCGGGTGGTGCAGCGGGGAAGGGAAACGCGTGCATCTGCGCGTCAAATACGGCAGTCTCGGCCGCGCAGTCGAAGCGGCAACACGTGCTTGATATTCCGTACTACTTTGAGTTCGTGTCACACGAGATTAAGATCTCAGGATGAGTAAGGCTATCTCAAGACAAGTTAAGGAAGTTGTACATAAAGTGTACCAATTTTTTGTAAGGCGAAAAAATTACCGAACGTCGATTCGATTTCGATCGAAAGGATTGAAATCGACAATTTTACGAAAGGTGTCATACGAAGAAAAATTACACAATGGTATACTGTCAAAAAATGTATCCAGTCGTTGAAAAAGTTGAATGCGGAATTGAAACAAGACAATATACTTCATTGCTCACGTGAATACTTGAGACGGACAATACATAGGCTTGGTTTCAAATATTTAACATGTCAGTCAAAGAGGAAACTATTAATTGAACGTCACGACATAATGCGCCTGCGGTGGCATTACATCAGAGACATTAAAAAATACCGCCGAGAGGGTAAGTCAATAATTTTCCTAGATGAAACCTACGTGAATAAATATCACGTGACACAAAAATGCTGGCAGTCTAATACAGAACGCGGGGCTATGCAAAACATCGGTAAAGGACCTCGTATTGTAATTGTACACGCTGGCAGTCGCAATGGCTTTGTATCTAATGCTTTATTGATGTTCAAATCGCATTCCAAGACCGGTGATTATCATGGAGACATGAATGCCACAAATTTTCGAAAGTGGATCGATGAAAACTCTTACCAAACATTCCTCCGAATTCTGTTATTGTAATGGACAACGCCGCTTACCATAGCACTCAGATCGATAAAAAACCTACAATGAGTACCCTGAAAAGCGAAATGCAGCAATGGTTAGAACGGCGAGGTGTTCAGTATGATAGCGCTATGCGTAAATGTGATCTAATGAAAATAATTAATGAGCAAAACACGGAGAAACTGTACAAAATTGATGAAATATTAAAGGAAAATGGACATATCGTGCTTCGCTTACCCCCATACCATCCGGATTTAAATCCAATTGAACTCGTGTGTGTAGATAAAAAGTTAAAAGATTTAGAATTGCTTTTTTCTAATTATTCGATTGAACAGTGGTGCGATTGTGATAATCGTGTCATAAAAAACGAGGACGAATATTATAATTCAGATCGAGTATAACGATGAAATGGACAGGTACGTTATTGTTTATTAACATAATCGATTATTATTGCTTTAACTTGGCAGAGTGCTCAAGCTATAATCTCTGAATTATGTCATTGTACGTGAAGTTGTTTATTATTTCTATATTATTTTTGTCTTTTAGATTCATAATTCAACTGGGTGAAAACGACGATGATGATGACGACGAAAGTTATGAAGAAGATCAAACAGAGAGTGAACATGAAAGTGATATGGAAATTGATTTATAATAAAACAATATATCATAATTTTAGTTTTCCTAATAATTTGTCCTCAAGCATAATAAAAAAATATAAACAATAAAAGTAGTTCTATCTTTTTATTTACTCCTATATTACGTCACAAGTAAGTACAACTTATCGCAAGATTTATCCTGGTACACTTCTCTTCGTGTGTAGCCGTGTGCTAGAATGACGCGCTACCTCGGCCCCGCCACCCTCTGTCACCCCGCGGGACGGTCGCGCACGAAATTGCCGGACTATAGTCGAAACCAGTTTGACTGGCCCCCGCCGATCTCAGTGGACGACATACGCACGGCACTTGCCGCTAGGAAGCGTTATAGTCAATACCTAAATTACCTACTTACTGTAATTTAAATTATGGTTAAAAAACGCCCTAATCTAGTGAGGAAGTCGCCTATTTTATTTTCTCATGTTCCCGGATTGAACAGTAGGTTGGTACCCAGTTTACGTTATACTAGTGGTCCCGGCGAACTTCGTACCGCCTGAAATTTTGCTTATGAACCTTCCCTGAACCTCCACGAATATTTTAAGACCCAAATTAGCCAAATCGGTCCAGCCGTTCACGCGTGATGTCGTGACCGAGGGAAATAGGGATTCATTTTTATAAATAGAGATTAAAGAGCCTCATCCCTTTGCATCCTTCTTGCCAGCGGGAGACAATGATTAAGGTATATGAACACATAGGGGTCTCTTATCACTCCAACAATTGCTCCAATTAAAGCAACAAAAAAAATCCTATATTTCCTACAATCTGCCCCAAACTAGTCTCACATTCAAAAACCACTTTTTAAACCAATATTCTCACAGGAATATCACACAATGTCCACTCTTGGTACAAATGTTGGTCGAATTAATAAAAAAAAACAATAAGAAACTCTTATAAAACCACTGAGCCGTTATCTCTCACAATTATAGAACATTTTTATTCATTTATTTTGATCAATTCAAGTCAAGCACCTATCGCATTGCACGGGTTGACAACCCTAGCTTATTTTTATACACTTT
This sequence comes from Nudaria mundana, assembly GCA_963556515.1. Classification (NCBI taxonomy): domain Eukaryota; kingdom Metazoa; phylum Arthropoda; class Insecta; order Lepidoptera; family Erebidae; genus Nudaria; species Nudaria mundana. The sequence goes on along the minus strand of OY748290.1, from coordinate 2,139,325 downwards.
ATCAAATAAAATATCAACTTTATTTCATTGAAAATAAGATTCATATTTCTGTTGAATAGATTTCAATAGACTGCACTATAAGTTTGTGCGTATAGGGTTGGTGGTAAGTGGTTTATTGGAAAAATGGTTTTTGAAGGATACTTGAAATATTAGTGAAGAGGTTCTCGGTGCAAGACGACATGATTTTAGTATTAATATAGTAGTACAAAGAGGTATTGTTTAAGATTGTGTTGCGGGAATTGTTCATATAGTGGGGGATTGTAATCACACCGATATATAGTACAGCTGTAGTAGGAGTCACGGGTTTAATCTTGTCACATTATTATGTTGCATTTAATGTAAGCACACAATGCAAATACAGTAACAATAATTTAATCTTTTGAGAAATTTTAAATAGATATATCTATAAAATAAAATCACGCTTATAACATCACCGATGGCGTAGGCAGATGTGAATTACACACCCACACTTTGCCTGTAATTATGTTGGTTCAGTGTAATAGCACAGAATAGGGAATAGTAGTAAAAGGAGGTAAGCTCAGGGCAACTATCTCTATACCACGTATATATAGAGCGCTGATAACCGGTCTGAACCAATAACAACCACTCTGCACGTGAGAACTGTCAAACAGTCGAGGATGACGTAACGTCTCTACATCTTCCCAGTTTAAGTTGTTGCGTGGCAAGAAATGGAACTAATCATTGTTTGTAGTTTTTGTAGTGTTTGTGTTACTGAGATCTTGTTTTTGACGTAATGTGGCGCCCCTAGTGGAATGCGAACATTGGGCAACCTATATCAGAGCCGCTTAGTATTCGCCACGAAGAAAACGGGTGACATTCGCTCTCTATTATTATAATATAGAAATTCAATGGAGGTAAGTCTATTGCCGTTACCGAGAGCAAGCACCATTATGATAGATAGTTAATAATAATTCTGTAATAACCTGATCGGAGGGGCAATGTTAACACATTGCAAAGGTTAAGCAACATCGATTCAGGCTGGTGTTAGTATGGGTGACGATTTCTTAAGACATTGAGACCCCTCCGTGCCTCAGAGAGCACGTTAAACCGTCGTCGGTCCCGGTTGTCATACAAACATCTATGGCAGTCGTTAGGGGTAGTTGGAGCCCTAAATTAAAAATCCGACCGGTCTAAGTACAGAACATCGATATCGCCCATGGGTTGTGGAGGTCAGATGGCAGCTTCACGTGAAATATCGAAGTTCAGCCGAATCGCAGTTAGACTGGAAAGCCGACCCCAACCACGTTGGGGAAAAAGCTCGGTGGATGATGATCTGTAATAACCTGATCGGGTACTAGTAGCACTTCGCTTCATAGGCAGTTAGACACTCATTTATCTATCAAATAATTATAAAACCACTGGCTTGCACGTTATTTATGTGCGCTCAGTAAACAACAGTCGTTGTAGAGAAATACAACAAGAGAAACAAATATTATGTCTGTATTTGAAAGCAATGAGTTTGCTTAATTTATTTTTAACATATTTAGATGGGAATTATAAGTCACAAACACTTAATTGTCATCGGCAGACCTCGACTCGAACCCACGGTCTTTCCGTAAAAGGCCGGAGATTCGAGTCCTGCCGTTGACATTTCAGTATTTCGATATTCTTGTAATTATAATTTCTATCTAACTATTTTAAGACAAACAAATTAAACTATGAAACACTTAATTAACATAGGTACACAATCTTCTACAATATAAATATGAAAATGTAAAATGAAACCTAGAATAATTTTAAAGTTAAAACTGAAAGTGAGGCGGAGGATATTTTTCAAAATTTATGACATTGACAAATCACTAAAAAATATGTCCAAACTATCTTATACAGCTTAAGTAGATATTATCATAATGTCCACACACATTCACCAATTACACGATACCCGTTTTATCACGCAAAAAGTTAAGGTAGTTATAAAAATATTATTTTATGACGACTTCTAAAGCTCTTCATTCTGCGAGCGTCAGATTTGTGCGCTATCTCCACCCAACGTGGTTTGACCGACATATTCTTAGCACTTGCCCTACGAACTCTAGAACTGAAATATATAGAGTAGGATGTTATTAATAAAGGTTTTTTCCTAAAGAATACTCAATAATCACTACTACTAAGGTAGTCTCAATATGATCTCAAATCTCAATATGATCTCAAATCTCAATATGATGAAAGAAACGTTTATTTATACATAATACAGAAATGGCAAAAACAAGACTTCAGAATCAGAATTTTGGTTTGCTACACATTTAAATGAGAGTAAGTAAAAGTATGAACAGGAAGATCATTGGTAACTCGTAGGTATACGCCAAATCTGCTTGGAGTTTGGTCTCTTCTCAGCTTTTGCTGACGTGGGTAGTGCTACGTCTGTCAGCGATGATTTTCAGAGGAGACCAAGGATGATGATGATGAACGATGCGGTCTAATATGAAGCACCCATACTCAAATAATGCCTATTTACTCTTGCCTTGAAAATCCCAAGATTATATGTATCGGGGAACAATGACGCTGGAAGGGAATTCCATTCCTTAGAGGTTCGCATGATGAAAGAAGAAGCGAATCGAGAGGTACGACGAGGTGGAATATCGACCACATTCAAATGGAATCTCAGACCACGCCTTGATGTCCGATGATGGAATGGTGCTGGTGGAATTAATTCATGCAATTCCTGCGCACACTCTCCGAAATGTAACCTGTAGAAGACACACAGACTCGCAACCAGACGGCGATGGTCGAGGCTCTGAAGTCGGTTGCTTGCGAGAGCCTCATCGTTTATAAGTTTTCTGGCGCGTCTGTCAATAGCTTCCAGGGCCTCAAGCTGGTAGCGGGCAGATCCATCCCAAAGGTACGAGCAGTACTCCATGCAGGAGCGAACCTGTGCTGAGTAAAGACTAAGCAGTTGACTCGAGGTAAAATATTTACGCACCTTAGAGAGGATGCCTAGTTTTTTCGTAGCTGTTTTAGCCCTAGATTTTATCCCTCTGAACGCGTGGTCCGACTGCTTTGTCCGACAAATCGGACCACGTGAACTTTTTTTTCCTGTTGGTTCGATTAAGCAGGCGGACTATGAAGTCTTACATTTCTTAAGAAAACATGGTCCGACCGACCTACAAATATATATATATATTTTTAATTGTTTTATTTTTATGATCGCCTGGTACTTTTTCAGAATAATTAGTTCAAACATTCAATCAGTTTTCACTGAATTTAAAAGAATTTAAAATCTTGAAGGCTCTTATGTTGTTATGTATTCCTGGTACATTTGAGGTTTGTGTCTTTTATAATGGATAATCATTTTCATCTGTACTCCGTGCACCCTGTTCACACATTTCTTTATATTTCATCGGGACAATAAAAAATCATGCGCTTAGTAGGGCACTATGGATATCTTACCAGAGCCGCTTGTGTTCCTTAACTCTCTATTATAAGATACACAAACAACAAAAGTACTAGGAGTACAGAACTACATAAGCATACTCGAAATCTCATTCGAATCTCGATCCGTTTAGTTTATTTAAATGTGTCAATAGGTGCATTGAGTACAAATGAAAATGACACAAACCTCAAATGTACCAGGAATACATAACAACATATAACTACTTGGAATGAAAATTTCGAACTAGTTACATTAATGTAACTACAATGTAACTAGGTGGAATAGACCATTGTACTTACGACAAGGAAACGTCGGATTAACCGAACCAACAGAAAAAAAATTCTCGTTCGATTAGTCGGACGAAGCGGAATTGCAATTCCTTGTAGTACGATTAATCGAACCAACAGGAAAAAAAAGTTCACGTGGTCCGATTTGTGGGACAAAGCAGTCGGACCACGCGTTCAGAGGGGATTTTATGTAACTTCCAAAGTTCAGGTTGGATGATAAGTCCACACCAAGGAGCTGAAGATGCTGAGTCACAGGTACAGGGACATCCCAGAAAGTAAGAGCCTTGGTGAACGGGCTCTTTTGAGCGGAGAAAAGACATGCCTGGGTTTTTGTGGTGTTGAATGTGACAAGTTTAGCATCGCCCCAGTCAGACACTGCCTGAAGGGTTAAGTTAGTGCGTTCATTCCATTGCCACTCTAAGATCGTCGATTTCCGGTTTTTTGGCCTTTGCGCTGTAGAAATATCTCTCTACAACCGTGCTATCGTCCGCTTACCCAAATATACCGGTTCTGAGCAGGTCGTTTATATGTAGCAGGAATAACGTTGCCGAGAGAACAGATCCCTGAGGTACCCCAGCGTAAATTGCTAATATATCAGACGAGCAGCCGTCAACAACCACTCGAATAGATCGTTCCCGTAGGAAATCTGAAATCCAAGCACAAAGACTAGCCGGAACTCCGTAAGCAGGAAGCTTGGCTATAAGGGATTTGTGCCAGACCCTGTCTAAAGCCTTCGAAAAGTCAAGTGACACAGCAAGTGCCTCACCATATCTTTCAAGACCCTCACCCCAGAGGTGCGTGGCATACACTAGAAGATCTTCAGTAGAACGGCGTTAACGAAACCCGTATTGCCGATCACTTATGAGGTCATTATCTTCAAGGTATGCCAGTAAACGTTTGTTTATTACACGCTCCTTCACCTTGCAGAGAATGGAGGTGATCGCAATTGGGCGGTAGTTGACAGGGTCTGCACGGCTACCCTTTTTTGGTACTGGCTGTACGTTATACGGGACTAGGTTAATGTCCTATTATATGCCTATTAATATTTTTGGGTACTAGGGGTGCCAGAGAGAACGCCGATGCATTAATAAACAAAACCATGGAGCGAGCTTAAGTGGTCAAACTGATGCCACTTTCAAACTAAACAAGAATTTTAGACCAGTTCAGTTGACAAAACAATAATTCGAAGTTTAGGATTAAGTACTTCGAATTATTGTTTTGTCAATGTTCACCAGAGTCTTTTGGAAGTGGATAAAAGACTAAACTGATATGTAGCTGTGTAGACCAGTATCTATTTACCTAAAAAATCGCTTCATGAGCGGCTCCACTCCATTTGTTATCTAAATGTAAGAATATATTTTTATGATTGCCACACCATCTCGCCGAATCCGATGAGTTACTGGTGCAGAGCGCGCGGGACATACGCTGTTCTATATTCAAATTGAACGGGCGGGCCAACGAGACTGCCGCCATTTTGTCGTCGTCACTCAAATAAGATGGCGAGAACTAAGAGGCTTAGAGAAAATGTGCTCGATGTGTTTATTGCTGGGTATTCTGTTTGATATTTTAAAATTATATGCTTTATGTAAGCTTGAAGTATTTAAGTTAGCTAACTCATAGCAACACGTAGGTACCTATACTCGCTGAGTTTTGTTACAGATTGTGAGACAAGGAACAGTAAAAACCTCTCTTTAATCATCCAAAAATAATAGATGAGTAATAAAAGTTTTTTTAAAAACTGCGTTTACACGCCGCCAGCCTAAAACTAAGAGTATCTATGGATCACGGTTACTACTTACTTACCATCAGGTATTTACTTCGGCACCCAAGAATTACTAGGTTAAAATGAGCCAGTAGTGTTTTAAACTTCATGATGATGATTAACCAAAATAGGTAGGTATGTATTATAAACTCTCACCATTAAACCTCGTAATTCCCCCACAAAAGACCCAGTTTTTACTGTCGACGATCCTGTCCATGAGTTTAGTGTGACAATGGCGCGAATGAATAGTTATCTGTTTAAACCTGGATTAGCACTCGATAAACCGTGATTAATAGTCGTGCCGACTGAATGTAGAGTCAGCAGAATAAGGTGGTTTCTTTAAATTTCATGATGTTTATTGCTTATTTAACTTTTCTTATTGTCATATCACATCGATTTTTTATGCATGTAAAAAGAATGAAAAGCAATGCGTGTTTTGCTAGGATTAAAAAAAAAACCTTTACTTTAATGACCTGTACCCTTAGTATGAGTTTCTTACGTTAAGTTGCTCGAAATACGATTTCGTATTCCTCCATACATTTCACACCAGCGCCCCTTGTGGTAACGTCAGGGAACTAAAATCGGTAGTACGAGTTACATAGCTCTTCGTATTTCGAGACCGTTTCGTTTACAACTACGTTTGCACGGATATTTCAGCCATTTGGTAGTATGAGTTGCTGTTTTGACATTATAGCGGTGGTCAATCGTACGAAGTCGATGAAACTTTCGGTTTTTGAACACGGTAGCTATTTGTGTAGTGAGTTGAAGTGACGATATCGCATTGAAATTGTAAATAGTGTTACAACTTAGATAATTTGTTTTTGTTTTGGATAGTTGAATTCTTAACTCCATTGTTTAATACCTAGTTAAGTATTTCATCAATTAATCTACACGTCATTGGCGAAATTTAAACAAAATCTCCTCGTATAAACCATTCATCCAATCAAAGAGTAAATGTAAAGTTTGTTTTAATATAAGTTTTGCGTGGTGTCGACTATGGAGGTCGAGGAAACCAATAATCACGAAGTAGAACCTCAATAATGCTTCACTTCCAGTAAAATCAAGACTTTATCCCTGGCGGCGTAGACAGACGCGCTCAATACGCCCACATTTCGTCAGTAATAAGTGGCAAGCATATTGCTGTTTCCGGGTAAGTACAATATATTTGCCAGAGCCTCGTCAGTTTGTTAGTAGGTGCACTGCGAGGATGACTTGGGCCCCAGGGCCTTATCAATACCCCCTTAGCACCCTAAACATTCTTTAAACAACATATCCAACACCATACTTTGTGTAACAGTATCTATCAGCTGTCAATGGATGTATGTTTGCTTTCGAGCAACTATATTGTTATAGAATAGGATCTAAGAAGATCCGTGTTCGTGTCCACTCCCTATGTGAATGCGGGAACCTTGAGCATATTTTCTTTTCTTGTCCGTTACTAGTTACACAATTATAATTATGACCTTCTCCTAAAAACGATCCCACATCACATCAATCTTAATTATCTACTAACTTTAGTTTTCACCCCACATGTTAAAATCTTATACAAATTGGTAGGTATCGAGCCATCCATTTTTCCTTACCGCATCATCCCATAACTTGTATCACTCTAGACTTGTGTTGTGATTGTTTTATATGTTGTATGTTTACTAACTCCTAACCATTTTCAGTTCGCAAGTTCAACGACCTACTTAGTTTACCAATTTAAACAAAGCTACATTTACTCTCCACCTTGTCGTTGGCAGAATCACCACAGAATCAAACAAGATGCTCACATGCAATACCGAGCAGTGGTTTCATAATCTGTCCCGCACCTGGAACTATGACACATTACCTTGACATTGGCAAAATCATCGGTGAACGATGGAACCACTCATTTAAAAAAAGAAGAAGAAGGATCTAAGAAAAACAAAGTTTAAAATCAGTCCAGCAGTTTGTTTTTTGAGTAAAACAAACTAATCTACATGTGTACATGGAGATTGAAATAGTCTGTTACATTACATTTTGAGTTTATAACATACTGGCTAAGTAGGTATGTAATATCTAGTCAAACGTAGAATTAAAAAAACATTAATGGTAAATTTTGTTTTTATTTATTTGTAAATTACTCCAACACAATAGATTAAGCGAACAAAGCTTGGCACCGGTCCTGTTGCTGCAGCTCAGCTTTGAACCCAATGTGCCTCCCTCTATTGGTCCCACTCCACATTTCACTTGCAAGAAGGTCCCCTGCAGTTTCCACAGCTAAAGAGAGATGACACAAAATAATTATAAAAATGCAAACAAAATCATACATACAAATTAGGCCTTATATGTATTCCAAAAGGGGTGGCAGAGGTGTATTACACACGCCTTGCAGTTACCGGTAACTACACTATAGACTACCGACACTATAGAAAATTCATAACCACTATAATTCAAACCAAGATTCCAACCGCCCAGACATAAGTTACTAAATAGAATCTCTACAGACCGAGCATGTATGTCTAAGTATATCTAAATGTTAGCAAAGCCTGTATATGTCTGGATGCCTTACAGTTGGATAGTTGTTTTAATTCATGTCTAATAAACTAAAAATACTCTTGATGTAGGTACTACTTTTTTTCAAATAGTTAAAGAGGCATACTAGCAATAGTAATTTGATAACAAACTGTTATGATTAACATCCGTAATATGGTATGAACAATATTTGAACCATAGAAACTATAATAATGATACCTACTCATTTCAACATAGCTGTGGTTAGTTCCTTGTGCAGTATCGCCACCAACTTTTGTGTCTCCGCTGACTATATGACAGCTGAAAAATGTTATTATCATAAGTATTACATAATCCCAGTTATTTTAATTACCTAACCAAAACTGCCTATCATGTTCTGGGTGGAATGCAACAATATTCTTCATGAACTTCTTCATATCTTCACCCTGCTCCACCAATAGAAACAAAAACTGTAATGGACGGAAGGCTTCACAGGTCTAAGTAAACGATAATAAAACAAATATTTGAGTTAATAGTAACTTCAAATACATCTTGGACACCACTCTCTTCGATGGTCTATTGAGATCACCATTTCTACTAGGTACGTTTAAACTATGTAATATGTAAGCATTTGTATAGGTGCTTATTTATTACAATTCAATGATTTTGAGGATAAGATTCAAATTGAATCTACTATAAGTAGGTATTGAAACATTCAATACTTATAGTCTTACCGTTTCGTAAAATCCACCATTACCATCCATAGATTTAATGATATCTATGCATTACGACCATTACTTCAAACTTCAATAATCATGAATAATCCTCATTTTGTGCATGTTTTAGAAAGAAACAAATATAAAATAAAAGAATTTGAAAAATAGTTGTATTTCTGTTATGACATGACATTGACATTAAAATATAACGCCATTTTTTTTTAATTTCGTAGAGATAAGCTAAGGTCAAAACCAAGTCTAAATGATTTTGGACTATATATTTATGCAAGGCAATTAAATGCCGAGTCTTTTACCCTAGTGCGTGGAAGATGGTTATGTTTACGGTTGTTTTTTTGGAAGGAGGTAATAATTGCAATTCTAAATAAAACTCAACTTTGATTACATTAATGGTGTAGTATGGGTTAAAGACTATTGCCTTGCCAAGAAGAGGGCGATTTAAAAAAAAACTTCATTCTTTAAACCATATTCACAACGTCACATAGTAAACTAATGTTATCTCTTTCTTTTTTAATGTGTAAGAAAGAGCGAGCGATATATAACGTGAAGTTGGTACGATCGAGGTCTTGAAAACTAATGATGGTCTAAACGCCATTTTTAAATTGCAACTCATGCTACCGATCATAACAATACGAAGGCTAGACGATAGGTTTTAAGTTTGTTCGAAATCGTTGAACGACTGCACGATTGACAAACTCATACTAGACACACTGTGTGTCTCAGTACAGTTCCCTGACGTTACCGCAAGGGGCGCTGGTGTGAAATATATGGGGAATACGAAAACGTATTTCGAGCAAATTAACTTAAAGCACTGGTACTAGACACACTGGTAAATTCGGTAGTCGTATAAAATATTTGCTGTTTGACTAAAAGTGCTGTTTATTTTATTTTTAGGACCAGAAGACTACTAACTTTCGGGCTTAGCTATTTATTAAACCGTTCCGGCATTCTGGGAAGTTTGGTCTGGAGATTCCTCATCTTTTCACAAATCTTTGTAAAATTTAATATTGTTATCAATCACTTCATTTTTTGTTATCATAACATTTTATTATTTTATCAAAATATAGTTTGAAAAACTTTCAAAAAGCTTTATTTTAATAACTTATTTGAAACTAAAAGCTTGCGCAAGCGTACCTGGGACAAAGCAGCCGTCCAAAAATAATACTTGAAGCTTCAATTAATTTGATATTATAAAAAAAGAAGTGTTGTCTGCTGTCTGTACATTCTCGTGCGGAGTCCTGCGTATTCGGCGCGATGCGAGGAAGGTTGTGGCGTGCGGCGAGCAGATAGTACTGCCCGCTCACAAAACTTCGGATTAGCGAGCGCCTGATAATTTATTGCGGCTCCCGGACATGTGCGGATTTTTTCACTTATTAATTTCTTCTCGGTCAATTAATTTTTTTTAAATCTTCACCACTTCGTCCTATCTCTACAGTGCTGAACATAGGCCTCTTCAACGAGATTTTATGTTTAAATCTTGTTTTTAGGAATATCCTCCTTTGAAAAATACGTTTTCTCTGTATTATTTTGTAAACTGTTTTTTAGGGTTCCGTAGTAAAAGTCTCGGAACCCTTATAGTTTCGTAAAGTGAGGATGATATTTTTTTCTCGCGTCTACCCTATCTTGTGGGGTATCATTAGATAGGTCTTTTAATACATTGAGAGATTGCCAAGACGGTTTTTTTAATTTAAGCATCTGTTTGCGAGGTATTTAGCTTTGAAGAGCAAAACAATGGTAAGTAAAATGTTTTTAAGAAAAAACCTTTTAAATTTATATAATAGCATTAATTTTTCGCAGAATTAAAAGGACAACAAAACGTCGACAATTGTTTCGCCTCTAAACGAGGCATTATCAAGACTGTCTCAGAGAGAACAGCAAAATTCGTGGTTGGAACGTTTTTGCTTATAAGTAAACGCGTGCAAATTTCATTATCGCGATGTAGGATTCTTTACAATAACTAATGTGGGTAGAAACCTCAGATCATGCTAACTAAGTTCCAAAAATAGGTATTCACCAATACTTGACCTTATCTGTTTGATTTAATTACTATCTTTTGATAAGTTGCGTAGAAACCCAAATGACACACACAAACCAACAACAATTAATGTGTCCGTCTGTTCGTAAATAGATTAAGTAAGGGAGATGTGTGAAAATCTACTTGCTCGTTGAGTAAGGTGTCCGCATCTCTTCTAATTATTTCTAGCCTTTCCCAAACACTTAACTTGAACCCTTTCTCACATAAACGTAAAACTTTAAAAGTGTTACTATTGTTCAAGGAATGACCAGTGTCAAGAAGATGCTTCGCGAAGAGAGACTTATCAGGACAAGCATTGCGGGACGCCGCTCTATGTTCCTTATATCTAATATCGAAGGACCTGCCAGTCTGTCCCACATACTTCAAACCACATTCATCACAACTCAACAAATAAACACCTGATCTGCGTGAGACCGACACCGAATCCTTGCCATTACATAGCTCCCTCAAGGTGTTCTGCGTTCTAAAAGCAACAAATATACTACTTTCCCTCATGATCTTAGCTTTACTCAACGAGACGGGGCCCACGAACGGCAAACAGGCCGTATACTTCCTAGGTGGATCTTGAATCGGATATAATAAATGAAAACTAGCCTTTCTGCGTTTTTTATTTAATAATGAGTGGACCATTCCTACGTCATAGCCATTACTTTGTGCTATGTAGCAAATGATGGACAATTCCTCACCAAATGCCTGTGGGTGCAAATGCTATGACGTAGGAATGGTCCACTCATTATTAAATAAAAAACGCAGAAAGGCTAGTTTTCATTTATTATATCCGATTCAAGATCCACCTAGGAAGTATACGGCCTGTTTGCCGTTCGTGGGCCCCGTCTCGTTGAGTATAGCTAAGATCATGAGGGAAAGTAGTATATTTGTTGCTTTTAGAACGCAGAACACCTTGAGGGAGCTATGTAATGGCAAGGATTCGGTGTCGGTCTCACGCAGATCAGGTGTTTATTTGTTGAGTTGTGATGAATGTGGTTTGAAGTATGTGGGACAGACTGGCAGGTCCTTCGATATTAGATATAAGGAACATAGAGCGGCGTCCCGCAATGCTTGTCCTGATAAGTCTCTCTTCGCGAAGCATCTTCTTGACACTGGTCATTCCTTGAACAATAGTAACACTTTTAAAGTTTTATGTTTATGTGAGAAAGGGTTCAAGTTAAGTGTTTGGGAAAGGCTAGAAATAATTAGAAGAGATGCGGACACCTTACTCAACGAGCAAGTAGATTTTCACACATCTCCCTTACTTAATCTATTTACGAACAGACGGACACATTAATTGTTGTTGGTTTGTGTGTGTCATTTGGGTTTCTACGCAACTTATCAAAAGATAGTAATTAAATCAAACAGATAAGGTCAAGTATTGGTGAATACCTATTTTTGGAACTTAGTTAGCATGAGCTGAGGTTTCTACCCACATTAGTTATTGTAAAGAATCCTACATCGCGATAATGAAATTTGCACGCGTTTACTTATAAGCAAAAACGTTCCAACCACGAATTTTGCTGTTCTCTCTGAGACAGTCTTGATAATGCCTCGTTTAGAGGCGAAACAATTGTCGACGTTTTGTTGTCCTTTTAATTCTGCGAAAAATTAATGCTATTATATAAATTTAAAAGGTTTTTTCTTAAAAACATTTTACTTACCATTGTTTTGTCATGGATTTTCGCCAAGTAACGCCTGTTTCTATCCAATAATTGAAGAGCAAGTTTTTGCGAAAACAGGGCTTCCTCCCCCTCCAAAACCTAAACTGCTGCCGTGAAGAAACTGAAAAAAATCATGATGGTAGTCTATGTAATAAACTTTGAAAGAAAACTATAACGGATAGTATAATTCAGTTAATTCAAGAGTTATAGAGGTTATTATGCGTGACTACGGAACCCTATTCTATGCGTGACCAGACACACACTTGGCCTATTGCCTTTTGCAGACTACTTAGGTATATTTGGCAGAGCCTCGTCAGTCTGACCACAGTTCTGGTGAGCATGACGTGGGTAGCGGAGATTTTGATTAAAATATTTATTATTCTATTATAGATATTTGGTACGCAAGTTATTCAGATATGAATCGAAACAGTTCAATATTCAACAGTTAATCTGAGATTAAATTACAATATCGTGTAGCGGAGAGATGCAGAGCTTCTATCTGAGCTCCTTCGCATATGTATGGATAGATACAGGTTGTTGTAAATATCTATAATAATCGGAACTGAATTTCAACTTGTGTTTTTGAATCCAGCTAGGGCGCTAAGGAAGGAAGCGTACCAGGAATATAGGAATGTTCTAACCACTGAGCTACGATGACCAATACCGACAACATTGAATTTTTGCTTCATATCATATTCATCATTTCTACATCGCGCTATTCGCAAAAATTCGATGTTGTCGGTATTAATCATCGTAGCTCAGTGGTCAGAGCATTCCCCCTGTTAGGGAAAGGCCGTGGGTTCGAGTCCTGCCGATGACATCAGTTTTGTGATCTATTTATAATTTCTATAGATTTAGATAGAAAATCACAAAAACTGAAATGTCACCGGCAAACTTGAACCCGCGACGTTCCCTAAGAAGGGTATTGCTCATCATACAGAAATCAAATCTATCCTCTTTATAATAAACTATAGGTATTAGGTATTATAAGGATAACCATAGATCAGCCTGTATAACGAAGACAGAGTCCTACACGGGCTTATGTAAACTGAGACGGTGGGAGCCACATGTCGGGCCACACCTGACGGACGGACACACCCACTATAATCTCCGTTTTAATTAAACCTTGTGTTAATCTATTCATCTTAAGATTGCACAGTTATTGATATATTGTGGATAACAAAGGAAATTTTATATGGATATTATATAACTAGTGTTCGTCTATCTATTATAGGGTCAAACAGTAGACTTCGTAAAGATATTCCCCCAATCCAATAAACTTCACTATAAAAAAAGTGTGGCCGCTAGCACAAAACACACGACATACAGCCACACAGACTTACAAGGCCAATTGCGGATGTGGTTTATGAACTACTAGCTGATCGCCGCAGTAGCATATGTTACTCAGGGTGAATGTAGCTTTCCAATGGTGAAAGAATTTTTGAAATCGGCACAGTAGTTTTCGAGTTTATTCATTACCAACAAACACACAAAAATACAAATCTTTCCTTTTTATAATATTAGTGTAGATGGGAGTGCATATGAAACCAACGATGATCTTAGAAGCTCAACCGTTCTTGCATTTGGGTACTTGGGTCTTGCGTTAATAGGCTCACCCCCAATTTTCACCCCTATTTCACGTTTCGCCAGCAGGCATATTAGATAAATAAGTTTAAACAAAAAAAACCGACTTAAATCGTAAACAAAAAATATGTAAAGTTCTCTTCAATACAATTAATCAAACACAACGTAACTGCTATAAGTCGTTGATGCGTTCCCTCGACTGGCTTTAGGCTCCCTCATCACATCGACTCCAAACCTTCATTAAATGGTAGTCTTTTATAATACCTAAGGAAAAAATACCAAACGCACTAATCGCCCTCACAATATTTGAAGGTTCCCCACGATTTCTCCGGGATCATATCATCAGATCCTGGTTTGGAAATATCTCCTTTCCAACAAATCCATAAACGACGAAGTTATCCGCGAACAAACATAAAAAAAGAGAAAACTCTTCTTTTTTGAAGACGGTTTACACGATATTATTATAGTCATGTCTTTATTGCCGAAGAGGTAAACTGAGATGTTTATAACATCCTCATTTAGTCAGTAATTGGACGTGAAACTTTTGCTGTTTTCGGGCACTTCTTTTTTCTTCCTTTCTTTCTTTCTGTTCGACAGACTCTCGTCCACCTGTCAGCAGGAGCGTCACGTGCACGTAGAGGATGATTTAGGCCTCAAAAATGTTATATATGTAGGTATGTATGATGGGCTGCCCTTAGCAACAAATATTTCAACCCCAAAAACACATTAGGTACATTGTAAAACATCACAACGGATGGGAACAACCATTCATTACAAAATTTAAACTCGTAACGCGCAAATGTTTTCGCATATCGATATGAAATCGAATTAAAATCGATATTGGATCCGAGTACTCAGTGAACCGCGGCTGATGGTGATATTATGCGAATGTGTTGAACAACTGTTTCGAAGTGAGAAAATCTTTTCAGAGGTATCTAAAACATAAATTTATTTTATACTAGTGGACGCCCGCGCTTCGGCCGTTTGACAAATTATATACACAAAAACCTTCCTCAAGAACCACTCTATCTATTGGCGAAAACCGCATTAAAATCCGTTCCGTTGCGTAGTTTTAAAGATGCTTATCTTTAAAACTACATACATTTGTTTTATGTAATTGATGTCGTGTTGTAGTGATAGTGAAGTAACTTACTGGGTTTATAAGAGTCTGATACACAAAGAAACTGTTAAATAATATTATCTTTTGCCCTAAAACTTAAAAAATATACGTAAGTACCTAGGGGAGACCGGGTGTGGTTCTTACAGGGGTAGGTATTAAACAGGCGGATTTACGGTAAACCATTGGTTTTAATGTCAAAATACCTGCACTTGCCGCGTTACTGAGTTTACCAATTCGATCAATCGAACAATCTTAAGACAATGACTTACGTGCTTTCTCTTACACTTCGTACGTTTCGTACAGCCTATTACTATATTTACCAAATTAAATATATAAGGTATTTATGTCTTTTATTTATTTTCATCTCATGTAGACACTAGAGCATTCTAGGCAGGAACTACCTATTTTGCGTTTATCAAAGCAGTCGATTCTCAATTAGTAACAATCAAATGTAACCTTTAACCACTGAGTGTCTGTTAAAATACAATTCACAGAATTGCTTTTTTTTAATTGAGCGGAGCGAAGCGAAGCTCTATATTAGACGACAAGTGTAAATCGTTTGTGTGCCAACTCCTCCGAAACGGCTCGACCGATTTTGACCAAATTTGGCATGCTGGTCGACATCATACCCGGGCGGTAGTGCATATCTCTGAAATCATGAAAATAGAGCATAAAAAAAATTAGAAAATTTGCTCCGCTCAACATTTGCAATTCGTAGCATGCATTGCATACCTAGTTTTAATTGTGTCCGATTTAAAGTAAGTACTGTAAGTTTAGTGGGTCCTCAAAGAAGATTAAGTTGAGTAGGTACTGAAATACAACGCATTGGTTTAAAACACACTGGCGAAATAAATCATTTAAAACAATTCCTATCGCTTCATTTGGAACAGCGCATGCCGCTAAATGCGATCAAATCTAACAAAACATAAATTTAAATTTAGAACTGTAGGGTGTAAACCCTTTGTGTTTCAAATATACAGCGGTCGTGAGTTAAAGCAAAATTTGCTTTGCTTAACATTGAAATAAACTAATAAAACTTTGAATGACCAATTTACAATACAAAATACTTAATACACAGTATATCCATTTTATACATTTTAGCAAAATAAATACCTAAATGATCAATTATGTTATAAACCTAAATATGCAACAAACGGTTCAGTTTGCCAGTAGCAAAAAACTGACTACCTCAAATTCAAAATTGAAATCGCTTTCAAGCGGTGATTACGTTGGGAAACGCTGTTTCACGCCAAAAAAGAGTTTAATAGAATTCGGCGTATCTTACTAATGGAACGGTGGCCGTAATGAAATAAAGTATTTCTGCTCGTACCTAATGCGAAATGTTCGAGACGATTTATTAAAAAATCGCTCGTTTTTTCAATATGCAACCCCGATGAATCTGTGATTTATAGGCACCTACTTATTTGAGTTTGGTTGGCAATTTGAATTTCGTACAAATGCGGTATGTCATTTTGTTCTTATAATACGAGTATCATAGTGGAAATAGAGTTTGCCGTAATGACATAACCAGGTTTTTCTTTTGTTAGTAGTTCTGTTTCTAATATGCTATTAGTCTTGTATTCAATTGTCTTGTAATTATTCAATGTCAACAAATTCAACAAACAACCTACGCTTAAAAATCTATCGTAAATCGTACCTAATTGCAGCAATATTTTTTCATCAAAACTTGAGAATTTTAAAATGTGAATTCTCTTAAAAAAGAAAAGACTCTCAAACGCCCGAATCAGTGAAACAATAAAATTAAGCATTATAAAAACACCTCGACCGAATTATCTTAATCTGGTTCCATATACCAACTGTCAAGAGAAAGAAGTAAAAAAAAAAGAAAAAAAGCCCGCGCTTTATCGCCAATCTTCCAACGAACAAAGGGGAGATACTTAGCATAATGAGTGACATCCACTCACTGTTTAGAGGGAAAGAGACATTGATATAGTTAATTCTATGGGTAAGTGCGAGAGAGGTACAGATTTAGCGAGAACAATATCGCAATCTTGTTTCTGGGCCATTTCCTTTAATTAGTAGTAGAGGACAGCAGGCGAACTGAAATTCGCTGAGTTATGCCGGATGTGATGGTACATTGTTTAGGGTTGCACTTCATGTGTACTGACATCATAACAGTTTAGTAAATTAATACAGAAGACTAATATAGAATACAAGCATGTAAAGCCCTAGTTTCATCAGTGTCGAAAACCTTAAAAGTGAGGAAAAAGCTTCCTCTTAATACAAAAAGCAAAAATCCATACAAAACGAGATATTTAACACGAAAATAAGACTATTTTTGTGATCTTTTGAGCTTAGATTTGAATGGATCAGATACCTACCATTTATGTTACAACACAACTTTTAGGAAGCAGCTCTTGTATGACCATTATTTCACGCGACAGGATAGCTAACCCGCATCCTGCTCGCCCAATATTAGGAACGTACTAATGTTGGATAAAAATGCTTTATTATTGTTTAAATACCTATCGCAAAAACATTGCCGCCATTGTCAGCCAGCATATCACAGACGATATGTCTCATCCAACCATTAATTTCACTAAATAAAGACAACCCGTTTACAACTGTACCGCAAGCCAGAATCTTTCCATCGAATTAACCCTTCCAAACCAACTGTGGGTCATAACGACCGCGAGGGCGACGCGGCTGTTACATTAAATTGAGACGTTTAACATTGAGAGCCTTTTGTGCTAATGGTTGACACGAATGACACCGTGCCTGATAAACAGCACTGTGGCGAAAGGAAATAGATAGGATGAGACGAAAGCAAGGGTTTTGTGTTTGACTGATGATAGAAGATTGGCCATTAGTTAATAATAGTCTAAACTAGTATATGTTTATAAAAAATATATGGTATCAGATTATTACAAAATGACAAGCTCAATAATTATGTAGAGTAAATATTAAATCATAATTGCTTGAATAAAGAACACATATTGCCAAACAACTTTGTAACTCAACGATACATACCAAAAACCTTGGCAATCTCAAAAACATTTCACCTAAAAAATGTTATGAATTAATTAACTCAGTTCTATCAATATGCTCTTACATTACTTGGCGCAGAAACTTGGCTATGGGGATAAAATCAACAAAAAATAGTTCATAAATCATCAAGGGGCAGACGGGAAGACCGTAGTAGTCTGAATATGTAATGAGGCTGCGTTCATTTGAGGGTTACCGGCAATATTTTTATCGTTTTATATGAATGCTTTCTCGCATTATGTATTTGTGAAGTATAATATTATAGTTGGTAGATTTTCATTATAACTACCTATATATTGATAAATACCTAACACTCCATAAGAAGGTGTGATTTTGCTATATTTTTACTAACATAAAGAGTAGGACTTATAGTTTTTCATCAAAGAATTTCACTGAATTTTTTACTTTATGAAGCGAAGTTTGATTGATTAATTCTCACTTTAAACTTACTACGGAGTATCATTTTTTTTAGTAACTTCTTAAGTAAATAAGCGAGGAGCCAGTCACAGCAGGTAAACATTACAATAATAACATAATCTACAAAGAGAACCAAACGACCTCCTTTTCCTGTACAATGGTAGGCACTTATTCACGCGACGTTTCCTGCCCTGTGTTCGTTTGCATTGTATTTTTTCCCCAGGAACTTTTTCTCTTCATTTGTTTTCTTTTATTTTTTTCAAGTTCAGGATTTCTTGAACCCATATTTCATGTTCATATTGTCCCCAATTTGCATCTACAGACTAGAGTTTGGTTGCTTTAATTCTGTAGGTGTTATTTGTGGGGTTTGTATTGTGAATTTTTTTACTGTTTTGTTTTAGAGTTTTTCTTACTTAGTTTTTACTTAAATTGAAACTGTTCTGTACTTGAAACTTTAAGTTCATTGGAGACGTTATTTCCAACTATTCTGCAGTCCAGCCAGAACCCCAGTTAGGTGACCTGAACAGTCCTGGCACTACGTCGCCATTAACCAGATGAAAAAAGCAGAGATAGGAAAGGTGATTCTTGGGGCTTTTCCTATATATCAATGGGATAAGTTTTTCTCTTTTCTACAAACATCCTTTTATTTTTATCTCTGCAAAACTACGGTCATTCGTTCATTGCCGGACGCCCCGGGTACGTAGTTGAGAGTCCTCCGTGAGGTTCGTATTTTTATGAACCTTCGGAAAAACGAAGCGATATTAAAAAAATACTAAGTAAGTGATACCTTCCTAAGTTCCTGCTAAACTTATCTTAATTTTGCATAGTGTGACGTCTAGAAACTTTAATAAAGTGTTTCCAAAAAAAAATCGGTATTTTTTTCTTCTTCTCATCAATTTGATAGACATAAAGATAAACTTTATCTTATATTAAAAATATCCAAATAATTCAAAATGCATTGAGTCGGCATCTAAAACCATAAACACAAAACTCCACATATGCCTAAGTGGGTGATTGTAATTAAAAGCCGAGCACTCGACTTAGGGTGACTTAATGCAATTACTGTAGAATTTTTCGCGACATATGGCTCTAGATGCGCTGGTTGGGGTGGCATGCGGCTTTTTATAAGAATATGTATGTAGTTGCCGTGCATTTTTATGGGTTTTTGATATTGATTTGACGCTATTTTTCGAACCATTATCGCTCTGATTTAAAAATATTGGTCCATTTATCTGAAATATTCACTGAATAATAGACAAAGAGCCCGTCATTGATGGTCTACCATTTTACCACAAAAGTATTCCGACATTTACAATAATTGCCATTTTCTAGTGCGATAAACTAAAGGCAAGGTTCAGGAGTACCCGTATCATACGAACATGCATAAAAAGTGTTATAAAAGTCGAAGAAGAGGTCAAATAAGTAAAGTTAAACATTTTACTTGATGTAGATCTCGAATTAAGTAACTATATCACTACAAATTCAAACGCCAATTTCACTTTCACTCTCACTTTTGACTGCACTAGAAAAAGAGCGATATTAGAGTATCCACAGAATTATTTACAGAGAACTGTTCGTTTTCATTAGCGTAGGGTGCAACTCTCTAGAGTGCAACTTAAGCCCAAAGGTACATATGGCGTGTAAATGCTGATCGTATTGCGCACCAGCCCTCCATGAGTACCCTCAGAACGATGCGGTTGCAACTTATTGACGAATGTTATTTTGTGGCTCATGTTGGTGTATAGTTTTTTTTTAAGTTATCTGTCTGTAATAAGACAAACGCACAAACAACTTAGAAAAAATTGCCTAGTTGAGCTTAGCATGTATTTTTCCTGTATTTTTAAAGGACTCATTTATGTTTTTACTAGCTGTCCCAGCAAACTTCGTACCGCATATTTTTTCAAATGTTGCGCTAAACTTTTTTTTCCTTCATAACAGCCTTCTACTGATAGTAACGATCACAACAAAAAAAAATTGCGAAATTGGTCCAGCCGTTCTCGTGCCATTACTCTCTTAACCAACACGACCTTCTTTTATATATAAATATATTTATAAGATAAGATAAGATAAGATAAAATAGATAATTTTACCTGTCAATAATCTCATGTCTTAGATTTATTTTATGCTTATTGATTTTTAACAGGTGCATAGAAGTTCCAACAATATATTAGGACCCAAATCGTTCTCTCTCACAAGTGATGCACCTGCCACCAATCGGCGGTTTTTGCCAACACAATTATGTAGTTTCAAACAATATGCATCTTATTACGAAGGACCAACAAAATAGTAGTAGTTTCAGAGATCAGCACTTTCTACCAAACAAACTCTTTAACTTTAAAATAAGTAAGTATATATTTTTTCAATTCATAGGAAACTATAGAGAACATTAGGTATTACTTATCGACAATATCGTTGTTCGTAATTATATTGAACCCCTACAGCAGAACTGGTGCAACAAAGGTTTGATTACAATGATAACTGTCCAAGGGATGCCTAGTAATCATTATGCTTATTGTGTTCATGATCACTTGCCAACTCACATGCGCATATGTTGAGTGATAATAATGATCGGCTGAGGACTGAGTAGTTTTGATCCTTGTAATATGTCAAGGTAAAAAAAAAGTAAATACAAAGAACAGAAAACTAAAAGCAATCGTTGAAAATTGCAAAAAAAATAGTTAATTAAGGTCACAGGACCGACATTTTCTATAATCTTATTGGTTGATTAAGTCGATTCTTAGTCGACACTGCCATGCTCATAGGGCAGGACTACATTTGAGTCCTTTGAGCGTTTTTGACAGACGGACGAGTCTGTGGCAAAAAAAACCTTCCGCATTTCTTAGTGGAACAAATAAGCGACCTCTGAGTCCAGTAATTACCTTCAGACACTGTCACTTACCACTAGACCACAGTCGAAAATCCATACCTACAAATAAATAAAATTTAATGTCAGTGTACTCGTATTATTTCAAATTAACAGTTTTCCACTGAATGCATATGAAAATATATAATAAGTATCTAACATAAAAAAAACAAGTTTAATATTTATTTGCTGTCTGTTTGATTCGGCTAATCCCTTTGGAACGGCTGGATCGATTTTGGCGGGACTTTCATGGCGCATAATAAGCGGGCGTCCGCTACCATATAAATAAACCCAAAGTATCAAAATCATAATCCCTTGCTACATACAGTCAAAGCATTACAATATGCATTATGGCAGCACATTGTACAATACCATGTTTATTTGCGCACGCGCTCTCGAACATTACAACAAGTGGATATATTATTATACCATTAGGTACCTATTCATATTAATTACGATTTTATGCAGATTTCTAAACAACTGTCAATTACAATTTGTTTCCGAAACAAGATTCTGGTATACTTATCTATGTTTTTATTATTAAAAATCATATAAACATTAAGGATGATATTAGATCTGGAATGGAGAGTGGTAAGTTAACCATCCTTTCTCTCCTAGACTTCAGTAACGCGTTTAACACGGTGGATTTTGATGTGCTACTTTGTATACTAAGCTCTCTTAACATATCTCCAACTGTAATAGATTGGTTTCGTAGTTACCTGTATGGCCGCCGGCAGCGGGTACGCATTGAAGACACTGTGTCCAACTGGTGTAGTACTACCGTCGGTGTGCCCCAGGGCGGCGTTCTCTCTTCTTTACTCTTCGCAGATTTCATAAACTCTATCTCTAATCAGCTTCGATCTTCCTACCACCTTAATGCAGACGATCTTAAGATATATACGCAGGCCCCCTTGGAGGACTTATCGGTGGCAGTGGATACAATTAATGGGGATCTGTCACGGATAGTTTCCTGGACTAAATCTTACGGCCTGATGGTAAACCCGTCAAAGACACAGGCTATTATAATTGGTAGCAGTCGAGCTATTGCAAAACTGGACACGACACTGATCCCGCCTGTGGTTTTTGACGGCGCCACTATACCACTGAGTGATAAGGTCAAGAACTTGGGAGTATTTATCGATCCTAGCCTGTCCTGGGGTCCACAGTTGCAGGAGGTGAGCAGGAAACTGTTTGCTTCCTCAGGGTCACTTAGGAAATTACAAAATCTCCTTCCTATTGCTACAAAGATTGCCCTCGCAAAGTCCCTTTTCCTCCCTATCCTTGATTATGCAGATTCCAGCTATCTTGATCTTGCCGAAAACCAACTAGATAAACTTGAGCGCCTTCAGAATGTTTGCATAAGATTTATATTTGGTTTGCGCAAATATGATCACGTTTCACAGTTTCGATCTCAGCTCAAGTGGTTGCCTATTCGATCTCGCCTCGAAAATATATTGTTCAACCCTTTCACCCCTTCCTACTTAAGTTTGAGTTCCTACATGACACGCATGATAGGTGCTTGAGATCATCGGAAAACCTACGGTTGAGAATGCCTCAGCACTCCACAAGCTTCTTCGATAATTCCTTTACTGTTGCAGCTATTCGCTTGTGGAATAAATTACCTGTAGAGATAAGACGAGCCGAGACATCACAAAAATTTAAATCTTTGGTTAGGGACCACTACTTAGCGTTGGAACTTTTATAAACTGCAACATTATTATGTACTTGCATTACCCTTTTATATATGTATGTATTTTTTTATTTTTTTTGTATGTGTGTATGATATGTGTATTTATGTTTCATATGTATTATTTATGTGTGTATAATTATATGTATGTGTTTTTGTAATTATGTTCCCATATGTACGTATTTATAAGTTTATTGATCTACGCCTACTACTACCTTTTCGTCCTTCAAATTCTATCGATCCAAAGGTTGCCTGGTAGAAATTGCTTTATGCAATAAGGCCGTCCATTGTACTGCTCATATATGTACCTAAGCTCTGTGTATGTAGATATATTAATAATGTATTGGCGTACAATAAAGCGTATATAAATAAATAAATAAATACCATATGTTTGTTTGGTTGAATACGCTAATCGCGTACATATAGGTATTAGATTTGAATTGTAACATTCTTTTATGTTGAAAGTGTAGGTATATCGCGGCACGTTACCCTACGCGAAGTGTAACATGACACCCGTGTAAAAAACAGACAGTTTTTGTTCTATTATACGATATAATTATATGTATTTTTAGTTTTAAGGTATGTATCTAAGGGCCATTGAATAAGTTAATATAAGATCTGTAACTTTTCTGTCGTAGCCTGATAATAAATGAATAAATAAAAAAATAAATAAAATTTATTAAGAAATCTTCTAATACATCTCTTGGTATCACAGAGTGCGTCAATTCTTATTGGTAATTATTGTAGTTCTTATTGGTAATATTGTAGTAATTATTGTAGTAGTTCATCTCCTCCACTACAGGTCACAACTGCCTCTGGTAGATAATCTATGAACCTGTCAACTTCCAAGTACGTTCCTATCTCTAGGATTTCATCCTACTATCCTACGAATATTATGAACGTGAAATTTGTATGGATGGATGTTCAAACCAATAAAAAGCTTACATCAGAAGTTTAGATAGACCACTTTTTAAATCTATCCGAGTTCTCAAGGAAGTTGGGTTGCGGAAACCAATGGCAATTTTTTTTTTCAAACTTCAAATGATTGTGCAGTCATTTATCGATCGCTTATGCCGCTAATACGAATCTCTTGAAATACTTATTTAACGCGTCGCATATGGAAATGGGGTACCACCATGGGGGCGTATTGTACATGTCGGCTTTTACACCATATGGTCCAAAAATTCATTAATAAGTATTCCGACCAAATCTCACTTTACTGTTCACAATCACTCCTTTAGTTTTAAACAACATAAAACTGTAATATAAAGAATATATTATAATATAAAGTAATAGAATTTAGAATTGCTGGAGTAACTAACTTTACAAATACAAATGTATTGAAAGTAAAATTTGAACGCGACAAAACTTCAATAAACGGGCTTGTTAGAGAAGATCAATCAATTGAAACAAACTCGTGAGTGGTGAGCATAAAATATATTTTGCAATGGAGTTGATAATAAAGAATTTAGACAATTAATAGGGTGAATGATCCGTAGACCATTGTGAGTACAAAAGGGATGATTACGTAGAGCAGGGCTATATTGTTGGCGATCAGGATACCATATGGTATGTTGGTGTTAGACGCATTTCGTATTATGGGGATTAACTGAGCATAGTTTAATATGCAGTGCAGGTGCTGTTTTGATTTGTGATACAATGACACAATACTTATGTTGGTTTTGATGATAGGCAAAGTATTTCATCTTTTGTCACAGGCTTTAATTGATATTAAAGTAACAAATGAATTCTAGGCAACTGTGCAATTCTTCAAAAAACTTATGAACATCGAAAGTGCTTCGACCATAAATTTTCTTATTTGCACTTCACTAGCTCAGTTTGTAGAGTAATTCCTCTTGAACACGAACAAATGCTGCGCGCTGGTAGAAATCCAGCCGGATCCATAGTTTTGTCATAAGCGAGATTAGGATCTATAGTTTTGGCCACATCGTGTGAAGGTCAAACCATTTCACGATAGTTTTATAGTATAAGAGGTGAAGCCACTCCACTCTTGTTAGAAATAGCATGTATCGGCAACTTAGTACTTGTAGCAAATAAAATTGAATACTCGTTAAGTATAGCATTTGGCCAAACGTTGTGGCGATCTTTTGGGAAAGCCTGTGCCTAGCTTTGGGCGTCAACCGGCTAATGGGACACAACTCTCAGAAAACATTTCCAACGTACCTAGTGTCAAAATAGTAGTTAGTGTTGATAGTAGGTATATACTGCGGTAGATGAAGTGGGTAAATTTAAGCAAAATTTATTTTCAGTTCAATCTTTATCACAGAGATGTCAAAGAAACTAGTTAACAAGCTCCTAAGTCACGACACCTACTCGATCATTGTGTCAATACAATCGAGCATGTTCCTGAGGGACAAGAACAATTGCGTGAAGAAACAACATTAGCTATACAAGTAATCTGTCGGGACGGTTCGCAATCAAACTTGCACATGTGAACTTCGAACTCGACATCATCCGTCACGAGAGTTTCGTATTGATTATAGACAGACAGACTTGCAAACGGATTTAACAGAGAAATGGTTTTCTCAGACAACAATTTATTAACACAAATTGAGTGAGTTTGAGGTAACCATTTTGATATTATTCTATGTTTGTAAGCAAACTATTAGCAATAATTTTAAAGATGCCCGAAAATCAGTTAGTTTGGTACTTACTGAAAAAACAGGTTATAAAATATATCTACTTAACTTGATCAAACATCTTAAAGGGTGCTATTAGTATAATATGACTAAACGACGACCATCTGCACGTATGATTTAGTTCCCTCATCAAAGCTTGAAATAAAAGGTTAAGGCGACACCTCGGAAAAGGTAAAATCGCTCGCTGGCAAAGGTAGCGGACGATGATCGCAAAGTGGGAAAGGAATAGAGCGTTAGACTTCCGTATAGTGTTGATAGAGAAAGGGGTAGTGTACGCGCGCCAGAACTAGACGGCGTAAGTGCAAAATTCATTTCCTCCATTTGTACAAAAAGTACAGAATATTTGTTAAAAATTTCTTTTACAGACTTTAATACAGCATCTAATACGTAGGACACACTATAAGTTTTGCGTAACTTAAAAAAACAACATGTTATAACCAAAATATTGTGTTTATTGCTTATCAAAATGCTCTCCTTTACATTTTAAACATTTTTTCATGCGAATTTATATTTTAAAACAGGAGGACCACAGATCTGAAGCCATGTTTTCTACGTGCTGATTGAACGCTATCACTGCCTCTTCGGAGTTGGTAAAAGTGAATCCTCTCATCAAATCTTTGATTTTGGGGAAAATACAGAAATCACAGGATGCTATGTCGGGGCTATGCGCAGGATGGGTGACGAGTTGTACTTTTTCGGAAGCTAAAAATGTCTTTGTTTTATTGGCCGTGTGTAAAGAAGCGTTGTCATGATGTAGGAGAACGCGGCTTTTGGGTCCTCTTTCGCGAACTTTTTCTAACACCCTGGGTAAACAAATGGTAGAATAATACCACTCGGCATTAACACTCTTTTAATCTTCAAGTGGAATTGTACAGATGGGACCGGTAGCTGAGAAAAAAAACGCGATCATTTTTTTACCAACGTTTCTCGCCTGCCTCACTTTTGTTGGCTTGTTCTCATTTTCAATCACCCATTCACAAGATTGCTGTTTTTTCCATTCCATTTTCCATTCCACGCGAGCCCGCTTCTGCTCCGCGGTCAGTTCATGAGGGATCCAACGACAACAAAGTTTCCAAACTTTCAATTCTTCGTGTAAAATTTTCTGGATTTTACTCATACCAATCCCCAATAGTCCTCGAATTGTCTCATAGGTAATCCGCGGGTTTTCTTCAATTAACCGCTTAACAGTAGCCACATTATTTTCGTTCACGGCAGTTGAAGGCCGCCCTTCACGAAATTCATCATGTAAAGAAACTCGACCTCTCTCAAATTCAGCAAACCATCGCCTCACGGTGCTCAAACAAGGTGCTTCTCTCCCAAAAGCATTTCGAAGACGAGCGGCAGTCTTGCGGAGAGAGAGAACTTTTAAAATCATAAAAAATCATCGCTCTAAAATCTTTCGACTTAATTCCATTTTCGGTGCATACGTAGAACTTTGATGTGTGATAAAAAACAATTGACAAATGATTTCCCACCAATTATGTTTTTTTATTACTAAGAAGGTTGCAACGTTTAAAAAAATATAACATTCGAAATTCAAATAGTTCCGATTAGCTAGAAGTGCAAAACTTTTAGTGTGCCCCATGTATGTTGTTGTTTATCTACACTAAACAAAAAAAGATAATAGACGGTGCTACTTTGGCTTCGTTTTCTACCGAAAAAAATATCAGAAAACGTGTTTTCAGCTTGTTCAGACTTTAGGTTTTATGATTAAATAATGTATATCTGAAAATCATTATACCTACAGAGAGATACAGTGAGTCAAAAAACACAAAAATCTTCAAGGTGCCGCCTTAATTAAAAGCATACCGCTGCAATGTCAGCTCAAATCAAGCCACCAGGAAAGAATTCGTCATAATTAGTGATCTCATTGAAAAGCCTACAACCGGGTCGAAACATGCCAAAATTAAATCTCTCAGTTACATTCATGCATCTTTTTCCAAAAATCTTACTGTACACTGTAACTGATCTGTGAGTAGATTACCCGAATGTCCCAAAAGACATTTGTTGGTGTTTACACCTAATAAGATGTCAGTGACGGGTCTGGCTGCTCGCAAGATTGATGAATCGACGATCCGGGCGAAGTGATTTGTTAAAGGCACTGTCCGTGTAACAGCTATCGTGGGAAGATGCGTTTTTTTAGAAAGATCAACTCACTCTTGATTTATGTTATATACTCTTGCTTCCCCTATAAACATAAAGTGGGAAAATTGCCAGGAGAAATTGCTTCATATCCTTTGAGCAGCAGGTGCCCAACACATCCAGGTGAGGTTGGCTTTTAAGACCTTAGTGGGACCCCTATGGACCTCGTTACTAAACGTTATAATAATTTGGAATTAAATAGTTTATCAATCGTTGTTTGGAGTCAGTAATTGTGGTCACGTGACTCAGTTCAGCTCGCACGTGTTGAAGGGATTGTTACAGCGTTGTGGCAGTAGCAGGCGCCAATTTAATCCTATTTTGTGATAAATAAAAGATTAGAAGATTTATTTGTGATATATTGAGGGTGGACGGGTTGTAGAGTTGTAGACGTATTTTCCTTTTTACAACGAGACTATTATTGTTAATTTTATCGCAATTTTCAACCGACTTCCTAAAAAGGAGGAGGTTCTCATTTCGACTGTGTTTTTTTTTATGTTTGTTACCTAATATCTTCGGACTGGGTGGGACTTTGGATTTTGAATATTTTTTTTAAATAGGAAGCTACTACTTCCCAAGTGGTTACATTTCAATTTGGTCCCATTCCGACAACTATTTGGTCCCATTTCGGTAGTTTGAAGTCGGTTGCTGTGTCAATGTTTGACGTATACTTTATTAAACCAATGGTAAGTAAAATGTTTTAAGAAAAAAACTTTTTAAAAATTATATAATAGCATTAATTTTTCGCAGAATTAAAAGACAACAAAACGTCGACAATTGTTTCGCCTCTAAACGAGGCATTATCAAGACTGTCTCAGAGAGAACAGCAAAATTCGTGGTTGGAACGTGTTTGCTTATAAGTAAACGCGTGCAAATTTCAATATCGCGATGTAGGATTCTTTACAATAACTAATGTGGGTAGATCCTACATCGCGATATTGAAATTTGCACGCGTTTACTTATAAGCAAACACGTTCCAACCACGAATTTTGCTGTTCTCTCTGAGACAGTCTTGATAATGCCTCGTTTAGAGGCGAAACAATTGTCGACGTTTTGTTGTCTTTTAATTCTGCGAAAAATTAATGCTATTATATAATTTTTTTAAAGTTTTTTTCTTAAAACATTTTACTTACCATTGTTTTGTCATGGATTTTCGCAAAGTAACGCCTGTTTCTATCCAGTATACTTTATTGCTTATAATTACATTTATTCTTAACACAAACGTATCCAGCAAAATGCTGTGTGATTAATTCACGAGCATGCATGCATGCACGCAATGTAATAGGTAGATCTTCATAACGAAGAGCGTCAATTCACTCGCCCGATTTCTTTTAATTTTCTCATTAACGCGGCATCTTAAATAAATGTAGCAGATTTTCATTGAACGCGAACGAATGGCGAAAAAAATGACTAAATCTGACAAATGGTTTTCCTTTAACGTCTGCGCCCATCTTATTATCGTTACCCACTACCGAACAGAACTCATTTGAGCTTTCTTTCATTTATATGTACCACATTATATGAATTTATACCTTGTTCATTTCATGTTATGTCTTACTTTACTTTGGCAATTTCAGCTATATTATATTGGAGTGTTGCTTTATGACTAACAGTTTTATTAAATTCATCTTTAAGCTCAATTTCGTGTGTAACATGTTCAAGTATGATATCAATTTGAGGAGAAGCGTCTGTGTTAATAGCATTATTCGCAATCTCATCTATACAGTCGGGGGTTAGGCCGACTGTATGAAGTATCATTTTTTATGCGACATATAAAACATATTTATTGCAATCATAATCGTTTCAGTTTCTCTACTACCATGTTTTAGTGAGATAAATAGAATACCGGTTGGTAAAAGTTTTTTTATTGATTTACTTGAATTTTTCCAACTCACATTATCTACCACCATTGAGCACTTTATGTTACACACATAATACGAGACTTTTTACTACATTGTTTATGATCAGTAAACTAGGTGAGTTTAGTGATCATTGGTTAATCTATAAAAGTGATTACTTCTGAGTTAAGTGCGTACTTTCACAAAATACCTAAAAAAAAACAAAATGTAAAACGTTGTCATAGAAAAAATAATCTGCTGACTGTACAAGTTGAACGGTGGAACAAACCACAGGTTTCAATATTACACCGCTTTTGACAAGCTGACCCTACCACAACTCAATGCGCTCTCAATTCACAGCAGTTATTATTATCTTGACCTGGTGATTGAGCTCTCCTGCTCTCTATCGTCGAGAATAACGCTCATTGGCCGTTATATTCCTTGCCCGCCTCCCGCCTCTTGCCTATTGGTTAAACACGCCACGCCTTCTTACCTTCGGAGTCTCTACTAAAGGCAGTTGGCAGCCCCACTTATATATTTTTCACCCTTATATTACTCACATTCGCATTGTAGTCACCGGATAGAACGTACGCGTTCTAGGCGCAAAGTTCATCGCCGCGATATAAGTGCGAAAACTTTACAATTTGTGTTCTTTTAATTAAATGTTTAAACAATGACCATGGACGTTCAAAATAACTATCAAAATTATAAAGAGACGTCTCCTACTTCTAAGGAAACCAATTTAAATATCGAAAGTGCAAAAACTTCGCAAATTAAGTCAGAAATGCAACCAACAGTTTTGAATCCATCAAAAACTGCAAAACGTTCCTTTGACGTGGCTTTTCTCATGATGCCGGATGAAAAGGTTCGACCGAAACCACCAGAACGTCAACTCCGAGTGTCGAAACAATTATTTCACAATGAAGAATGGGAGCAGGTGACATCAAAGAGGATACCTGAAATATTCAAGCACAATGATTATTCTAACGGAACTATAATCGATTTAAAGGAACAGGAAGATGAGCGTTTTTGCGCAAATAATAACATATCTCCAACCTTTGGATCGGATATTAATATAGACGTTGGAACAGATGAATATCCGAGCAAAACCACGTATTGTAGTGATTCCGAAAATTCTGATCGGTCTAGAAGTCGTCCAAATTCCAATGAAAGTGCAGTGCGACATCCTAAATTTTTGCCAGAATACAAGAACAAAATTTTCGATGATCCAACTCTAATAAGTATGCAATCAAGAGCCAGATACGAAAACTATGCGGAAAAGTATGAAATGTCACCAAAAAGTGCTTTTACAAAAGTATCTAATTTCGCAACAAGGTCTCCTAACCCTTCTGTTAGTCCAGATAACCTACTTTATCAAAACTCAGTGAGTCCGCCGCTGTCAGCAACAAGTCCACCAGCAAGTTCGTTTAATAAATCACATGGTTTCAATCACTTACTCACGCCTGCTCATATTTTACATGGAAGCAACTTCTTTAAAGGCCAAAATGGTCCATCTCCTTCTCCGAATTACCCTGACTCAGCAGCGCAACAACGTTCAGCTGGATTCAATAAAGGTATGGAATTTCAAGACAAACGGGACCCTAAAACAACTCATATGGCACCCAATAAAATGCATTTCCTACCATTCAGACCAGAAATACCATATCTCCAAGCTGGTTCATCGTATCCATTCAGTGTACAGAATTTTCAACCTCCAAATTCTGATTTTATGAAATTTCCAGTTCCTCAAAGAGAACCAGTAAATCCTTTGATCGCTAATCCAGCTGCGGCGATTCTCAGCACGTTGTTACCGCCTACGCTGGCAGCGTTTACTTTGCCGTCGCAAAACGTTTGTGCAAAATGTAGCATCAGTTTTCGAATGACTTCAGACCTGGTGTATCATATGCGCACACATCATAAAAGTGAAACAACAGTAGACCCACATAGAAGAAAGCGGGAAGAAAAATTAAAGTGTCCCGTTTGCAATGAAAGTTTCCGAGAACGTCATCATTTAACGAGACACATGACCGCACACCAGGACAAAGAAGGGGATTTGGACGAGGTCCCTTCTGGATCAAATTATAATAAAAAAAATAAACAATTCTTCTCACAAACTGGTAGTTCTCTAATACATAAATAAAACTATCAGGAGTCGCAATGATGATATACATGATATAGATACCTGCATAATGGTCTGTAAAAGAATTTATGTGAAATTGATTTTTTGTTTGAACAATTGTATCTAATGATATTGTATTGAATTGATAGCAAATATGATGATCAAATTATGATAACTTGTCAAGTTCATGTATGTAAAATAATATGTATTGTATCGATGTTCGTTATTGTTATTAACTACTTAATTTATGTGCAATATTAACTGTTAAGTATTTATTTTGTAAATATAATTGGTAGTGAACTATTAAAATTAGCTACAGAGATTTAAAACACGACATTGAATTTTATTTATTGTTCATAATTAGATACAATTCAAACTAGCCTTCAATTAAATTACCCTTTACTTACCCTTGATGACATAGGATTATCGGTCACTCACTTTTTATGTATCACTAGCGGACTCCCACGATCTTCGCCTGTGAAAAAAGAGAGAGTGCTTCCTCGAGAACCATTCATTAGTGAAAGCAGCATATAAATCGGTGGATTTATATGCTGCTTTCACTAATGAATGGTTAGAAATGGAGGCGCGGTGGAAGACTTTTATAATATTTATAGATTTACCTAACTGATTTCAATTTTCATTCAAATATGCTCAACAGTTTGACAAAAATAATCTTAACAGATTACTTATCACATTTAACAAACTTCTTCTTAACTAAAAAACAGAATAGGGAATAGTACTTACTTACATACAGAACTTGTACTCCGACGTTAATTAAAGCACATTCTTTTGTTTACAGAGAACATAATTCGAACGTTAGGGTTGTCAGGAAAGTACCAGCATAATTTGATCAATAATTATGACGTTAATACCTCAATATCAACTCTATGATCAGTGTCGTGTCACAAACAAGAGACAACCCTTACTGACTTACAACTTCAAGTTGTCGCTAACGTCACGTATTTTTTGCGATTGTTAGGCGAGTGACATATGCCTGACTATAGTTATAATTACTCGACACGACATAATAATGACGTCTTTATCTCCGAAGGGGTAGACAGAGTCATTCATTACGACCACATTTCGTCAATCACTTTTTGTCAGTCTCAAGTAATATGGATCGAGCCTGTTTACTTTTACTTTTAATTAAGTATGATAAAACAAAAGTCAATTATTTAGATTGCCCCACTAAAAGTAATTCACTTTATGGCTACAATTATAACAATTACTTCTCTTCTAGACCCCACACAATATTCACAAGCCTGATACATAAATATCCTGTTTCGAATCGGCAACAAGGCGATGCATAGCGAATTTATGCACGAGGGTAACAGATAGAGACGTAAAGGGTCCCCTAGTGCTTCTGATTTGATTTAAAATATTGTTTTTATCATAATAGACCTAGTGTAAAAGAAATATTTTTTTTTTATATCTACTTAAAGTAATTACAGGAGCTCTAGGTTTCATCAGTCTCATTCTTCAGCTCACAATGATGTGAAGAATTTTTGTTGACATCGGGATCTTTGGGAACTGTTTAGATAATAATGACTTTATTTCAAGAGCAAAAGATGCTACCCCAAGACCACGGGGCCTAAGTCATCCTTACTTGCAAACAGTACATATGTTGACTGAAAGAGAAGGTTCTCTGAACCCGCAATTGTACCTCCTCCTATAGCGTGCTAAAATAATTCGATTGGTCTAACTATAGTAGGGACCTAATTGTGGAAATCAGATTATAAGAGTCGCTTGAGACGCTTGCGACGGAAAATATCGAAGTTCATCCACTTCACAGTGAGGCGGGAAAGCCAACCTAGGGTTGGAAAAAGGCTGTGTAGTTGATGATTAAATAGGTACCGCGGCCGCTCTGACGTCCATTGCCAAGCACCTCTGGTGAGCTCCCAGGGAATTTCCAGTTGCGCCCGGTGGATGTGTTACTCCTTGTGTGCGCTAAGGGACACTCTGAGTCTCGTCCAACTTTCAGAAGGTGTACCGCCTGCAAATGAAAATGACTTAAGCCCCAGAGATGTTTATAGGACACCTTTGCACCCAAATTCATTTATCGTCGATCAAAGTAATCAGAGTATCAGTAACCGAAATATACCCTTCATAGGGAGCAAGCATGTCCAAAGGACCGTGACGAAAGTCTTGCGAACAGCACTGTTCCCATGTGTTAGGGAAGTTAACACCAAAATAGGTTAGTGCGCATCGATAGTGAGACGTCTATGTCGAATCGGTACATGGGAATTGAGCAGATTTTGGGTGACATCGAGATTGTAGGGGAGCTAATGGGAATGACGAAAGTGATGACCTCGATTATGATTTATAATATCAATGACAATGAAAGTAGATAACTGTTTACAGAAAAATACTTTATGAATGTGTTATTAAAATCTATTATATAATTATTTAGAATCTATTTTAGTACTTTTTGCTTGAACGAGAACAAATATAGGAGTATCCATAAAAGTTGCGTTTAAAATGCTTTTCAAGCAAAGTTACTGGTGAAACGTGGGCGTATATTATGCGTCTATTTTTTCACAAATATTTATGTTACTTCACAGACATCGAACTCAAACTGCAATCTAAGCAAACAAACGAATTCCTCGCAAGTGACCGGCAAAACTGTGAAACTGGAACTTGAAAAACACCATACAATATGTAAAAAGTATCTCATAAATGTAGAAACTTTACAGGATGTCCGCATAAGTGTGAACAGAACAATATTTTTGTCCGTCCGCCGAACCGTGAGTAATTCAATAGAAATATTCATATTGGGGACGAGTGGCGCCCTCGACGATGAATGGAAGTGCTTATACCGTGTGTTCCTTTTACATTTCTTTTATCTTTAATATTTTTTTTATAGAAACCATACATATTATCGTCACGTCCATATCCCCGAAAAGGTAGGCAGAGAAGTACTACAAACTCACACTTTCCAACAGCCTTTTTATATACATACCACTTTTACATACCACTGAATAGAATCTCTTCAGTTCTAAAAAAAAAGCTCACTGAAATGGCCTTGACGCAAAACTGGTCAGTTTAAAATAAGTAGGCAACTATGTAGTGGAAAAGATTGAGGTTTGTTCAACATTACACTGATTATGCTAACTTTTTGAGCTGTTAACGGACACTCACCTTTAATAGTCTACAAAATAATAAAGCCCAAAGAATTGTGATTTTTAGTAAGTCTGAGTAGCTTGTATGACATATTTTAAACATCCTATATAGAATAGTGTTGGCAGACGCAAATGACGGATGTGTCGCTACATTGGTGCGTTTGGTGTCCTGTGTAAAAATACGGAGCTTCGTAGACGCTGTCCGTATGATAACACAGAAAAGTGAGAGGATTTTGCTTATGGTTTGCGGGTAGCAATATTTTTGCGTGTTTTGGGGTATTGCTGAGTTTTTGCCATTGTGAAAAAATCTACTGAAATAGGGAATGCTATTGCTTCGGCTAAATGCGGCTTGTTACTATTAAGTGGGACTAAGAAACTGCTATTACATCTAATTTTCTAAGAACTAATGCTAACTAAGACCGGCCAAGTGCATGTCGGGCCACGCATTGAATAGGGTTCCGTAGTCAAACTTAATAACCGTTATAGTTTTCCTTTAAAGTTCATTACATGAACTACCATCACAAATATTTTCAGATTTTCGAACCAGAACTTTAGAATTTAAAAGAGGGGGGGAGGGGGGGCTGTTGAGACGCTCTGTTTTACCAAAGAAATGAGCTAAGTATATACAAATTCTGGTTATTGTATTTTTCGAAAAAAATATTTTTGCACAATTTTATTGTAGCACTTTGTCGTAGTAACTAGGCATATACATGCAAAGTTTCATGTGCTAGTGCTAGAAAGCACTCACCGTTTAGGAGGAAAGCCGAGGACAGACATAACGAAACTATAAGGGTTCCGAAACTTAAACTACGAAACCCTAAAAATAGGTTCGGGGATATAGGCCTGATTATTTGTGTTATGCAGTAGTTTATGAAGATTGGGTTATTATCACAAGCTTATATTCGAGCAAGCGTACTAGCGTACTACAAGATGAGAACAAACAAATTTGTGCACTATTTCATTACTATATTATATTTAATTGAACCGACCGGTAGCGGCGGCCTTACCCATTGCGGCTCCGGGCGGTAGCGGCAGGTCTTTGCGAGGCTCCTTTTTTTGTACCGCGCCCCAATGCCTCGGCTGCCCCTACGTCCATTGCTGGCGCCCCAGGTACGCACTCAGTCTTCCGTATTTATTCCTTATGGCGCCGGGCGGACTTTGGCCAATTATGTGGCCTCTGTCTGGGGTTAGGTGGGGTTTTATCCCGCATCATTGGGGACGGGTTTTATCCAGCGTCGGTGAGTAAATGTGCGTTCTTGGGGGGCTTCAGCTCTGCAGCTGATCGTAGATGTGCTGGACCCCTCAGGTGGGATCCAGATCCAGATCCAGATCGTCCCATCCCTATTCAGTGGGAATGGGACGATCAGGGAATAGGACAAACTGGGAATGGGACGATCAGGGAATAGGACAAACTGGGATTGGGACGATCTGAGAATAGGTCAAACTGGGAATGGCATGATCAGGGAATAGGACAAACTGGGAATGGTACGATCAGGGAATAGGACAAACTGGGATTGGGACGATCTGAGAATAGGTCAAACTGGGAATGGCATGATCAGGGAATAGGACAAACTGGGAATGGTACGATCAGGGAATAGGGCATACTGGGAATGGGACGATCTGGGAATAGGATAAACAGGGAATGGGGTGATCAGGGAATAGGACAAACTGGGAATGGGACGATCAGGGAATAGTACAAACTGGGAATGGGACGATCAGGGAATAGGACAAACTGGGAATTGGATGATCAGGGAATATGACAAACTGGGAATGGGATGACCAGCAAATAGGACAAACTGGGAATGGGACGTTCTGGGAATAGGTCAAACTGGGAATGGCATGATCAGGGAATAGGACAAACTGGGAATGGTACGATCAGGGAATAGGGCATACTGGGAATGGGACGATCTGGGAATAGGATAAACAGGGAATGGGGTGATCAGGGAATAGGACAAACTGGGAATGGGACGATCAGGGAATAGTACAAACTGGGAATGGGACGATCAGGGAATAGGACAAACTGGGAATTGGATGATCAGGGAATATGGCAAACTGGGAATGGGATGACCAGCAAATAGGACAAACTGGGAATGGGACGTTCTGGGAATAAGACAAACTGGGAATGGGATGATCAGGGAATAGGGCAAACTAGGAATGGGACGATCAGGGAATAGGACAAACTGGGAATGGGACGATCTGGGAATAGGACCATCTGAAACAGCGTGACTAGTTTGGGAATGGGATGTTCTGTTACCAAACCTTTGATACGTATGTATAATCTTAAAGTAAAGTTACTGGTAAGACTAAGATTTTCAACCTAGTCAGATAAAGCTAGAGCTGGATCAAACTTCAGACTACTAGGGTAACTACAGATTTTCGAAAATAAATCAACAAATGACTTAACACGAATCGTTCACAATATTATAAACGGTCATGCATAATCAATGTAAAAGCAATATTTTCCACTCAAATAGCTACACAGAATACGAAAAATAATAAATATGTATTTCACTGAACGCATTTACAAGATTACAATATTAGCGAGCACGTCCTCACACAGACGAGGCATCATTACAAATGATAAATAGTCGGCACACTTCGATAATCAAATTCTAATTTTGAATCTGTTCTACCCTCGCGAATATTTTTTTCGAGGCAAGGGAAAGAGCCACACAGCCTGTTTTGTATTGTGAGAAGATTGTGACTTTATTAACCATGAACGAATGGTCTCTTTAACTGATTCACCACGGCAGCCACGTGACCCGGAACCGATTATGGTTCCGTACCCGATTTGTATGTATTTGTATGTAAATTGGTGCGTGGGGTGACGAGATAACCGGGCGTGCTTGATAGGGATCTCTGTTATTGAATTAAGTGTTGGCGTTTAGTGATTGGTGAGATAATGGCCCGTCTTCATTTTGTATTGTTTTTCTGTTCTCGACATAAATAATTTCTGCTATAAGTATGACTAGCAGTTATCTACGGCTCTGTGCTTGTAATAGTTTCTTAATTTCTATGGAATCATATTTTTTTTCTTTTTTTTTGTCGAGGCTATGTCCATAATGGGCATGTCAGCCTCATCATACCCTAAACAGCTTACAGCATACCATCATTGTATTTAATATCCATGAATTATTGAGGGTTAAATAGTTGCCACAGTCGGTCTGCTTTTTCTGACGAAGGAGAAGTCTTCAACACAACCCACTTAAATTCACACTTCAATATTGCCCAACGTTATAGGTGTTTAATTACCAAAATAAAAAGTATAGCATTATAGCACTCAGAAATATAAGACGGTGCTTAGGGTTTCAACCAAGATCTTAGAGTCCTAACCCAACCGCACCCATAAGTGGTGTACCTTCCAATCAACTCTGACAAACCCAAGAGAGCCAGTCGAGCCGTTAGGCTTGTGGTTTTTATACCAAAGGTAGATTTCCAAAAATTAGAGGACTGAGTGAGATAGATTATCTGTCTAAAAAGAAATTTATAATTATATCATAGATAGATTTTAGTATCTTACATTCATCATGTAACTACCTGCCTTATCCCAATTATTTAGAGTTAGCGCAACATGTTATTTTCCTCCACTCATCCCTATCAGACCTCCTTTCCTCAGTAACTCCCTTGTCATATCCTCTTTCACGTATTCCATCCATCTTTCCTTGGGCCTTCCTCTGCTTCTAATTCCACATTGAAGCTTTGCACCTTTTCTATATCTTAGATTAGGGACTATAAACACCCACGATCGGTTGAGGACGGTTTCGGCGCTAACGGGCCATATCGCGAAAGGACCTAGTTGAGGATGCGGGCCGAAGCGCGAACGGGATCAAGCCGTACTCGACCCAACGATCGCATGCTTATGTAGAAAAAGATTATGTAGAAGTGGCTCACTCGTTTGAGTCTAATAAGACCACAATATAATCTCGAGGTCGGCGTCCATGACCAATGCCTTCCGTCTGTTGCGTGGCCCACCCTATGTCTAGAAGGAAGCTATTTAACTCGGCTATTGTTATCAAGTCTTGCTGGCGTAGCGTATTGCGTTTTGTTTAGATACTTACGTTATACAAGATGAACAAACACACTTGTACACTATTCCACAACTTTATTTGATTTATTTTCACCGACCGGTTTCACTTTTCAGCATTGTCAAAGGACTACTGTTACTTCACTGTCTTACACATCTTTAAGCCATTTAAAAATAAAATAAAAAATCTTACGTTATATTACGAAGAGTAAATTTCTATTTACTCTTTAAATAACAGAAATTTAAAGTTTCTCTCCAATCGTTGTAGTGGTAATATTTATTTCTCTCTTCCCGAAAGGTATTATCCATTTTTTCTGGTCTAGTCTAATTAATATAAAGGTCAATGCAATACACAACGTCCTTGTAAAAGACTGGTATCGGTATAGGCTAGTCTATAATTACTAATACTAATGAAGTTGGTTGATAAAGAGGAAAGTGTTTACTATTTGCATTTAATAGGCTCCAAAACTTTGGAGTTTGGGTGTTTTCTATGTATAATTGTTGTATTTAGAAATATATAAGTAAGCTGTTCTCTCTTAAACAGTCTTGAGAATGCCTCGTTTAGAGGTGAAACATTTGTCGACGTTTTAATGTCTTATATTTTTGCGAGAATGATGCAATTATTTTAAAAAGTTTGAACATCTTACTTACCATTACTTTGTCATGGATTTTCGCCAGGTAACGCCTGATTCTATCCAATATATAAGTATGCTTATCAGTTGTCTAGATCCCATAGCACAAGCTTATAGCTTAGTTTGGGCTAGATGACGTTGTGTGAGTGTCCAAAAATATAAAAAAAAAGTCTGAAAAATCTTTCATTAATTGTAGCTACATTACTCCCGAATGATATAGGCCAATTTTTATCCCAATTATGTGTTCCCATGGGAATTGGAATCGAGACAACCACATCCCATGGGCGGATACTCAATAGTCAGCTAGCCTACACTATACAGGCTGTACCAGAACAGTCGAAAGAAATAATTCGGTAATAATTATATTATGTATTCTTTAGACATAACAGGAAACTAACACGAGGATTTGTAACAAAAGACAGGTATATATGAACCCCAATAATGTAAAACCCCTTATAACCGTACAACTTGAACTATAACTGAAACACAAAAGATAATAACGTAAATAAGACGGGAACTAGCACACTTCCGTATCCGCTGTGACAAAGTGACAGACAATAGGGCATAAAATATTTTGGGACATTCCTTCGTACTTCATTGTTGTATAGGTTTATCCTTCATACCTTTATAGGTCATTAATTGTTGCCCTCGGTTGCACCTCCGTGGAGTATTTAGTTTTCAATCATAAAACCTTTTCATCATCATCCTTCGAACTTCGATATTTCCCGTGAAGGGACTGATCCGGGAACCGTTGGAACTTTTTCTCTTGCAAAGAATATTCAGTAAATTCGCGGCCTACCATCTGTACAAGGATTCAAGAAAGCCAACCTTTCATATCGAAGAGGGACCGAAAGAAGTTGAAAATGAAAATAAATAATTAAATAATTTAAAAAACCTGACTGCACTTAACCAGATATTTAACTATAAGCAGGCGGGACTCAGTTTGCATTTAGGTTTGAACTGATATTTAGTCCCACCTGTTTACCCTATGGCACTCAGGTGATAAATACTTTTCATTTGAGATCCCATTCGTTGAAATATATCCAGCTGTTACGCCTGTAGAGGGGAACAAAGAAACATACAAATATACGCACGAAACACATAACCTTCGTTGACGCAGTCGGGTAATAAGTACTCATTGTTCACCAATCTTTATTCTAATCTTAGGTTAACCATCACAGTCTGGATATTAAAATTTTAAGTTTACATAATAATATCACTAAGTTTCATTTATAATGTGTACGTAGGAACATAAATAAAATTTAAATATTTGGTGAGCACCTACCTTGCGAGAGCCATTTTCACTGAATTAGCAGATGGTTGCTTCGAGCGGATACAATTCAACGTAAGTCTGATTTATGTAGACTTATTCACAGTTTGTTGTTACAATATTTTGGTGTTTAAAGTAACGAATATTTTAATGTATAATTACGGTATCATATCCAGTTTTAGCAGTTATTATTGGTATTCAAACTGCCTACAGACTCTCCACATAATAATGCAACTTTATCAGACATATATCACGCCTGTATTCTCGAAGGGGTAGGCAGATGTGTATTATACACTTTACCTTTGTAATTTTTTGGTCCCACGTAATACCGGGCACTTTACAAAGTTCATAACCGCTCTGTAAATCAAACTAAAATTCTGACAGCCAAGACAGGTTTTACATACTACTAAATAGAATCTCAGTTGATAAATTACTAGCGGACGCTCGCGGCTTCGCCTGCTTGACCAATTATATACACAAAAACCTTCCTCGAGAACAACTCTATCCATTGGTGAAATCCGCATCAAAATCCGTTGCGTGGTTTTAAAGATCTAAGAATACATACTGAACTGGTTCTGGCTGATCCTTCTTGTTGGGGTAGATTCAGTGGAATTCCTTTAGTTTTGCCTACCCATAGCCTCGTTTGCTACGATGGTAGCAAGTTTGATATAATCGTAGCCAGTCTGAAACGATCTTGGTTCCTTTCTTTCGCTTCTTCCACTTTTACAAGTGTTATCATGCATATTCTCCGGTGCTGTTAGAATGTGGTATTAGAATACACACATTTTTCGCCAGTAACTTTATTAATCACACATAACAAGCTAACACTTTTGAAAGCCAGTCAGTTATAAAAGTTACAATTACACAAGTTATAAAAGTTACAAAACAACAGGACGGGCCTCTTTCCGCTGATAGGACACTTTGAAGTTTGCCTGAGCTTTGTCCGTTGATTGACAGAGTGAATCATCATCAATCCAAACAGATCACACCGTCTAGTTAGGTACCTATTTGTGATACTTAGTAGCCGGGCTATGCAAGTGATTACAGGTGATTCGTGGCAGTGAATTAGAAGAAGATAATGTAGTATCGAAAAAAAAAATGTAAATATGTAAGTTGTTAT
The DNA here is from genome assembly GCA_963556515.1 of Nudaria mundana. Lineage (NCBI taxonomy): Eukaryota > Metazoa > Arthropoda > Insecta > Lepidoptera > Erebidae > Nudaria > Nudaria mundana. The sequence goes on along the minus strand of OY748290.1, from coordinate 2,097,388 downwards.
AGGTATGTTAGATGCATTCACAAAAAAAACTCCACATGTATCTTTGTGGACAGAAGATTTTTCTGTAAAGTTATTTCAATATTGAGATTGACTTAATCACACTCAAAACCAGACGGCCGAAGGGATATACATATACTGCTTCGGTGGCGTGGTCGGTAGTGCATCCGCTATCGACACCGGAGTCTCGAGTTCGATTCCCGGTCGGGACAAGCTTTGTGTGAAGACGGATACATTTGTACCGAAGTCTGGATATTTCCTATGTGTTTTACTAAAAAAAATATATAAGTATTTATACGAGTATCAGTTTATCTGGTACTCATATCAAAAGCTCTGCTTAGTTTGAGACTAGATGGCGTTGTGTAAATTGTCCTAACATTTATTTATTGCAACACAATTAGACTCCCACCACTTATGGTTCAATTACAATGTTACGTGCAATTTATAAACGATCAGTACCAAACCCGAACAATAAACCCGCTACTGTGTACCGAACGGTTGACAAAACACCGCATCTATTTAGCATATGAATTAAATACAGTGAAATATGGTTTAAATTAATATGGATATATGCCGGCGAGTAAAGTACTAACTGGTGGGTTCCTCTTCGAACCATAAATACGGATGAATTTATTAAGATGCTTTTATCAGAGGCTTGGTGTCAGTGCTATAATTTCTCGTCGTGTTTCAAAAATAATACGAAGTATAATAATGTAAGGAGGTCATGGCTGAACCAGAGATCACGGCCGGTACAACCTGGTTAAAACGTTAGGCAATAAACAAAAATACATAAATATTTTATCTTATAATTTGTTCCTAAGATAATTGGGAACAGGAAACATGTTTCACGTGGATACCTCTGGAATAAAGTCCGTCTTTGTATATTATTTGTCATTAACCAAAAGTATTTTACATTTTTTAAATGACCCGCCTTGTTACCCATCCATTGCTGGAAAAATCAAGTAGTTACCTACAATATTTATAGAAATGGATGTTAAAACCCTCCGTGTCATTGCCGACTGGGTGGGAAGATTAAGGAGAGCTGGCATCGCTGAATGGTATAGAGTATAACTATCCTTACAATAGAATAAAGGGACCCAATAGGAACACATCATAAAGTAAGTTGAAAATAATAAGCGGCCTCCAGCGACAATATTCACTGAATACATTATTATTTTGTCTTGCCGCGGTCTCGTTGTACTTCGGAAACTACGAACACTTGAGTTTGTATACTGTATGCTTATACGCCATTATATAGAGTAGCTACAATACATCTTGAAATAATAACTGTGCCGGTTGGTTGACGTTTAGTTTGTGTCACTTTGGTGCTATAAAGTTTCGCGTGGACTTATAATCTCTGTGAGAAAATTTTGAAAAAAGCTTATGGAAACAACACTTTAAAAGGAAGACATAGTGTTCTAATCTACATCTATCTATCTGTTCATCATCCACTAAACATTTTTCTAAAGGATACTAAATCATACAAATAGGCAAAAAATAAACATCCTGTTATTTTAGACGGTTACAATCCAATTTTCAAAAAGATCAATAAAATGTGAGACTTGAATACTTTATCCACACTTTTGGTATGAAAATTGTGACTATAATGGAGTATGTTTAAGTAACAAGACTGAAAGAATTTAAAGTACTAAGTTACCAAGAAATAATCTGTGAAATGGTACCGACAGCACACGTCGACAGAGACAGCTCCACAAATTCGTGAGTCGCGTATAAAATTGAATTTAGTGTCATCCATTACGGTTCGATTTGGGATCGTAAATCGGATATCACATTAGCTTGATGTATGTGACGCGGCTTACTTATACGGTGATGTTAAGGCACTGTTCTCTAAGTAAAATAAAAAAAAAACAAAAAATAGGAAATGGTTTGATTGATATGAGCAACTGTATCTTAATTTACCTAATAGAAGAGTAGTCCACTAAAAAGATTTGAGACTATGTCGAAGTAATCTACTTAGAGTGAACCTGTTTTTTTTTCATGAATTTGCTTGTGTTTACAATTATAATATTGTAAGAATGAAAAAAAAACAAAATCATATTAAAAATCTATTTTGTTTGGCACTGTGATGCTTATAAATATTACGAAGATTAGTCAATTCTATTGAAAAATACTAATTTAGTCATGATGATAATTTTGCTAATTTATTGCATTTTGAAAGATCCTGGTTATTATATATTTTGTTAATATAATTAATAAAACTAAGCTACGCCTTAAATAAAAATATGATTACTAGTTGTCAAACGTTCGCGATGTCGTCTGATCGCTGATTTATAGATTAGAGAAAATGTGCTCAAGTTGATTGTGTATTTGATAAAGCACTCGGCTTCAATCATAAATAATACGCATAGAAAAATAATTGGACAGTTTTTTCATTCATTTTCATGGAATACTTAAAGATAAGTAACTACTTATAAGGTTCATAGTCAAACAAGCTTCCCTTATAAGTAGTTCTTAGAATCCTTGCACCTACAAAATATAATTATTAATTTATATGCTTCGAGATTTTTTTGCTATAAGTAGGCTACCTACTACGTAACTGCTACAAGTTAACTTCTACGAGTATACATGTAGTTTTCTTGTAGCCAATTCCCTCTGGAACATATTACCGGGATAAAAAGTAGCCTGTAGCACTCAGGGATAATGTACCTACTTATAAGTCGAAAAATAAATCTTCTCCTCCTACATAAAAATCCGTCCAAACTCAGAAACAAATATTTTTAAAACTATTGAGTCTTACTCTCACCTAAGTCAACAACTGAGGAGGTGACCTTCTTAACTTAACTTTAAGTCGGAACGTGCAATCTTTGTTCATAAACCCCTAATTTTGTATTAGGCATTTACATACCTACACAAAGGCTGACATGTCCATTATGGACAAAAGCCTCAACAAAATAAAAGAAAAAAAAATACCTACACCAACTCTACTTATATTTCAGGTATTAATCATAATAAATATTCGCCATTTTTGTAGTACAAAAAACACGACTTCATCTTTAACCAGTATGTTTGTGTGTAATGTTCGAGCATTGTCGTAAAACCAGCAGAGCGTCATGCGATAGTGAAATAAAATATTGACAACCCACATGCAAATATTGCTAATATATAAAATGCAAACTCGATATGCTGGAAACAATGTCTCGTGAACAACGCTATTCGATCAGTATTCACTTGTGATATAGGTAGGTACATTATTATTTTGGTAAAATCTGTTTCTAAAATTAAAATATGAGTTACTGGTTGTACGTATTTATTTACAAAAAAAATATTAAATACATATTGCTCTTAATTTAAAAACTGCACGTTGCATGCTAAGCAATGGAAAGGACTATTTAGAGTCTTTCAGAGGCATTGTATTTGTAACGACGTAATCCGACAGAGAACTGGTGTCACCGACATAGCCCACGTAGGTATATCTGTCGCAAAACCGGTAACCGCTGGAGCACTTAAAAAGGGTTTGAAGTTGAGACCGCGAATCCGCCGGGCGTAGATCTGAGGCTCGGTGGAGCGACGACATTCGACGGATAGCGGGCTTTGGGTGGATGAAATTGACCCAAGGTCGAAGGGGGTGGAGCGTCATTGGAGAGACAAAAAATATGTATTCTAGTATTTATATCAGTTTATATAGTACTCATATCACAAGCTCAAGCTTAGTTTGAGACTAGATGGCGTTGTGTGAATTGTCCTAACATATTTATTCATTTATTTTTTAAGGTGATAAGTTACAAATTCTTATTTGAGTCCGTAAACATCTTTTTCTACCGGCTGGGGGACAAAACAAAACTCATACACAGTTAGTAAATCAGGCGTATATTATTAAGAGCGTCATATTATCATATTTAGCACAAACAATACAAATATTAATAATACAGTATAAAACAGAATCAATATCACATAATAAAAACATAGGAATCATACACACATATCATTAATCATATCATACAAAAAAAGTGAAATAATCCGAAAGCTTTTTTCAGTTTCGACCGGACTGGTGTCCGGAAACGATGTCCGGAGGTTACTCAATTGATGAGTGTTGTCGTCCTTATCTAATGTTGGTTGTCAGAATAGGACAGGACTAGTTTGAAAGCGCAAATTGAGAGAGCCATCGTTGACAATGCCTACAGGAAACAATACTCGATTCTGTGAATTAATGACTTAACACAGGGGTGGCGTACCCGAGGAGATATGTTGTGAATGGTTGGTTTTATGTCATGATAATATTCATAAATGTGTTTGTTTGGATATCCGAAATATTGTAATCAAATGACATACCTTTACATTACCAAATTAGTGATGTATAAACGGGACGTAATCAACATAATTTTGCAGGTACTATTCTTGTTCTGTTACTTACAGTCACTCCATGACCATGGCTGGTAAAATCAATCTGAAACGTCGGGGGAGTAAATGGTTTTGTACGTTTGATATTATTATCATTTCGTTTATTCATTAACATTCTTATTTTATACATTTTTAAATAGATTTATAAAAAACACACATACATTTAAAAATATAAAAGATAGTGACCCACCAGTAGCGGAGTAGGACCCAAACTACCGGCGGTGGAGGCTACAGACTGAGAAACCTCCTAACAATACGGCACGTGTCGAGGATAACAGCCTTCTGAATCTGACTCTTGATCCAACAATCTAACGAGAGTCTCTTGAGATGTTGGTCGAGACTCTTCGCTATTAATCCGTTAGCCGAAATGACCATCGGCACAATGATCGTCGAGTCTACGTCCCACATGGCGGTTATCTCGAAGGACAGATCAAGGTACTTCTAAATTTGTCCTTCTCTGCCTTCACGAGATTCTCGTCATGCGGGACGGCGACATCGACGAGCACTGCCCGACGCTGGGTCCGATCAACCAACACGATATCAGGCCTATTGGCAACAATAGTCTGTCCGTGATGATTGATCGGTCCCAGTAGAGCAACGCACGACCATTCTCGAGAATTGGCATTGGTGTGTACTTATAATATGGTACCTCGAACTCAATAAGGCCGTATTGAAGAGCAAGTTGCTGATGGATGATCCTGGCTACTTGATTGTGCCTATGCAAGTACTCGCTGTTAGCAAGATACGAACAACCGGACATAATGTGGCGAAGTGATTCACCAGGACGGTGGCATGCTCGACAAATGTCGACCGTACCGTCCTTCATGATATATTTCCGATAGTTGTTCGTCTTAATAACTTCATCTGCAATTGCACAGGCAAAACCTTCAGTTTCCCCAAAGAGATCACCGAAACGTAGCCAGTTCACCGATGCGGGCAGGTCTACATCGGGTCCTGTTAAGACTCGGTAGAACCGCCCGTGTAGCTCCATGCTCTTCCATACGTCCTTACGGTCTTCAGTACTAAACACCTTTGGTTTACGCCAGTTCTCGTTAGCCAAGGAAAGAGGTGTCAGGCTCTTGTCAACCATCACAACATCGCAATGAATGCCACACCCATTCTGTAGGAAGTAATTCCTCAGACTGCACACTTCACGGTTATGTAGGTTCTTGGCATTTAAAAATCCTCGACCCCCCAACTTCCGTGGAATGTACAGTCTCATGACAGAAGATCGTGGGTGTAACATTCGATGCAATGTCAGTTGTTGACGGACTCGCCTATCCAGGGCGTCTAATTCCGTTTGAGTCCACCTAAGTATGCCAAAGGAGTACAACAATAAAGGCATTACCCAACCGTTGAAAGCCCGCATTTTGTTACCGCCGGACAAAAAACTGTTAAGAACTTTTGTCAGGCAGCCAAAAAAACGTTCTTTCACCGATTTCTCAATGTCCTCCACCGCTATACCCAATGACTCTGACATACCTAGGTATCTGTATGTTTCGGTCTCGGAGAGAGATCTGAGAGTTATTATCTCAGAAAGTTGTAAATTCGGTGAATTTACAACCTTCCCCCGCTGTACATGCATAACCGCACACTTATCAACACCGAACTCCATCTTAATGGCATTACTAAAAACTTCCGTAGTTTTTAGTAATGTCACTAAATCTTGGTGCTTCAGTGTGAACAGTTTGAGGTCATCCATATACATCAGGTGAGAACCCCCTCACCTGATGTATATGGATGACCTCACCCCCTCTACGAAACCGATAGCCTAGCCCTGAATCCTTCAGCAATGTGCTAAGTGGATTTAGTGCAAAACAGAACCACAATGGACTCAAACTGTCGCCCTGGAATATACCACGCTCAATCCTTATCAAGTCATGCGGACCAGAAGCGTACTCACCACTACCTGGTTGACGAAGGACTGTGGTCCATTGCCCCATACATGAGACTAAGAAGGATTTAAGAGTCGGATTAATTTTATACAACTCTAAAATCCTCCCCAGCCATGAATGAGGCACCGAATCATAGGCCTTCTTGTAGTCAATCCTAATTATTATCATAATTATTAAGTCGAGTTTAGATAATAATATCAGTTATAGGTAAAAATCATCAAAGTTTAAAAATAAGTATACAATCAAAAGTATTGTAATTAATCTTATTGTGTCAATTCAATGTACTGTGTGGTTCCACTAAGAACTCAAGTTAATTCTGGGGTACTTCTGCTGACAAACTAGGATCTGAAAAATTTACACGCCAGCATGATCGCAGTTTCTCTAAGTCCAAATAGAAAAAAAAATGTAGATAAAATTATATTATGGGATGAGAAACGAATAAAGATTCTTTCTATCAGCTCAAATGAAAAGAAAATAAATTAAACTCATAACATTTATTTTTCTTACAGCCTAACAGAAATTTCATTATTTCAGCCGACTAAGTTACTAAATAGTAAACATTTGAACTTATACTAGTAACAAGTAGGTGTGTAACCCCTGCCTTGCAATATTTCAGTGAAACAATGGTCGTGTGTAACTCGTTCAGATCACCTGCGGATATTAGCTTTATAACGAGAAAGCTCTGTGGTTATTATGCCACAGTTATTGTATGTTCGATTTCTCTAATAGTTGTACTTGTAATGTTAAATGCCTACTACAAAATAACGTTGTTGTATATCTAAGAGTTTCTCATAAGTACGGTTTTCAATAAGCCACGAAGAGATTCATGGTGAATGAGTTTGTAAAGAAGAGTCAAGTGCGCGGGAACATTTTAAAGTGGATAGGTACTTGCGCATGTACAGGCCCACTCTCTCGACGTATGTATCACTAAACCAGTGGATTGGGTATCCAGTACGTCAAAAACTGGAGTTGCAGTCCGAACCTCAGCTATGCGCAGGCGCACCCCGTGCAGGTGTGCGCCTGCGGGGGTCCTGCAATCCAATGAGGATTGCCTAGTCCCCGTAGGTCTTGGTGGAGCGAGCTCCTTAACACTTAATCCTCGATTAGCGATTATTGTGTTGTACTAAAGTTTTAAATGTTTGACTATTTTTTTCGCCATCAAAAATTAAATCTTCTGCTTTTTAGTAGAACAAAAGTGAAGCTACATAGTGTGTAACGGTCATTAGGTTTAGTTTAGTGTTGTATCATTGCCGAGCGTCCGGTGATCGGAATTAGAATGGAGAGCCGTTCCGATCATTAAGTGTTCCGGACCGCGCCGCACCGGTGTGTTCCAACCTTTTGTTTATAAAACGATAGATTTTGTACCGTTAAACAATAAATCATAACACGATACACATCATTATTCAGTACCACCATGAAAAAGAATTAGAAACACAATTATGCAGAGACAAATTCAGTAATAAATAATGTAACTAGCAGACGCCCGTGGCTTCTCCCGATTGACAAATTATATACACATAAATCTTCCTCGAGAACCACTCTATCTATTGGTGAAAACCGCATTAAAATCCGTTGGGTATTTTAAAGATCTACGCACACATACAGAACCGGCGTTTTTGTTTCATACGAGTACTATGTTATGATATTTTCTTTCAGTTAGTTTCCCAAAGCAGACGAGACCTGTTTCTCTCTAGGCTTTTCCGTGTTTATATTACTTTTTTATTATACAATCAGGCTATAATATTCGACTGAACCGTAAACGTGTGTTGCTATTTAATTTTTGAAATTAAATTTACCCACTAAAACACCCCTATTATCTGTAATATAGTCGGTATTTACAGACTTAACCGACTTAACCGAATCAACGACGTGAGACGCCTATAGTTTGTTAGTAGGTAAAACATTTTAACGGTTCTAATTTTCGTTAAAGATTTAGGTCAGAATGACAGTTAATAAATGCCATTCTAAATCTTTAACTAAGATAAAATACTACATACTCCCCTAACGCGTTTTACGATCGCAATCAGTAACTAAAACAATTTAAGGGAAAGCCGCATTAAAACATAAAGGGTAACTGAGTTCCCACTCCGAGGCATAAGTCATTAGCTCAGCAGTTATTCGAGTCTAAAAGTTTTCATTTTGTTCAATGATGTTTTTATCTGACTCCATGATTTGTGTGAAAGACTCTCTGTTTGAAAGTTTGCATCGAGTCCGAGTGATTAACTCCGGGTTTTCGGTGTTCGATGTGAGTTTATAGTCGGTCTAGTGGAAACCTGCGTTTATTCTCGGCTTTGACTTATATTTTACATTTTAATTGATCTTTGATTACCTAATTACAATGTTATTCATGCTCGCTTATGTCTTTAACAGTAAGTATCCTGACTAATAATAAATGTGATTTAGTGTTTGTTGGTTGCTCTTCAAGATCTAACCGATGGACAGCCAAAACCAAACAGTTTACCATTTTTCAGCAACGTAAACAACTCAACATTTAGTATGAAATTCATACATACTCGTATTATACTCGTAGTACAACAGAAGAATCAGTTCTTAAATTACAAAGCTAAGCATGTCGTATATCCGTAGCAAACTGAAACTTACAATTTTTAGGAGTAACATGTAAAATAAGTACAACAAATCCGCTAAGGAAATGTCACATTATGTAGTTAGCGAATGAACTATCGCGGTAGGCGTCGCGGCACTCCGTTCGGCCATTATCTTATCGAACCGACGACGAATCAGTGAACACGCGAGTTACGACTGCCACCGAATGCGTCCGAACTTTGTCGAGGAAAACGTTTCAAAATTGGAACTTTAAAAACTGTTAAGTGGACGTATCATTCGTATTTATGTAAACTACCTTAACTGAGAATGTTATATTTATTTACAATAAGAATTACAATATATAAAATATATATACTTTATATTATAATTAAAGACTAAAAATATTTACATTACATAATATCGTGTAAAAAATCCTCCGCGTCATTGCCGACTGGGAAGGTTCCCAGAAAGCTGGCTGGGTTGCCACGTTGGATGGCGATACTTATTCTTTGGGCCAGAAAATAGCCAGCCTTCTGGTCCTGAGAAGCATCGATTAGGCGTTTAGCAATGTCTCTATAAAGGCGGCGAGCACTCGGACCCCATGACCCCAGTGTCTCAACCCCAAACGGCTCAAATATGTAATCACCTGCTAGGTTAGCATATTTACGCCGTTTAAGGCCTTCAGCCGATGCAGCAGCAGCGCCGGCACATCCGGATGTGCTTGGAAGGTGTGAAGGTGCTAAGGTGTCAACGCATGTAGCGTCTCACACCAAAGGCCTTTCCATCTTCCACGGTAGCAACGACATACCGTCTCTTTCCATCGCTTCGTGCTAAATCATTTGGTTTACGTATGGCCGGAAGACCTGCGGTGGAAAGAGCCCAACGAATTATGTCGTTTAGAATAGCGTGCCGAGGTATACGACCTGCGCTTCTGCTACAAGAAAGGCCATGGTGTCCCAGATTATCGACAGCTACTCCACAGGTGCAATGATGCGGGGATACACAAGGTGTACCCAGCCGAAGGCAAGTGGCAATGCGGAAGGTTGTGTCGTCCAACATTGTACCGATGTTGGGCGATGGGAGCGCCTGGATCCATAACCCTGACTCCCATTCACCAACAGCTAGTAGGCGTGCACGCTCTGAAATACTGACAGAAGTGTCAAATAGTGTATTAATTCTCAATTTACAGAGCGGCGAATCCCACAGTCGCTGTGAGCGTCGGCGTGAGGGCAGGTCAGTGTCCGGGCAAGACATCCTCCAAGCATTTATGGCATCGGTCTTGCATCGCACCTCGGAATCAATCAGTGTATTTGACAAAATTTTCCTGACTAATTCTTCGGTGCTATGGACTGACGACAGAAATGCTGGCAGACTGATATCTGTGACTCTACGAATACCTAGCCCGCCCAAGCGAACTGGAAGAGACGCTTGGACCCAGGCCCAGTCATTAATATTTACATTTAAAATTTTACACAATGAATTTTTTATTAAGTTGTCTAGTCTTTTTTTTTTTTCTAGTTCCTTCTCGGCTTTGGGCCGCGGCCGCTCTAACGTCCGTCACCGGGCGTCTCTGGTAAGTTGTCTAGTCTGCCCAATATTTCTACATTTTTCCAAAATTGTCCTGAACGGAGGGCATTTGTAAATATGGGTACGAAAAGACAAAAACAAAGAATAGTGAAAGCTGAATGAATACTGATATTACATCATAGACTATCAATAACCTGATCAAAATTTTGAATTTTTTCCTCGATAAAAGTGGAAAAGCCATCTCATCTAAAATCGGGGACCCTAGGAGGCGTAAGGAAGTTTTGTCCAAAACTTTTATGTTGGGGGCCAAACAGTTGTATTTGGAGTTTGTTGTTAATTCATCTATGTTTTCAGATATAAAAATTTCACATTTATTCGGGTTCAGTTCTAAGCCAATTGACTGAAACTCGTTCTTTATTAGGGCTAAATCTTGTAAAACTGTCTCTACTTTTCCCCCTAAAGTCCCGTCATCTAGGTACCAAATGTTTAATTTTGATTAATTTTTTTGAATTATTGAAACTTTTTTGAATTATTGAAATTAAAACTGAAGATGACTGGTCCCAACAGATCACCAAGACAGCAAGACATCCAACGGCTGAATTCAAAAGGTGGTCTTCATAAATTAATTTTGTTGGCTGACTATATATAGCATTGCCAAAGAAAGTTAAAAATTTTGGGGGTTTCTAATTTGGCCTGTGTCAGCAAGGAGTCCCTGTTTACAGAGTTGAAGGCGTTTTTCAGGTCTTGAATTAAAGGGGTTAAATAGTATGGGTAGTTGGAGCCAACTACAGAACTTCGATATCACCAATAGGTAGGTTGTGGCCGTCAGATGACAGTCGCTTCACGAAAAATATTAAACTTCAGCAAATAAGTAAGTAGGTAAGCATTTATTCGCATAAAACAGGTATAGTACAGGTGTCCAAAACAGTTTTACAGTGCGCTGCTTTATAGCCTAGAAAAGACATGCAAATTTTAGTTACAATGGCATAAACAAATTACGAACAAATGCTCACAGTAAATTGGTACATAATACAAAATGGTTCAGCTGCTTCGCAGTTAGACTGAAAGACCACAAGTGGGTTGGGAATAGGCTTAGTGGATTATGAAAGGAACATAAGGGTCCCTCTCAATTCTTAAGGCCAAAGCCTTAGCTGCAAGTGGTTAAACGATAAAGTTTTGACGACTATAAATGATTCCGAGTAAATTGGGTCTCCTCAATTACGTGGGTTCAACAAAGCTTTTGACGAGACCGGACAAACGGCTTTTCTTGTGAAATGAAATAAAGTGATTTATTTTATGTGTATAGGTCATTAAATGGCTCTTACAAATGTCAGTAAATAGACTGTTTGATTAGCTAGTCTAGCCCTTAACAGTTTCACCTGCTAATATCCGCAATCCGCATGCAACATTCGGCTAACATTCGTACGAGTGTGTTGGCCCGTTAATGCCAGATATCGTAATGACGTCTAAACAAATGGTACGGAACGAGAATCGTGTTTTTATTTTAATGTGTCGAAGATACCGGTTATGTCGAGGCAAATCTGAGTGATTTAGAAAGTATAATGTATGGAAATATCAATGTTTGGTTGCGTTGGAAAAGACTTAGATTCGTATCGAGGTAACAACTTTGTAAATTTTTTTAAAGAATACTTACACCTTACCTAAGCAGTTGTTTAAGGAATAATTTCATTTCTCACTAGTATCCTGGTTTACCCTTCCAGCTCAGCTAAAAATGATTGTGTTAGCAGCAGATTTGCGTCAGTAGTGTGAACTAGTGTGGTAACTGAAAATCGAACTCGCATCGTCGAAACGCAAGACTTGACCGACCCGCGACGTATCAGGGGCTACGGGCGCTCTTCTTCAATAGATGGTTCGTAGCAGTTCGTAGCGAGGTGAACCAGTAGCTTCCGGAGTACCCGAAGTATTGCTCACGCGAAGTATAAACAGAATTTCTACTATAACTTAGGCGTTTTGCACACGTAGCAACTATTGCAGGAACAGTGACCTGAGTGTCGAATTTGTTTGGGTTGTGAAGTTGCTCAAAGATTGCCCTAAAACTACGAAGCGCGTAAACCGTGTTATTTGATTGTATCAAAAGGTACTTTTTAAGGAAACTTTTAAAAGTCGATAGGTGCTTCAACAGGCGATTTGTACACGTAGCTACTTTAAATACGTACGCGTAGCAAAGGTCGCTACGTTTAATGTAGATATATGTAGCACTGTGTATTAACGAGTTTTGTACACAAAGTAATTTACAAAATTTAACTAGATATGTAGTCATTTTTACAAAATCCTTCATTTACTTTACAAAACATCAATCAACCCATGACAAAAATCCACTTGTATTCCACGGTGCCGGTGTCGTTCGCCATTTAATATTTATGAGTTTCGTAAAACGCATCAGTGTGCGGTTTGTTTAATAACGTTGTTTTTAAACGACTATTTGACGGGGAGAGAAACCCTTTAGGCTATAACTGGGGATCCATAGGGCTACCACTAATCTTCCAATATTTCGATGTTTTAACTAAATTTCTGTAGGTAATTATATGTAAACAATGAAAATGACGGTTGAGTTGCTTTTGACACTGTCACGGATGACCTTTGAACCCGACGAAGTAAAATGTCAATCAAATGTATTGCCGAGCTATCGACCGTATGGGCTGCGAGACTACGGCCAACAACAAACGATCTCCCTATAGGCTTCATGTCTCTTAGCCGGGATCCCTCCATGAAACCTGAAAGCGAGAATCCTTGCGTCATTATTTACTATTACATTTGTAATGTTTTGTCGTTAGCGGGTACTACATACAATAATAGAACAACAAGAGCCATTCTTTTTTAATCCCGCGGCCACTCTCACGTCCGTTGCCGGGCGTCTCTGGTTACAAGCAGGTATTTCCAGTGGCGCCCGGCGGACTTTGGCCACCGGTGTGGCCTCTTCGGGGGTTTGGTCGGAAAGAAAATCTCGCGTCGTTGGGGTTGGGTTTCATCCCGCGTCGGTGAGTGAATCTGGTTGCGTGCTGTGAGGCAAAGGCCCCGCAGTACGCAACCCTTCTAGTCTGATTCTGTAAGGACGGCGGGTGGCTATCCCGCCGTCCTCAGGCCCCGATCATGGAGGTCGATGGTCCTGGGCGTAGATGAGTCTGCGGCGCCCTGGCCGCTGACTACGAAACTCAGCGGGGAGGGTACACTCCAGGTCCCATGGAGGGGTTCCGGCTAAGAGACACGCAGCCTCTCCGGAGATCGTACCGTATGGTTTGGACGGCCAAGGTTTGCAATGGTCTGTTTAACAGAGTCGCGTCCACCCTGACCGCCAATCTATCCGCCCATACGGGAGCCCCGTATAAGGCCATACTCCGCACGATCCCCAGGTACAGTCTCCTGCAGGAGGCGTTGGGTCCCTTTAGGGTGGGCATGAGTCGCGAAAGCGCGACTGATGCCTCCGTCACTTTAGGGACCAAACTTCGGAAATGTGGTCCGAAGTTCCATCGGCTATCAAGTACGATCTCTAGGTACTTCATCGAGGGCTTGATGCCGATGCTAACGCCTCCTACAGTTATGCTGGAACCTTCCGGTGGACCGTTCCGAGGTCCGTGGAAACAAAGACCCTCGGACTTGTGCAGTACCACCTCCAGTCCCAGCCGCCGTATCCGACCCACGACAACACCCACGGCAACACCCGTCGTGACCTTGAGTGCTGCCTCCTGGTACGTTGCACCCCGCGCCGTGACGAAGGTATCGTCGGCGTAGCACGTTACGCCGACGCCCTCAGGCAACGCACCCCGCAGCACCCAGTCGTAACCGATGTTCCACAGAAGTGGTCCCAGTACCGACCCCTGCGGAACACTGCATGACCCATCTCGCCGAACAGGCCCGAGCCAGCTAGGGTAAGCTATGGCCCTCTCCGAAAGGTAAGCCCCGACAATACGACGGAGGTAGAGAGGCATTTCGTGATACACGAGCGCCTCCCTAACGCAGCTCCATGGCAAGGTGTTGAAAGCGTTGGCGATGTCAAGAGACACCGCCACCACCACCTTGCCCTGCGAGACTGCTTCCTCCGTCAGGCTCTTCACTCGCATGATCGCGTTCACGGTGGAGCGTCCCCGACGGAAACCGAACTGGTTATCCGCCAGGTCTGGCCCCACACTCGTTGACATTCTCAATATTAACGTAAAATAAAATAAAATAAATAAATAAAATAAATATTTTTATTTTTGTTTAACCCTGACCGGTTTCGCCTTATGGCATCATCAGAGGTGTTTATTCACTTTTGTAATACATTTTTCTAATATATACCTATGCCTTTATATGCCTAGATATCTGTAGTCAGGGGTGCATAGCTAGATATTAAAAGAGAAAGACCTGAATGTAAGGGGGCAACCCTAGATTGTGTCGCGCTTTGTGCTAAACAGTAGCGTACCCGCGCAAACCACGTTACAGTGTCATCTTCCCACAGAATCTTCACTAACTTATTTACAGTACATCGATAGATATTCGATTCTCTTCAATAAATATTTTAACACAAAATATTTTAAACAAACTACACTATCACGTTTTAATAACAGTCAGTATTTTATTAATTTAACATTATAACAATTATTAAGATATTTTCCATGAAGCGACTGCCATCTGACCTCCACAACGCATGGGCGATATCGAAGTTCTGTAGTTAGTCCGGTGGGATTTATGATACTGAATTTCTGAAATTTCTAATTTTATTTTAGGGCTCCAACTACCCCTCACGACTGCCATAGATGTTCGTATGGCACGGCACGGAGGGGCTCCGAGGCACGGAGGGGTCTGTGTCTTAAGAAAATAGTCACCCATCCTAAAACTGGCCTTGACTAGATGTTTGCTTAACCTTTGCAATGTGTAACATTATCGGTTACCACTAGACCACTGTGATTTTCAATTACCAGGTTCTTTTACCACTTGCTCTACCTGCTCGATGTTCCTACATACCTCTTAATAAATATATAATAATTGACTTCTAAGAATTTAAATAAATTAAAAAGATTTCCTATTTCTGGTATAGCGCCCCGTAGGTACCTTAGACACCTTAATAAGTGATTCCCGTAATACTTCATTAAACAAGCAAGTAATTTTCATTACCTACTCTATTGTCATATTCTGCAAGTCTTAGATGTTACAATAGTAGACTTGTAGAATTATCGCTATTGTCGCCACCTGTGGAGATTTATTATTGACTCAATAATACAAAATCTTGAATGATCTTTACAAAATTCCATTATTTAAATAAATAAATACGTAAACATGTTAGGACAATTCACGCAACGCCATCTAGTCTCAAACTAAGCAGATATTGTGATATGAGTACTAGATAAACTGATATAAATACTTATATACATTTTTTTTAAATACATACATATTATACATAGGAAACACCCAGACTTCGGTACAAACGTATCTGTCATCACTCAAAGTTTGTCACGACCGGGAATCGAACCCGAGACTCCGGTGCCGAAAGCGGATGCACTACCGACCACGCCACCGAAGCAAGAACCAACTATGTCAATATTACTTTAAGTACCAATTTCTCGGTATTAGACGTATACTTAACTTCTAATGTTCTTCCATTACGCAGTATAACAGGTTAAATAACATCACAACAGTTGTCTAAGTTAAAACGGATTTGGTATTTGCATATTCCAATCTCGTAGCGCCGCGGGCTACCAGTCGACAGCAAGTTGAGAGCCACGGTCGGCAAAAATGTAACCACAGACGCTTGCTGTTAATAAAGAACTGCTTTATTTTGTTCTTAAGAATACTACCTAACAATTACAATAGCATGTCACTAGTAATCTATTTAGTACCTCCAGACAACCTGAAAGTAACTGCGATACTTAGGTATTCTCTTTTTTTTTATTCTTGAACACAGTAAATGAGAACAGTAAATGGATTACAACGCACAACTCGTAACTAACAAATGCACCACTTATCTCTAAAGATATCTCTTCCAATGTGTCAAAGAGAGGAGATCATGATTCCAAACAGATGCTGATGTGTATGCAGGTCTATAAA
This sequence comes from Nudaria mundana, assembly GCA_963556515.1. Classification (NCBI taxonomy): domain Eukaryota; kingdom Metazoa; phylum Arthropoda; class Insecta; order Lepidoptera; family Erebidae; genus Nudaria; species Nudaria mundana. The sequence continues at coordinate 2,081,024 of OY748290.1, read as the reverse complement.
CTTACATAAACCATAACTACATAAATACACAAATACATACATAATAAGTTACAGTGTTCCTTCACTCTCTTCTTGAAGCTAGACCCAGTTCTGCAGTTCCTTATATCGGTTGGAAGAGCGTTCCACAGTCTGACGGCATGAACGGTAAAAGAGTAGGAAAAGAAGTCGGCTTTCTGGGAAGGATAGTTGAGGCGGTAGGAGAGGTGAGGCCGGCACGATTCATCCAATGCACACATCAGTGTGAACCGCTCCCGAAGGTGGGAAGGACATGAGGGATTGTGTAGGACATTGAAGAGGAGACATAATAACCGAGTATTTCTACGAAGGCGGATTGGGAGCCACTTGAGTTAGAGACTTAGTAGTTAGTATTTTCAGAAACATTCCTATTTCTACTTAATAAATATTAGAAGAGCTAGATAATTTTAGTAGACAATGAAGAAATATAGCTTCCAGTAGAGAGTTTCACAAAAAAGCGCCAACTGTACCTACATAGGCTGAAAAACCAAACAAACCACGCCCAACAGCTCTCCAGGCCATTAACTGAAGGGGTTGCCAATTAAACAGTTTACATGGCGTTAGCGGCATTTTACTGCGCAGACATTTGCATGAGAATAAACTTGAATGGGTTATAGAAATAATCGGCCTCGAAATGCGCGATTAGTGTCAGATGACTCATTACCAATGTGGATTATGTTATGTTACTGTCATAATTAGTACTCTTTCCGTGTTAATTATTGTAATTGTAATACATACCTAATTATGTACTTAGTTACCTACTCAAAATATTTACAATACCTATGTACAAAATATCGTTTAAAAAATCCTTCGAGTCATTGCCGAATGTGTTCCCAGAGTGCTGGCTTTGGGTCACGTTTGGATGGTGATACTTATTCTTTAGGCTAGGAAATAATCAGCCTGCTGGTTCTGAAAAGCATCGATTAGGCAACACAATAATTGTGTTAGTTACATAAAACAATAGGTCCATCCCACACGAAGAAATCAGCCCATTCTGCATTAAGGCCAAATTACTATCGAAAAGTAACTAATGTGTTTCGATTTAAAAAACCGTACAACACCATAAACCTCCTTTCTAAATCATCATACACAAATGACGCATAGATCCCGAGGGTTTAGGCAGAGGTTCCTTATATGCCCACATTTTGGCAATAGTTTTTCTTGTCTCCCGTAATTAAACAAGCTTATTGTTGTTCCTAAGACCATAATAGAAATCAATAAATCATTCAGGAACCTAATAACCAATTTATTCTAAATCAAAATATATAAAAAATAGGAATACTGATATCATACGAAATATTAAAACCTTTAGAACGAAATAAACGTCTTTTCTGTATCAGTGACCAGTAGTGAATCATATTTAGTTGTGTAATGAAATGAATCTGATACCCCTCCGTTACTTACGCACTAGGCTTTACAAATGCGACTCTTTTTGGACATTTTCATTGGATACAATTCCGTTGTTGCAATCTATTTGGTGCCAAATGTCGGAGTTGTTTAATTCACTTTATTGTTTACCTATATTCATCTTATTCTTTTTTTTAAATTCCATTGCCAGGTGCATCAAATGAGCACTTGGAAGAATTCCCTGTGGCGCCTGTCCTTCCTACGCTGTCTTAAATATCTCAAAAATATTTTGCAGTCGTCAGTTTATTCATATGTACGTGAATCAGTTAATTTATTTTAAGCTAGGTGATGCTCGCAGCTCTGTCCACGTGACATAACTTATATAATGGCGATAAGGTTTGTCCGGTCATCCGATTTTCATGACACAAAGCCTGTACGTTGCCCTGATATGATAAGGTCTCATCCTTTTACTCGTCTGTCTATCTGGTAAAATAGCAAGAAGGTCTCCAAAAAGAACAACTAAAGACACAGTCGTCCCATTTAAATGTACCTATCTCAAATTCGAGCCACAAAATTATATTCCAGACGCTGCGTTTTCCATGCCTAGTGAGTATCCCACCCATTAGAGATTGACACGAGTGCACATCAATCATATTCATAACGCAGCCAATTCATTACAACACTGCAGATTGCCTGGAAGCATTACTGTTATGAAACGCGTGACCATTTGATTTTTAGAAGTTTTTGAACATGATTCCGAATATTTGCTTGTCATTTTTCATTCTATAATGTTGCGCCAAGCGTTTCGGAATTTACAATTAATCATATACATAGTAGACCAAGCGGTTAGTAAGATTAACAAAATAAATCTAATTCCTACCTTCAAAAAGTTGTTTCAAAGAAAGCGCTGCTACCAGTTTGACTTTACAACTATTCAAATAGCATGTCTATTGTCTCTTGACTGTTTTATTGAAGTCCAAAGAACCTGAATTTTGGTGAGCCGTGCATTTTATTAGGGTTGTGCGATCCGTATAGGAGTATAGGAGTACTTAGGTGAGGCAGGACAAGTTTTTCTTGTAAACATGATTCATCATGTATTTGTGACATCATAGGTGGTGTTCATATTGTGATGACAAGTTTGTAGGATATCGCATATGTGACGTCGACGTTGCAATCTACTAAATGGTTACATAGAGTATCGAAATATTCCGAGACAGCAGACGGTATGAGGAAAAAGATTTTTGTACTAAAATTACTATGACTTTTTGACTGTTGGAATTTAGAATCGGATCTTCTATTGTAAAGCATGTACTCACAGTGCTCGATAACAGCAATAGGGTTTCCACACCTTCATTATAATATGACCGTTATGCTGTGGGACTAAAACGCTGAGTAAGATGGAGTATAGGATATCTGAAATGAAATGAAATTATTTATTTATTTGTATAGGTCACTAAATGGCTCTTACAAACGTCAGTAAGTACTTAAAATAAAATAAAAAGTCATTGCTTCTATATTTACATGTACTGCAAGATACGCAAAGCAATAAGTAGAACCGAGAGAAAGAACCTGGCAATAAAACTCTCAGTTACTCTTTTTCAATATTTTCTCATTTACACATTTTCTTACGACTAAATGTGGACAAATGTACATTGGTCTCGTGTCAAAATCAAATGGCGTGCTGCAAAATAAAAAATGTTTTATAGTCACCAGTATGACATTTGCTATATAATAAGTCGCGCTTATAATACGTCTATAGTACCGAAACGCTGAGTAAGCGTAACCTTAATTAACCTTATAGGACTACTTTGCTTGTTGGGTTCGCTTTAAATATTGAAAGAACTAACACTATTCAAACAGTTCAGAATTGAAGGCGTAAGCTATATTTTGTAAAAGATACATATTCATTCTGTTTCCAAAACTCAAAATTATATTTACAACTAGCGGACGCTCGCGGCTTCGCCTGTGTGAAAAAGTGCTGTGGTTCCCAATACCCGCGGCAATACATTCCCGGGATAAAAAGTAGCCTTTTACACCTTATTACATCAGCTATATCATCATTCACCGAGCCTTTTCCCAACTAAGTTGGGGTCGGCTTTCCAGTCTGTGATTTTCCGTGAAGCGACTGCCATCTGACCTTCACAACCCATGGACGATATCGATGTTCTGTAGTTAGACCGGTCGGATTTTTAAGGGCTCCAACTACCCCTAACGACTGCCATAGATGTTCGTATGACAAACGGGACCGAAGGCTTAACGTGCTCTCCGAGGCACGGAGAGGTCTCAGTGTCCTAACTAATGGTCACCCATCCTAAGACTGGCCTGACTAGATGTTGCTTAACATTTGCCATGAATTAATATTGTCGGTTGCCACTAGACCACGAGCCCCTCGTTACATCAGCTATCTGTCAGCGAAAATTGTTGAAATCGGTCCTGCCGTTCTAGACAGACGGACAAACAGACACAAAAATTTTAAAAATTGCATTTTTTATGTCAGTATCCTATTGTATGCATTGAGTAAAAAGCTGGTCATTTTAAATTACAAACAGACACTTCACTTTTATTTATCTGCGTGCATGAAGATAGTTATGAAAGTGGAAGAAGTGAAAGAAGTATGCCAGGATCGTAGCAAGTGGAATTCCATAGTCTTTGCCTACCCTTTTTTGGGTGCAAAGGGGCTCCACCAACATCTTTAGGGCCCCAGCGACCTCACCTGCTAGTGGCGCACCTGCTGATCAACGGACGAGGCTCATTAATTCACGGTACCTATGAAGTGGCTTCGATCCCTCCGTGGGTACCAGGTGTTACAACAGTGTTGGTCCGGGGGGTACCACCGTGCAGCTGTGCTAAAGCCCCCCAAGTAACCCAGCCCAGGCTGGGTTGCGTTAGGGGTTCAGCAGCTGCACCGCCGGGCCCGGGGCGATGTATGGTGCAGCAGGCATGGGACCAGTGGGGGCGAAGCAGAGTCTAATGTGGGTGGTGTGGGTCGATTCGCCGGCCAGGGAGACCCTTAGCAACGGCGTTGCCGCGGCCGCCCGCAACAGTCATGGGGCCCGCCTGGGACCAACCACTCCAGGAGGCTGCCCCATATGTTGCGTAATCCTGATGTGGGATCGCCGCTCCGGGTGGTAACCGGTTTGGGGTAGCGGCGGCTTTGCATCAGGGGGGTTTGGGAGCCCTTCCGTCCGGCGAGTCGGCTCCGACCTAACCACACGGTTCTAGACAAAGCTAGCCCCTGCGCTTTGTCACTTAGTGCTGCACCAAATGTCACCCTGTCTTCACGCTTCAAGCTGTTCGACAGAAACAGTCGGCATATCGCGCCTGGATCAGGGCCCGGGCTGTGCGCGACCCAAACGTGGGCCACCTCAAAGCAGCGTACAACCGGGCCACAAAATCCAGTAAGAGGGCCTTTAAGAGAGGGGATGCCCAGCGCGTCGCGCGGCTTGGTCAGGAGCTCACTTCCCATCCCACGGGCAGCCGTGGATACTGACAACTGGCCAAAGCCGTGCAATCTAACTTTTGTCAGCCCTCGCTGCCACCACTGCGTTACCCAGATGGAACACTGGCTCACAAAGCCCAAGAGAATTTGCGGCTAATTCCCAGGTCGACGACCATGACCTGCAGCCCCCTGCCATCGCCAACTGTAGCCACACTATGCCTGACATTATACTCAGGCAATGCGATGTACGGGCAGTGCTGCGATCACTCGACACGCGGAAAGCCAGTGGTCCTGACGGCATTCCAGCGGTGCTACTACGGAAATGCGCAGCTGAGTTGTCTCCTGTACTAACTCGCCTGTACCGCCTCTCTTACTCCACAGGAATCATGCCGGAGGTCTGGAAGGAGGCGAACGTACAACCGATCCCCAAGAAAGGGGATCGGTCTGATCCAGGCAACTATCGACCCATAGCTGTCACCTTATTCATCTGCAAGGTGTTTGAGCTCATCATCAACAAGCAGCTCAAGCGAAACCTCGAAGATCACTCGCTATTAAATTATCGGCAATACGGCTTCAGGCCAAAACGATCAACGGGTGATCTTCTGGCATTCGTAACGCAGGTCTGGTATGGAAAGGCACGGCGAGTCCTTGGCGATTAGCCTGGACATCGCCAAAGCCTTCGATAGAGTCTGGCATGCTACGCTCCTTTCCAAGCTTCCGGCATATGGTCTACCTCCTCAACTGTGCAGCTGGATGGCCAGCTTTCTGAGCGAGCGCCGAGTGCGGGTCCTCTGCGATGGCCAGGCTTCTCGCCTTTTGCAATTGAATGCCGGGGTGCCGCAGGGGTCCGTGCTGTCACCAACTCTCTTCCTTCTGCATATCAATGATATGCTATCCCTCGGGAACATACATAATTATGCAGATGACAGCACATTGCACGGGAGCTACTGGGCTCGTCCGGCGGCGGGGCGGTCG
>OY748290.1:2028266-2075048 GCA_963556515.1 Nudaria mundana | reverse complement strand
CCGTTAGTCTATTATAAAATCATTTTTATTTATAAAATTTACTTTCTGCGAATTGACAAAGTTATGACAGTTTTAAAAATCTGAAATATCCTGCATAGTTTGAGACACCATGTTATATTACACATCGACACCCTGTAACCTTCTTATTGGGTACCTAAGTATTTAAAAGTAGGAGTTTCGTATGAATTCTACATTAGGAACATTCTAGATATTGCAAAAAATAGAGACCTATAAATTCTGTGGCCTATACATAGTTGACCAAAACGAGGAAATTAGGTACAGTCACCTACAAAAGTTGATGAACACATTCAATTTTCCAAAACATCTCAACACTAAAATATTTCATAATTAAGTATCGTGACAAGAGGAGAAAATAATCGTGTCATTAGTAGTTTACAATAAACAGTTAACAACAATTTTTACATAAGTCGCTGAAAATTAATAGCGACCAGTGAAATTTAATGTGTTCATCAACTTTTGTAGCTGACTGTACTTATAACAATTTTTATAAGGTAGGTATTAATATTGTATCTTAATTCGAACTCAGAATAATCCTGTACCCGGGTGGTGAACTGGCGACACGTCGGCAAAATGAAATATGCGGCCCGTGTCAACCAGAGACAATACTACACGACACTTTAAAATATTAACGTTGCCTGTATTGAAAAGCGAAGTGAAGCAGATTATCTGCTTAGCTCACGGAAATATTGTTTTCTAAAAATATAGTTATCTTCAGGAAGAAAATCTTTAGTTAAGACTATGTTAGATAGAGGCAGGGTTACAATTCTAAAAAAAGATATTCAGCAGGTAGAGCCTAAAAAAGTTAAATAGATATTATAAGCATGGAAACTATCACAGATGTAAATTGGAACGAAACGTGGATACATTATCTACAACTGTGGTTTACAAAACAGCATCAAATGATGATGGACAATAATCGAACAATTTGTATGTTCTCGACTAATCGAAAAAGAAGTTACTTTGTAAATAACGATATAGTCACCAACATCTAGCATGGTACAGTTTTCCAACAGTCTGCTGAGACATTAGCAATAACTTTAAGAGTTTTCGCTATAAAATAGCCGACAATTTTGTGTCACAGACGTACGTAGAAGTTGAGGTGACAGATAAAAAATATAATTTGGGTTTAAAAGTTAAAAAACTCCTACATCAATTACGATTAATTTATAATCTCTGTGAAATGATTCAAGGGATAGCCATCACCATCGCATAGCTGCTGTGAAATATTCATTCAAACCATTCTCAGTAAACTTGAGTTCAGGGAACATATTCGGTAAGCAGCGAAAACTCTCCAGAACTTCAAAGTGATAGAATATTTTTTGTCACAAAATTTTACGAGCATCTATTCTACATTAAATGCCAGATTCCCAAGACAATAGGTAGAGCCTGTGAGAAAAAAGTCTGGCAATAAAAACTCATAATCCCTCTTTTTTAATTGCCATATTATCTGCATTTATTGTTTTTGACATCAGTGGTTAAGTTTTGAATTTGCCATAACAAAGCAGAAAATAGGATTTAACCGATATGTTTTTTCATTGGTTTGCTCACAACCATCATGAGATCTTTTATATCGAGTGAAATTTTTAGTTTCTTACATCGTGGTACAGTTTGGCAACAATATGGAAGACAATCGTTCGTGAAAGCCTCCCCGTATGCTAACAGATATGAATACATAAGAACGTCCTGTCCAAACTCTACGACGCTTTTCACACCTAAGTAATTGAATTATATATACGGAATAATGTTATTACACAGGCATAAATAGGTAGATCTCTCAAAAATAAATCTTTTTTGAGCGAGCGAGCGAAGCGTCTAAAATTCGATTCCGTACTGGACAATTTTGCTTTCTGTATGTCGGTATGTGTGTCCTGAAAACTTAGCGATGACTTAGCATAAGAAACCATTTAAAAAGTTTTATATTTTCGTCACCATCATCCACCGAGCCTTTTCCCAAGCCAGTTGAAGTCGGCTTTTCAGTTTAATCGCGATGCGGCTGAACTTCGATGTATTTTCGGCGGAGCGACTGCCTTCTGACCTCCACAACCCATGGACAATATCGAAGTTCTGTAGTTAGACCAGTATAATTTTATTTTAGGTCTTCAAATACCCGTAACGACTGCCATAGATGTTGCTCTCCGAGGCACGGATATTTTCGCAATAATCACGTTATTTGCCATTAAAGAGTAAAACACGAACGTTCCAATTTTTTTTATTGAATTGAAGTCTGTCGTCAATAACTACTACATACCTGTGCCCGCCACACGTACTCAAACCCCTGCAGTACATAGGTACTAGACACACGTCCATAAAGCAGTTGCGGAACCGTTTCCTGGCGCCTCCCTTTCCGTTCCGCGCCCCGTATGTAAAACACGTCAGTATTCGTATCAACTTGTTTATGTGATGAATGCGAACTCGACGAACACTCGAATAGTTTTTCAATTTATAATTTTATATGCAGTTTTGAATTTCAATGTGAACTTATTATGCTATGCAACATTCTGTGTATGTTCTAACGGTACCTATACAGAACAGTAAAGTAAAACACCTTCGATAATGCTGAAAAGCGAAACCGGTCGATGAAAATAAATCAAAATAAAGTTGTGGAATAGTATACAAATATGTTTGTTTATTATGTCTCTAACTAACGTCAATATTATTTTTGTTCTATCCAACTTATACGGTAAACTATCCGATTTAAAGGAATAAATATTTTACCTCGATAGAAGCATCCACTAGCCAGGGTATATACACACAGTCTAAAATATGTTATTACCATATTCACGCATAAATGAGATGTCGGTATAGATAGTTTGACGCCCCGACCCCGCCTTCCTATTACCTTCCCGCCTCAGGCAATTGAACCGGTACCTAACTACCAAATGTTTCACGGATACTCTAATATGTGGAATGAGTTGAGCTGATTTATTTCTGACACCACAAAGTACTTTAAAATTATAAATTTAAACAAGATGAAACTATTTCAATCAAGAAATCTATGTAAAAGAGAGGAGACGAAGCTCTGGCAACAACACTGAATAGTGGTCGGAATAGCAATAGACTTGATCCATAGTGCGTGGGATCAAAACCACTAGAAAGTATCAAAGTGACGAAATGTATCAATAATGAAGTCCTCTATTTACCCCTCCGAGGATACACATGTGATTGCGTCACCTACTTCAAAATCAAAATAGATACCTGGTTTATAATAACTGTGGCATATCCAGCTGATCTAACAAACGTTGTACGATCAACATAAAAAATAGAGGTCTGCTATGAAATATGAAAGTTACATATTGGCGGTCCGCAGCCGCCATATTGAATAGGCTGGCATAAAAAGTTCAGGAGTTTGCTGATGAGATTCTAAATATGTACGAGTACATAGGAAGAGACATAAGTTTCATGTCGTAGAGTGTACGTGAATCAAAGAAAGTTGTCCTGACATACACAATCTTCTCTTTTTAACAGACTCAAAAAAAGAGGTTTCTCAATCGACCGTATATTGAATTTTTTTTTACGTTTGTTCGCGGATATCTTCGCCGTTTATGATGATTATTGTGTTTTTTATTTAAATCTGGCTCGGGTCGAGTAACCGATGCAGCGCAGGATCGATATGGTGTGCTGTCGATGTAGCGTACCGTCGTTTTAGTGTACTGTCGATGTAGAGTACTATCAATTTGGTGTACTGTCGATGTAGCGTACCATCGATTTGGTGTACTATCGATGTAGCGTACCATCGATTTGGGGTACAGTCGATACATCAGCCCGTCGATGGAACGTTTTCGATACAGCGACCATCGATGTAGTGACTGTCGATATTATGAACTCGACCCATTATAAAGGTATTAGGTATTTATTTAATGAAGGTTTGGAGTCGACCTGATGAAAGAGCCGAAAGCCAGTCGAGGGAACTTATCAACAATTCGCAGCAGTTACAGTTTGGGTTTGATTAATTTGTATTGAAGAGAACTTTACACATCCCAACTTTTTAGTTTACGGTTGAAGTCGGTTTTTGATTGTTTGAAATTATTCCTGAATAAGGTCGTATAGGTACCTTAACTTTTCACCAATATTTTTTACTGATGGCAGCCCATTTCGAGGATATTATTATTGCACCAAGTGCAGGGTACGATGACATGTTTGCTTCGGGGGTCTTGAGACTTTCCCTTAAGTACATGCCTAGGAATTTATCTCCAGTTTCCCTTATTGGATATTTGTGAGAAATCCCCACCGAATTCTAATGTTAAAAATACCTTAAATCGATCTATCAAAATAGTTATTACATCAAAATACAATAAACGCAGGTCAATATTGGAAACAAAACCACCCCAGCGGTCAGGCGTCAGGCTTAGGGGTCGAGTTCGGATCCAATTTATGCACAATCTTACCTTCCTTACTATATTGAGTTTGTGAAAAATACTATTAGGACACAGCGTGCTACGGATAGATTTTTTGCTGTATAGTCTATTCTAATATTATAAAGAGAAAATATTTGATTACTCGTATGTTTGCATTGAACATGCTCCATAGCTACTGGATCGATTTAAAAGATTATTTCACATAAAGCTAAAATGTTAGCGAGTAACTTTATCCTAGAAGGGGTAGGCAGAGGTGCATTACACACCCACTCTTTGCCATAGAAAGCTATTTTTGGGTTTTGTTAGTTTATGTTCAAAACGGCCGAATGAGTTTAATAATAAAGAGTAGCCGTTAAGTTATAATTTTGAAAAAAAATTGAAACCCGTTTGCCTTGCGATGAAATGTTGATTAAAGGCAACTACATCTTAGGTGCCTGCCGCTATGGTACAGCCAATCTCGGGCTATAGGAGCAAGTTACTTATTACGCTATATTATGATAGGAGCGGAGCATCAATGAACGCCTCTGTATACCCCTTTAAGTATACACACGTGTTTTTGTTGTGTGTTAAGTGCTGAGCAACGAATAAACGCTAATACGTTATAAAAATGCGATGATACCTCCATGAATTCAACATTTTTTCTTTCCCAGGTACTTGAGACTTGAAGTTCAGTAAAACTATCGTAAATATAATTCATCGTAGTGCCATAATTTATAGTAAGTAGTGACATTTGCCTATTTGTCTAGCGCAAATACAAATACCTTGGCTATAAATACCGCCAACCAGTATATCTTGGTGAATAGTTATGCATAATAATATTATGTTATATGATTTGAGACAGAAACAGTTACAGACAAACAAACAGTTGTTCTAGCGAGAATAACGCAGGAAGTGTGCTCCGTACATAATGTCTTATGTTCAACCGAGTGGATTCGGTGAGAGTTACGAAATTTTTTGGACAAGGTATAATATTTTTTCTTTGACCCTCTTATGCAGTAGGTACAAGTTGATTAAGGTAGCACAATAAATTTATGGAAGAACGTGGTCACCTGTCACAGGCATTCGTAGGTTAAAGGTGGCCATGATCCAGATCCTCATAATGTAAATAGGTTAATGAACATTAAATTATTATTATTTTTGCAGCCAGTAAAAAACAAACTCGACTATAATATGACAATAATGAATTGTATTAAATTAACTAAACGGAAAATAACTTACTAAAAATATATACACAAACTTACATATTATTTTTCTGTTGTAGGTAAATTAATTAAGTCAGTAACACAATGATTACTTACTCTACACTACACAGTAGTATGAGCTGTTACTACTAAGCTTAGTAGTTAGTGTTATCTGTGATATTTTTTTTTATTATTCACTAGTGGTCGCCCGCAACTTCGTTCGCGTGATAATTTGAACTTTTTCCCGTTCCCGTCGTGCCGCGTCATATTTTGATCAATTCACACAATATCTTTATAAATTGTAGCCTATGTGTTATTCTGATGTATAAGCTATATTATTGTAAAGTTTCATTACAATCCATTCAGTAGTTTTTACGTGAAAGAGTAACAAACATCCATCCATCCATACATACATACATACTTACATACTTACATACTCACAAACTTTCGCGTTTATAATATTAGTAGGATTTAATCCAAATGCACCAGTATATGTACAAAGACGGACTTAATACCAAAGGGATTCTCTTACCAACCAACCTTAGGGTGATGCAGAGAATCGACTGAGTACGTGCATATACGGTACACTTGACTACACAAACTAAAAATTATAATTAAAATTTATACTTGGTGTAGTTGTCCTAGACGCCCAGAACTTTAATTAGCTGTGCCATAGCGGCTGGCACGTAAGATATGTGTTGCCTTTCATCAACGTTTCATAACAAAGCAACGGCTTTCAAATTATTTTAAAATTACAATATAGCTGCAAAAAAGTTTGTAAAATTCAATCAGCCATTTTGAACATAACCCATTATATGTGTGCTTGGTGACGGCAATAGGCTTGTCCCCTATTACGTGGGACTTAAAATACTGGCAAATTGTGGGTGTGTAATGCACTTCTGTCTAACCCTTCGGGGATATAGGCGTGAAATATGTATGTGTGTGTGTGTGTATACTTGGTGTATTGGTATTCATAAACAATTTACGAAAAAGTTTATGAAAGAATTAGTAGACCACCTTCCAAATAAGATCTTTAACATTTGTATTCAAAGACTTTATTTAGAAGGTACCATAAAGTGACTATAAAATTATAGTCAGATAAACTGAGGAGTTATGTTTGTGACATTTTGATCGTGTTGTATTTCCAAAGACCTGTCTACTACGCACAAGATATCACATCCACAGTCCACCACACTTCGTACATCGTCAACAGCGCCCCTCCGCCGCCACTCACATTGGGAGTTATGCAGATTTCTCGTGTATTTATCACAAAACTTCACCAGATAACACCGACACCGCGAATCTGATTCCGTTTGTACTATCAACGCAGATTTATTGACTGAAATAATGTTATTGAACGTTTGTTGGCGAACAGAGATAAACAATACATATTGGCGCGTGTCAGATTTTGAAACGGCAAATGTTGGGTTGGGAAAAAAGTATTTTGTTTTGGAAAATATTATTTACAAAAAAAATATAGGGACGTATTTATGAATTTGGGGCATGAACATGCTTTATTGTACAGTGACGTAATAGGTTCTTGAAATAAGAGGTTGAAGATATTTTATTAGTCGTATTTATTATAGTATAGGTATAGAATTTATTTAACCCTCGGCATGCCTGGTGACTAAAAGTTACACGGTATGCCTTGTAGGGTCTCACGGACCCGGACTATTAGCATGTAGTGTATTAGACTAGTGTATTAAATTAATTGATAAGCTAGCAGTATAATATGCTACAACAATAAAATCTTAAAATGTTCACAGCCAGCATGTTCCCAAAATGCTTTGAGCATAACTTAAAGTCGATAGACTCAAAGGTGGACATTGGAGGAAAAACCGGTATGGGATGTATGGGAGCCCCCTTAAATACTTATTTTAGAGGCAGCCGAAATACATCATCTGTGAAAATTTCAACTTTCTAACTATCACCGTTCATGAGATACAGCCCGAGACGGACAGCGAAGTCTAATTAATAGGGTTCCCGTTTTACCCTTTGGGTACGGAACCCAAAAAAAGACATGGAGTTAAAGACGGTTTTTTTGAAGTCCACTCCTAAGTCCATTGTCGGGTACCCCAGGTCTCAGAAGTATTCCCTGGCGTTCACACTAAGTTAAAATAATAATATTAAGTATAGGCAGAGACTCTCTTGATTTCCTTCACAACTCCCGTAAGTTTCATTCGTTTCATTTTAGTAGGTACCAGAGCGTTATCTTACAATTCATGGTCTCAGCCTCATAGTACTTCATCCGCTTCGTATTCAGAAGGTGTTGCCAGTCATTATTCGCGACAAAATAGATGTTTAAGTGAACATTTAATATTTTATTAGCGCAACATTCGCGGAGAACGCGTTATGCGCTAGGGTTGGCGCAAATCAAATCATTACTATTTAGGTCGAATGACGGTAGAGTCGAATAGAGTAGCCGTGTGATTGGGCAACTATGTCAAAAGTGACTGTGAAACGGCAACAGCCTCATATTGTATTACGTAAAACGAATAAAATTACTGATAATTTACACCTCTATCTCCCTGACACTGAACAGGTTGTAAAATGCACGGAATCGTTTCAAATTTCAAAAATAGAAAGAAAAAGAAAGAAAAGACGTTTATTTCACAAACACAGAGGCGACGTAAACAAGATAATCATTACAACAAAAGTAAAATAAAACCATGTAGGCGGTTCGTCGATGCATGCTAGTGCACGCCGCATCTGTGTGGAAATTGGTCTCCTCTCAGCATATGCTGACGTAGGCGGTGCCGCATTGACCAGCGCTGATTTTCAGAGGAGGCCAGTGTTTACACTGAAAATGGCGTGCCCATCCCATCATAATTCAGACCAGAATGTCCTATATTGCTGTCGTTCAACATATTAATAGCCTATTACGTGTTTGTGTTATGTATGTACACGTGACCTTGCTACCGATGAAAAATTATAAGTTTTCTAACTGCAGTTAAAACGTCCTGTAATTAATTTGACCTACCTATATTCGGTATCAGTCGAAACTAAATATTATCAATTTTTTTGTTTCAGAATCATATAAAATCTAGAAAGTATAGGATTCTTCAGGTTGATCAACTTAAAACGTAAAGTAATAGGTGGCAGCCCTCTCGTCTTGAGACTGTTGTAGTGTTATCTAGATCACGTAACGCGGATCGCGCTCGCGCCTTGCATATTCCTCGGTTTTAAACCTTATCGTTTTATATAAATTAATTGCGAGGAACAGAGATTTTGGTTGTAATTGCTCGGTATGAACATTGGTAGGTTAGCGTTTTGATAATTTTAATTAATTAGAAAATATATTAAAGTGGTCTGTACAAGAAGAAGTTAACACTGTAACAGTAGAAGAAGTTTTTACTAAAATTAACAACATCGAGAGTAATTATTTATAATTTTTCGTTTATGATCTGGTTTTTGATGGAAAGTGATTAGTAGTCTATTATTTATTTTTTTAAATTATTTTTAGACATTCTCACACAATGTCATCTAACCAAAATTAAGCTAATATAAGCTTGTGTTATGGGATCTAAATGACTGATAAACATACTTAAGTACATATTTCTAAATATCCGAACTCCGAAACAAACATTTGTGGATCACACAAATAATTTGATTCGACCCGGAATCGAACCTGTGACCTCAGGGACGGCAGTCGCATACTCATACCTCCGAGGCAGTCAAAAAGTCTGGTAGGTATTTACTATTCCTATATATTTTTTGATAACGAACGAGTTCACATCTTTTTTTTAATATTAAGGGGTTCGTGATAGAAAATTCCGTTAAATCGTCAAAAAATAATAAGCAGAAAGCTATGAAAATTTTATTGGAGTACCCTACAGACAATATAGCATTTATACTTACCGAACAGTCCCTCGGGGACGTTATAACTAGCCAATGATTATTTTGTTCAGAGAGAAGGGGGATATTCTGACGGACGGTGTTCAAATGAAGGGACAACAGACGCATTTTGATTTTTAAAAAAAGAAATTACACTGATATATCACTGAACTAGCTGAAGGATTGCAATGATTTTAACCGACTATACAAATGAAGGAGGTTCCAATTGAAATAAAAATAAATACGTAAGTAGTATCTAAATCATCATCAAAAAAAATGAATAATCTACCTGAGCTTTTTGGTGATATCTTCTCAGTAGAACCAACTTACCGAACCAGCGAAAGAATCATTTTCAAATGGTTTATTTATGTACTTAATTTAGTATTTTACAATATTGCTTGACATAAAATTGTAAAATTTTGACATTCATTTGCTTTTTATGTGCCTAAACTGAATAAACGAAATTGATTTTTAAATTCTACTTTAATTCTTTAATTGTCATCATCAGCCTATCGTTGTCCTCTGTAGTGCTAAACACAATGCATCTTCAATTAATTGCCAGTGTGAACGGTCCATTGCCACCTGCATCCAATGAGGCGAGCCTATTGCCTTGCACTACTTCTAGGTGAGGTTGACTTGGGCCTCTAAGATCTTGGAGACAGAAAAGAAAAAAAAAATCGACGCAAAAAAATATACCGGGACTTCTTTCTGGCAATCTAACTACAATCATTTCAGAATAAGCTCCCTATCGCCCTACGCGGGTACGCATCCCTCTTAAGATGCTCATAAACATGTTTTTCTCGCAATAAAAATGATAAATCATCCGGTTTTTTATTTGGTCAATCAGTAGATACAGTGTTTTTCCTATTGACGGATAAAATCTATGGGATCGCACTTAGAGGAAAGTCAAGTAATAACAACCGTCAAATTTATGATTGATGGTATTTTGATAAAGAAATTGTATTTTTTTAGACAATCTAATAAGAAATATTGGATAGAAACAGGCGTTACTTGGCGAAAATCCATGACAAAACAATGGTAAGTAAAAAATTTTTTTAAGAAAACACATTTTAACAATTTTTCGCAGAATCAATGATTGTGCGAAAAATTAATGCTATTAATTAATGCTAAAAAGTTTTTTCTTAAAAAAATTTTTTACTTACCATTGTTTAATCTAATAAGATTCAACCAAGAGTGTAAACAATTCTAGTCCGAGACACCCAGGACTTTAATTGATGTTTCACGTAAGATTTTGTTACTTTTCATCAACATTTCATCGCAAGGCAACGAGTTTCAAATTTTGTTTTTCAAAATTACTATATACTCGTAGCTGCTACTTTTTATTAAATTAATTCGGTAATTTTAGACATAACCCATTATAAAGTACACAGTGACGGCAATATGCTTGCCCCCTGTTACGTGGGAATAAAAATACAGGCAAATTGTGGGTGTGTAATACACCTCTGCCTACCCCTTCGGGGATATATGCGTGATACACATATGTGTGTGTTTACAATTTTAGAAAGACTAAACATACTTAAATACTTTTCATAATCAACTCATCATATTATAACATAGTATAAAACAAAGATTGTCCGTCCCTATATATTTACGCTTAGATCTTTAAAACCACGCAACGGATTTTGATGCAGTTTTCACCATTGGATAGAGCGGTTCTTGAGAAAAGTTTTTTATCTACATTTTTCCGCAATAATTATTAGGGAATTGTGATTATTTTTTTAAGATTAATCTTAGAAAATTCTCAGTTTCCTAAAAAACCGCGTTCAATCCAACAAACACAACAATTCTTCACCTCGAAACAATTGTATAGTTAATGTTGTGGCCTTACACTCGTAGGTACTTTACTTATGATTATTGTAAATTATGAGGGCAATTCTGCAAGCAAAGCTTACGTTATGCCTTATTAAGTATGCGACGAAAACATTCGATGAATTATTGCGGAATACGACCGCAAATAAGCCTCATATTATTTTCGTTATAAATATTTGTGCGCGAATGTTAGATATTTACTAGATTTTGTTTTTGGTAAAGTTCGGCAAATAATGAATAATTATTAAGATGTCTTGCTTTTATGTGAAAAATATACTTTTAGGTATCTACGTACCTATCGACAGAGTTATGGAATATCTTAGGAGTTTTCTTAGAATAAAAATACACGTCAAAACTTGACACAACAACCGACTTCAAACTACCGAAATGGGACCAAATAGTAGTCGAAATGGGTCCAAATTCAAATAGGACCGGACCATTTGGGACGTAGTAGCTTCCAATAAATACAATCAAAATCGGTTCATTCAGTTCAAAGATATGAGGTAACAAACATATTAAAAAAAACTTTCATTCGACTTGACAACCTCCTCTTTTTTTGGAAGTCGGTTGAAAAATCGCTTTATTTAATAAAAATGTTTTAAAAAGCCGCAATTACACTCAGGTATAGGCTATCCCAATAATTACAGGGCTCCCTATAGCAAAGTAACTGCCCAAAGGCAAATAAAAGTGTGTGTGTCAGCTCCGACGCACGACTGGAGTTTACTCCTTAAGTACGAGTATCTAACCATAACAAATTAGAAAGTTGCGCACTAGAGGTGCGCACCAAAAACGTGACACGATTTTCGTTACTTGTTAGTAGGTTTTACCCCTCGGATTTTTCTCATACCGGGCGCCTTATACTATATGAAAATCGATTCTTAAGGAGTAAACTCCAAAACTATAAAGGTGTGACTCTGCCTATCCTTTCGGAGAAAATGAACAAACAGACAGACATACATCACGCCTATATCGCCAGGTAGACTGAGGCATTACATACCCATCACATTTTTGCAGTAATTTCGTTGGTCCCATGTAAAAGAGGGCAACCCCGTTGCCATTACCGAGCACTATAAAAATTTCAGCGACCTGTAAGCCAGAACAGATGTTAGAAAAAGATTATAAATTGTAGGTACCTTTTTTTTTTTTTTTTTAATTCCGCCCAAGGCCGCGGCCGCTCTAACGTCCGTTGCCGGGCGTCCCTGGTTACTAGCAGAGGGTATGTCCAGTGGCGCCCGGCGGACTTTGACCACCCCTGTGGTCTCTGCGGGTGTTTGGTCGGGACGAGAATCCCGCGTCATTGGGGTCGGGTTTTATCCCGCGTCAGTGAGTGAATCTGGTTGCGTGCTATGGGGCAAAGGCCCCGCAGCACGCAACCCTTCTAGCCTGCTTCTGTAAGGACGGTGGGTGGCGAACCCGCCGTCCTCAGGCCCCGATCATGGAGGACGATAGTCTTGGGCGTAGTCGCGTAGTCTGGGGCGGCCTGGCCGCCGACTACGGAACTCGGCGGGGCATGAGCATGACTTGCTCGCAGAAGGACACGGCCGCGTTCCACCTACTCCCGCTGGACACCATGGCTTGGAGCATGGTCCCCAGCGAGAGGGTATCCACGCCCAGACCCACTACGAGGTCCCGGCGCTGACTCGCCCACGCTGAGCACTCCACCAACGTGTGGAGTGCGGTGTCGTCGTCGGAAACCTCGCAGTGTTGACACCGGGGTGTGACCTCACGATGCATGCGAAACAGATAGCTACCGAAGCATCCATGCCCGGCAACCATCTGCGTCGCACGGTACGTGAGGTCACCAAGCTGCCTCTGCAGCCAATCGTCCATGATCGGTCTCACCGCCGCGATGAAGATGGCACCCCCCTTGGGTTGCTCAAGTCGCACCCTCCATGACTCCATGAGATCCTGGCGGAGTTGGGACCGCTGGTCCTCGATTTCTCGAGACGCAGGCCTGTGGTCCCGCTCCAGCGCCTCCTTGCGCCATTGGAACAATGACGCAAGGGCTCTCGCTTCCAGGTCCCATGGAGGGGTCCCGGCTAGGAGACATGCAGCCTCTCCGGAGCTCGTGCGGTACCCCCGTACGGTTCTGACGGCCAAGGTTCTAAGTGGTCTGTTTAACAGAGTCACGTTCCCCTTGACCGCCAACCTATCCGCCCATACGGGAGCCCCGTATAGGGCCATACTCCGCACGATCCCCAGGTACAGTCTCCTGCAGGAGGCGTTGGGTCCCTTTAGGTTGGGCATCAGTCGCGAAAGCGCGACCGATGCCTGCGTCACCTTGGGGACCAAACTTCGGAAATGTGGTCCGAAGTTCCATCGGCTATCAAGTACGATCCCTAGGTACTTCATCGAGGGCTTGATGCCGATGCTAACGCCTCCCACATTTATGCTGGAACCTTCTGGTGGACCGTTCCGAGGTCTGTGAAAACACAGAACCTCGGACTTGTGCAAGGCCACCTCCAGTCCCAGCTGCCGTATCCGACCCACGACTCGAGCAACACCCGTCGTGACCTTGAGTGCTGCCTCCTGGTACGTTGCACCCCGCGCCGTGACGAGGGTATCGTCGGCGTAGCACGTTACGCCGACACCCCTAGGCAACGCACCCCGCAGCACCCAGTCGTAGCCGATGTTCCACAGAAGCGGCCCCAGGACCGACCCCTGCGGAACACCGCACGACACATCTCGCCGAGCTGGCCCGAGCCAGCTGGGGAAAGCTATGGCCCTCTCCGAGAGATAGGCCCCGACAATACGACGGAGGTAGAGAGGCGTTTCGTGATACACGAGCGCCTCCCTAACGCAGCTCCATGGCAAGGTGTTGAACGCGTTGGCGATGTCAAGAGACACCGCCACCACCACCTTGCCCTGCGAGACTGCTTCCTCCGTCAGGCTCTTCACGCGCATCATCGCGCTCACGGTGGAGCGTCCCCGACGGAAACCGAACTGGTTATCCGCCAGGTCTGGCCCCACACTCGTGAGATGCTCGACGAGGCGTTCCGCGATAATTCGCTCAAAGAGCTTACACACCTCGTCGAGCAACACGATCGGCCGGTATCCGGACGGTGAGTCCACCGGCCGCCCCGCCTTACGGATCAGGACCAGTTTCCCCGTCCTCCACACCTTGGGAAACTGGCCCCTTTCGAGGCATGCGCTAAAGAGCCCCATCAGTCGAGGCCCGAGTTCTTCGAGGGCCAGGACCCATGCACGGCCAGGAATGCCGTCGGGTCCGGGGGCAGTGATTTTCCGGCGTTTAAGCCAGAGTACTGCCGCACCTAGCTCCCCCACCCTGACTTCGGGTACGTCGTCTTCGCTGGTGCTATCCGCGTCGGGCAGAGACGGAGCCATGCGCGGAGGGACGTGCTCCTCCGCGCTCGTCGGAAACAGGGAGCCCATGACCCGCTCCAGCTGCTGCGGCTGGAGACTCTGGGTCAGTGGGGGCGCCCTAGGTCGGAGTTTCTCCCTGACCTGTAGGTACGGGCGCCCCCATGGGTTCTGCTGCAGGGTCTCCAGGAGCTCCTCGCGGGCCGCCGTCTTGGCCCGCTTTATCGTCTCCTGGAGATTACCTTTAGCCTCCCTGTATGCCTGAAAAAGCTCCGCCTCTCGGGCTGCCGCGTCGTCTGGGCGGCGACGCCTCCGGCGAAACCTGGTGTACCGGCGGCGGGCGGAGATGCATGCTGCGCGCAGCTCTGCAATCTCCGGCGACCACCAGTACACCTGCTTCCTGGCCGGTCTGGGTGTAACCCTAGGCATCGCCGCATCACAGATTTGCGACATGGCTCTCCTGAACCACTCCGCCTCGGCATCCACATCGGCAGGCCGGTCCGGCGCCGGAATCCAGGCCTGCACGATGGATGCCTCCAGGAGAGCCTCCCGATCCAGATGGTGAAGTGCCCAACGCGGATCCGGGGGATTTGCCACCGGCTGTGGGAGGTGGGAGGAGTATGGGGGGACGACATCGAACCGGATGTACCGATGATCCGAGTGCGTCTCCTCACCCTCCTCCACGCGCCAGCCTGTAATACGGGCGGCGAGGTCAGGGGATGCGAACGTTACGTCCACGATCGATTCCCCCCCCCCCCCCCGCCGCCAAAAGGTGGCGACATTCCCCCGGTTGAGGACCTCCAGACCACGTGTTCTGGTCCAGTCCTCAAGAAGCCTCCCCTTGTCCCTGGTTTCCCGGGAGCCCCACGCCTCACTCCAGGCGTTGAAGTCTCCCAGGAGCAGGACAGGGCGAGGACGGCACGCAGCGAAGACGACGTCGAGCTCAGTGAGCCATAGCTCAAACTGAGACTCGTCAATGTTCGGCGAGATGTAGGTGGCCACGACTGCCAACCCATCATAGTCCGCCGCAACACACCCGCGGCCCCTTGCAATGATCGCAAGGCGCGAGTTGTCTGCGGCGGACCCCCCAAAGATACAACAGGCCGAGCCGTCCTCGTCCACCGGGCTTCCCGGGTGGACGTAGTACGGCTCGGCGACCACGGCTAAGTTTATGGACCACTGCCGGATGCTCTGGTACAGAAGATCCTGAGCAGCACGGCAGTGGTTCAAATTCACTTGCAGGATACGGATACGGGCGTCAGACATTAATTGACGTCCATAACCGCATCCCGCCGCGAAACAACTGGCCGCGCAAGGGCGGCACCCCCACCGCTCTCAGCGGACGGACGAGGTTTTGGCCTCGAGGCGGCGCAGGTTGTGCTGCCGACCCGGTGATCCGCGGTCTTGCCCTCCGCCTCGCATCTAAAGCAGCGAGGCGGGGCGTCACAGGCACTTGCCTTGTGACCGGGCCGGCTGCAGCGGAAGCACCGATCGCCCACGGTGACTTCCGCTGTACACTGCACTCCTAAGTGCCCCACCACCATGCACCGGAAACATCTGGTTTCCCGGGCACAAAGGAGGTGCACCTGCGCCTTTAGGAAGCCCCCTACGAGGAGGCTTCGTCCGTCCGCCACTTTCAGTGCCGCCGCGACGGGGCACTGGACGACTGTCATCCCGTGACCAGTGGAGCTGAAGGAGATATCTCCAGCCTTCACCTGGTCACGGGGGCAGCCGCCCGCCTCCACGACGGCGGAGACAACTTCCTCCGTCGTGGCCGCGTCATCCAGACCCGTGATGCGCAATGCGGCGCATTTGGTGGGCCTGGTGACGCGGACGGCTTCTTGGTCCAGCGCGTCCCTAAGCTGAGCCGCTAGGGCGTCAGCTTTAGGGCCGCTGGAGGCGCCGGAGACCTCGAGGAGGCGAGCCCCGGTGCGTGTCTTCTTGCACCGGAGCCCCCCCCTGTATATCGAGGGCCGAGAGGTTGACTGAGGACTTCACAGTCCTCAGTACGTCGGCGTACCCCACCCCCTTCTCCACACCTACCGTCGTCACCGTCAGGACGACGGCGGTGGAGCGAGGAGGGCGGGGCCTCTTCGGCGCCTTCGCCGCGGCGGCTTTGGCCGCTTTCTTTGCGGCCTTCGTCTTCCTCTTCTTGGCTCCCACTACTTCCCATCCCTCCCGTCTGGAGGGGTGTAAGGAAGCAGCGGGAGCGACGATAGAGGAAGAGGAGGCGGCAGGGGTGCCACTCTTCTTTCCGCGCCCCTTGGCCTTCCGCGCCTGGGCCGCGGTCTCGGCCGGTATCCGGCTCACCGAAGCGGACGGGGGCGGAGCGGGGCGGCGGACAGCAGGTGTGCCGCTAGGACCGGGAGCGGGAGCACCGCCAACAGCCGCCGCGTATGAAAACGCGGGGCGCGTTAGCGGAGGGCGGTACGCCCGGTCCTCCAGGACCGCAAGGCGCCTCTCGATCGCCGTCAGGACCTGCACCGTAGTCGGTACAGGCTTCGGCGGCGAGCCGGGCGCCATGGTGGGCGCGGTCCTAGGCGCCGTCTTCGGCGCTGGTCCAGCCGTCAGAGGAGGAGGTAGCATGGGACCTGGAGGTGCCTTGACCGCTTTGGTCAACTCAGCGACCTCCCGACGGAGACCTTCTATCTCCTTTCGGGAGGCAGTGAGCTCCACCTCCAGGCTCGCAACCTGCTTGCGGAGCTTCGCCTCCTCCTCTGTGACGCTCCGCTCGAGGAGCTTGTCGAGGGAGGATTGGGCTTCATCTACCAGTGAAGCCACAATCTTCTTCCTCCCCGACATATTTTTACTCCCCCGCATGGCCGCGTTCATGCGGGAGAAGATACTCATTATCTCCCGCGCGGGCGGCACACCGATATCCCTGCGACTGCGCAGGGACGGGACAGATGACGGGGGTGGTGTTGGCGGGCGCATACGGTAGGCGCCGAGACGCGTGCGCACAGTCTTTACCGGCACCTCCTCCTCCGAATCGCTGGAGAGGAGGGACCCCCATCCAGAGCAACTAGTGCTCCGGTCGCGTGGCGGTCCCTCCTTCTCGAGGGTCCTCTTCTGCGAAGCAGAACGGCCCTTAACCTTCACACTACTGGGAGCTGACCCACCGTCAGTCCCAGCAGCAACATTTCCTTGGGGCGTCGACGTCGCGCTGCAACTAGGCGGCGCGACGCGAGCCCCCAAATCAAGAGGCATCGAATTCCGTGTTTCATGCGGTAGGTCGTCGGCTGAGACTGCCCGGGAAAGGGCAGTGTCAGTACCGGGGGTCTCGTCAGGCATATCCATGATAGCACAATTCATCTCAATGTTGGCCACTCAAGTCTCGATATCGACGTTCGGTCACCCAACTTGCCACTGCGTTACCGTGGTCAAGTTGGGGTCCAGGGCGGACGGCGAGGACGTAGTCGAATCTCTTGGGGCCCCGCCCCAAATTGTAGGTACCTACAATTTATAATCATATACTCGTAATCAATCACACTGGTTCATGCACACATTTATTTTTGTTTATTTATTAGGTTTGTGTTTTAATTTACAATATAACGAACCAAGCAGCACAGCAATAAAACCACAGCAGAGAATGTGCTTTAATGAATGTGCGTCGGAGTGCAAGTTCTGTATGTAGGTACCTACTATTCCCTATTCTGTGCTTATGGTAACAAAATAAAATATACATGATGTCATGTTATTTAACTTATGTACTTGAATATATTTATATAAGGTGATAAGGCGTGCATCCTACTAATATTATAAACGCGAAAGTTTGTGAGTATGTAAGTATGTATGTATGTATGTATGGATGGATGGATGTTTGTTACTCTTTCACGTAAAAACTACTGAATGAATTTTAATGAAACTTTACAATAATATAGCTTATACATCAGAATAACACATAGGCTACAATTTATAAAGATATTGTGTGAATTGTTCAAAATATGACGCGGCGCGACGGGAACGGGAAGAAATCCAAATTACCACGCGGACGAAGTCGCGGGCGACGACTAGTACACAATAAATTACAATACTTGTGACTTTGGCAAACAATCATACAGGCAAGTGTACCTACCTACACAACTTTTACATTAGGTATATTCTTATGTGTTTTCATAGGTATATATCAAATGATTTACAATAAGAATTACAATATACATAATTATATACTAAAAATATGTATGTACATTACAAAATATCGTTTAAAAAATCCTCCGCGTCATTGCCGACTGGGAAGGTTCCCAGAATGCTGGCTGTGTTGCCACGTTGGATGGCGATACTTATTCTTTGGGCCAGAAAATAGCCAGCCTTCTGGTCCTGAGAATAAGCATCGATTAAGCGTTGAGCAATGTCTCTATAATGTTTGTATTTTCATTATCCTTAATAATGATAATAGTAATACTAATTACTATTATCATTCAGTGTCAGTTCTAAGAAAATATAAAACAAACTTATAAAACTATAGCTGTTGGTAACACTAACCGAATTTAGTTTATTTTGCCATAACGACACTACGAAAACTCCATGTTTTCACGCTCATACTAAAATTTATTTCCTTTCTCCCCCAATGAAAACTAGTTAAACAAAACGATACAATAAGTCTGAACAATAAAACCTAACAAAAATTAACTATATAACAACTGTACCAGTATTTCATTCCTTATTATTTTGTTTCCCGACAACGTTTTCCAAAAGAGACGTTTTCATTTTACTGTGCACTAAAATTGTATTGAAATATTGAGCACACACAGACACAGTGTTTTTTATTCTGTTGTGTGTGCAGATAGGAAACGTTTACATTATGGTGTTGGAATCGGCGCCAAGTTTTGATGATCATGGTTTTATTAACCAATATTGGTTGACGAAAATTTTGTTAGGGACGATTGCACATTTCATAAAAGGCGAACTTAAACTTTGGCAAAGAAGATTGTGCTGATTACTTATTTGTTTAATTAAAGCTTCCATTAGAATTAATTATTATTACCTAATAACCTAATTTCGATTTAGCTACATAATAAAATATGCTATAGTCTAAGGTATCGTAGACAAAATTAAACATTTGGGTTAGCGCGGTATAGAAACAGCACCTACTTGCTGTTTCTATACCGCGCTATAGTGGAAACTTGAGTACAAATAAATTTAACTCGCTAAATTAATAGAACTCGTTTCTCATCTTCATTTATCAATATGCAATTGAAACTAGACACAGGAATAAAAGTAAAGTGTCTATATTTGTTATTCCAAATAAGGCATGTGTGTGTATATCTATACGGTAGGGACTTACATATGCCGTGGGCATCAGTAATATTTTTTTAATATTTTAACCTAATTTCATATGTCATTTAATTTAGGTACGTTTGATTTACCAAGAGGTAAATTGTATATACATAAACGATTTAGCAAGTTAGAGGACTTTTACTGACTTGTATTGCCTCACGAGTATTAGTATTATCGTACTTAAACTGAGTTTAAAACTATCTCATGTTGTTGTGCCATCGACCCGTTAGAAAGCTCCCAAGAGAGCAGTAGTTAGTCGCGGCGTCGCCTCTTGATTGGGATTGTTGTAAACTCATCCACATAACTTGTAGGGATTTAAAGTAAACATGTCGATTAATTTTATAACGGATGATTAAATTATTGACAGAATTCCATCAATTTTACTATATGAATCGGAAAATCCATAGTCCTTAGCTGAACTTGAACCAGTGACTGTTTATTTATTTATTTATGTACAACACACAGAGAAAAATAAAACAATAAGAATAATACAAACAGAACAGTGAGCAGTTAGTACAAGGGTACTACTTATTCCTAAAGGAATCTCTTCCAGCAGGCCAGAGAAGAGATGTAAAGTGACAAGGCAACGTGTGTGCAGTGCAATAAAAATAAACTTACATAAACTAAAGGTGCATTATAATATATACATAAATAAATACATACTGTACTAATATATACTTAAATATATAAGAGACTACAATATATTATTGAGCGAAGCGAGCCGAAGGCGAGCGGAGCTCTCAACGGGTGACTCAAATTATTTTTCAAACGATTTATGTTAAATTGTTTCTCGGCGAATACTCGGCCGATTTCGGATTTTTTGCACTCATCAATAGCTTACAGAATTACCCAGGTTATTACGATGCCAGAATTTTGAATTTAAACTCGCTTCGCTCAAATATATGCTGCAGCGTAACGGTAAGTTTCGCGACTGCGGCGACCTAGTTACCCAATATATATAACTATTAAGATAAAGAGACAGATAGACAGGTAGTGTGCTTTTACTTTCTTTTTAAATAGAGTAAGAGTTCTACAGCTTTGTATGTCCGGGGGGAGAGAGTTCCACAGCCTGACCGCATGAACTGGTATTTGAGGTTTTGACTGTTCTCTTTGTAGGAGGAATGTTCAAGACACCACTAGCCCAAGACTTTGAAACTTGCGATCATTAGAATTCCTATCTCAACATCCTTACATAATACCTACCTACCTATAGGTAAAACAAAATCGCTTCCCGCTGTCTGTCCCTATGGATGCATGTCACAGGTTTATGATAAAATCAGATTTTTGATTAAAAACTTAGGTTTTTGGTCAGAGGGGCTCGTAGCTAAGTGATAGCAAAATACTAGTATAGTATGTATTCTTATATCTGTGGTGGTAGTAACCGACTAGGCTATCAGATCGCCAAGGTTAGGCAAAGGCAATCCTTAGGGTAAGTGACCATTTATGACATCGATACCTCTCTGTGACAGACGAAATGTAGACGCTTCGCTCACTCCGTTACACATTGCAAAGGTTAAGCAACATCGAGTCAGGCCGGTCTTAGGATAGGTGACCATTTCTTAAAACATTGAGATTCCTCCGTGCCTCGGAGAACACGCTAAGCCGTCAGTCCCGGTTGTTATACAAACATCTATGGTAGTCGTTAAGGGTAGTTAGATAGAGCCCTAAATAAAAAATCCGACCGGTCTAACTACAGAACTTCGATATCGCCCATGGGTTGTGGAGGTCAAGATGGCAGTCGCTTCACGGAAAATATCGATGTTCAGCCGAATCGCAGTTAGACTGGAAAAACCGCGTTGAGAAAAGGCTTGGTGGATGATTCTTACATATCCCTCTGAAAATTGTTAAACTATATGTGCACAATAACTTGAGAATAGGTACTCTTCAACATCATCTCATCCCATTTTACGTCCACTACAGGGCATAGGCTTCCCAGAAAGATGGGGGAGTTCAGCCTACATACACCACGCTGTCCAGACGGGTTGGTAAGTAGGTACCTACCTTTAGGGCTTTGTATCGAGTTTTCCTTCTCTGTTATACCTAGATACTAGTTGGTACTACCTAGGTACGTCAATAATCAATACAAAATAATAGATTACAATAGCTATAACGTAGGTACATGGTAGTAGCTAATCGTGTCGTTGGTCTAGAAGCGTGAATATTCAGAACAACCTATGTGTTTTGTTTGACAACTTATTGGCGCAGAAAGTGTTGTTGTCCATGTTATTTGTGGTGTTTGTTTTGTTCCAAGTAAACGATTATTACCTACCCACTGATGTTACTGTTGTTTTTGTTTTGTTGTTGGTAAATTTAAACGAGATCTATAAGTTTTTATTCGTGACTGTATCTATGTATTTATACCCGTCTTATTTTTAAACGAGTAGGAAAAGTAGGATAGGTAGGTGTCGATCGCGTGCAGGCTCAGATCGTTCAGACGGCCTTTTTGTTTGACTTTCAACCTTACCGAGTAATGTTCGTAGCCAAATTTAACATTGACGACCGTCGGAACAATCGGAGACTGCAGGCGGACTGTTGATGAGTGGGTCCTCCTAATTCGGAAGGTAGTATTATCCTTTCTGTGGTACCTATATGTAGGTACCACAGAAAGGGAACCTATACGGTAATCGTATCGTACCTAGTAAATAAGTTACATACCCCTTTACAACCTGACTGAAAAATTTTTCGTAGGTATTTGGTATTTTGACATAATATACTTATTGTTAGTGGGCCCAGTGACCTAGGAAAAATAATTTAAAAAATCAGGAAAGCCCAGTTTCCCGGGAATTTCCCTGCACGACCGTGCACCTCAGGTATAATCTGATATATGCATGATCGTGCATATCTTTGATATTCTTATGTTTAAACACAAATAAAACAAATGAGGTGCAAAAAAATTGTTTAATCTGTATGGAATTGCTAGTCCCATACATAAATAATCATAAATGAACATAAGAAACACTTTGTAAGTATCTGTAATCAGCCTCAACAGGTTTTATAGTTAGGGTTTTTTTGTCCCATCTTTTAATTATCTCAGTATGAGTTGATCCAGTGCAGTTAGAGGCGATTAAAACAGACTTGTTGTCTTTCCACTTCACTAAAACAGCAGGTGCTCTAACCATTTGCTGGCTTTCACCACGGAACATTTGCCTGTCGTTTTTAAATTTGAGGGAGGCTCTATCGGGCACTCTGTTATACATAATAGTTCCTGTACTGTGAAGGTTGCGCTTTTGCATTTCTTCTATCAATGGAATGGTTGTGAAGTGCCTGTCGTG
Organism: Nudaria mundana; assembly: GCA_963556515.1. NCBI lineage: Eukaryota > Metazoa > Arthropoda > Insecta > Lepidoptera > Erebidae > Nudaria > Nudaria mundana. The sequence goes on along the minus strand of OY748290.1, from coordinate 2,051,957 downwards.
GTAAACACAGCTGTTTGCAGGAATACTTCTAGACAAATGTAGGACAATTGATGGACCAAGATCAAGAGTCAAAGTCGAGCATCAGGCCATCACTTGTTGTAAGAACATAATTCTTGAGTCCTACAGGGCGGGGTTTGTTTTTTACAACCTGTCTTAGTGGGTAACGAGTTCATAGAAATCGTCATCGAAATAATGTTGTAAGTAACTAATTGGTGATCTCACCACATGGACAGGTCGATCAAGGTATGTGTGTGGCAAATCTTCAAACGTTGTGACTCTCCAGCGACGTGGGCGGGAACCAAAGCGACTAGGACGTGCTGAAGTTGTTGCCCTTATTGGCGGTGACCTGGTGGAAGGTGCAGGATCAGGAATGTCTTCTATATTATTTGCTTGCTCATCCAAACCATCAAGGAAAGCCTGATTAAAATTCAGGTTCTCATCTTCAAAGTCGTCGAAGAATTCTTCGATTTATGACTCATTTCCTTCTCTTAAAGCGTTATAATTTCATCTTCGCCAAGAACATCTAAAAACAACAAAATAAATAGTGATATATTACACGATAATTAAATATCAAAAATAGGTTATTTACACAAATAAGTACAGTTGAACCCTAACAAGCACGTACATGCATTTTCAAATTACATGATCAATTAGTAAAAAACTAACGAATTAAATTACTTTAAAATGCACAAAACACATTTATTACTTCACAATAAAGTGTGTTCAATAACATAAATCATAATTTTGAAGTAAATACTCGGTGAATAAAATACTTACGTGAAGCCCCTCTTCCGGCAAAAAACGCAGCCATCTTTCACCAGGCACTGCGGCTCATTAACACGTCATAACGTGTAAAAGTATTTTTATTCTAGCGCGTAAGGTCATGCACGATAGATCGATGCCGGTTTTTTTTTTTTTTTTTTTTTTTTTTTTTTTTTTTTTTTTTTTTTTTTTTTTGATGAGTCAATTGGGTTTTAGTTTCAGGAGTGGCGCTTATGGTATACGCCTTCTCCTGGAACCGTTTGCAAGTTGATTGTTTAGTTAGTGAAGTGTTTAGATGTTATGTGCCGTTAGAGTGTTTTAGTTGATTTACGATAAAGGTGATGTGGTGGAGGAGTGAGTTAAGTGTATCTGGGGCAATTGTAAATAAGGTGGTTGAGGGTTTGCGAGATTATGTTGGTGGGAAGTTCGTGGGGTCATGATGAGTAGGAAGGAGTTGCTTGGTTAGGTTAAAGGTTTGCGAGATTGTGCTGGTGCAAGGACAGAGGTCGTTGTTTAGGTTTAGTTGATTAGGTTGGGTTAGGTGGGACATCCGCTTTTGTGTGTGGAAAAGTTACAGGGGGTCAGTACTTTCCACACACTCCCTTAGTCGCCTCGTACGACATCCACGGGAGGATATGGGTTGGGGCTATTCTATTCTGCCGGCCACCACACGGCGGGATCGATGCCGGTTGCGTTCGGAAAAACAAAATAAAAAGAGTGCCAGATTTTTTTTAAGTTAAATGCACGCTTGTATGAAGTCGGGTGTAAAGGGGTAAGTGCCTACGTGTCCTGTTTGTATTTATTTTAACAAAAAAATATATTCTTACCGTTTTCCTAAGTTAAATTCAGTTTTCAACCGACGTCCAAAAAAAGGACCTGTTTTTTTAAGTTTGTTACCTCATATCTGGGTGAACCGTTTTGAAATAGTTTTTTAAATAGAAGCTACTTCTTATGTGGTCCCATTTCAATTTGGTCCCATTTCGGTAGTTTAAAGTCGGTTGCTGTGTCAATTTTTGACGTGTTTTTTTTAGTCAGTAAGTAAAATTAGATAGGTCCCTAAGTACAAAAAAACACATTCATAACTTTTATTGGTTGGAAGTTAGAATGCAATATTTACTACTTCCATCATAGCAAGAGGACCAGTCCCTCCCTCTGTCGACAAACGTTCTTAACTATAGTCTTACAGCTCCATCTAGCGTCGTATTTCTGAACTAATATTCGGTAGTAGAAATGTCATAGTACAGGTCAGTCAGGATAGATGGCACTATTCTACAAAATTAAAATAACATCTTAACCACTTCTTACTGAAATGAAGCAGTTTCCTATTCAGACTAATCAAATTCATACAGCCAGCTTGTTAGTTTATAGACGTCTCGTCCATTGTTAGGCAGTAGGTGTCCTTAGTTCCTAAATAGTATGAAAAAATTGATAACAAAAGACAATTTCTAACATTTAATAAACTTCTCTAATATCCTAACATACTGACACATGAGTGCTATACAATTATTCAAAATAACACACTGATTCTCACTACTTAGTTGAATTAATGACTCCTTAATACCAACTAACTTATTTCTAACCATTGGTGATATTATATCATTTAAGTTTTTATCATTAGTACCAATCGCAGCAGAATAAATTAATCTACTCACATCTCTACTATGATCATAGAAATATTTTACAACCATTAACAAACCATAAAAATTAAAACTTAAACCTTTACTATCTATATAGAGATCTTTATTTAAACTGTGACTATTTATAAATGCAACTTGTTCTTGAGACAGTTTTAATGACTTTGATTTTAAAAACTCGATGATGTCTTCAAATGAAAATGTTACACAGTCTAAGTCATTATCAGGCATAAAAAATCCATATTCTGTAATCAGTTTTAGATTATGACTATCCCCATAACATATAAATACTTGCTTATATGGATCAAAATCATTTTTAGTGTATATTGAAAAATGTATCTGGGAAAATAAGTCTTTGTTTAATTTATTTACATTAACATTTTCTATGTTTTTACTCACAAGTAGTTTAGTCTCGTTTCTTGCATTCGGACTATGATTTATCATGTCTAAATAAGGACATAATGAAATTTTTGTATTATCACAAACAAGGCTAAGGATTGTATTCTGTACATTGTTTAAATCAATCACTTTGGACAGGTCCATAAATACACACCTCGTGTTCACAGTAAAATATGCCCATTCATACACAGATAATGAAAATTTGGACATAAAATCTATAACTACTTCATGTATACTGGAATAGTTTTTTAAAATATCTTCAAAAATTTTATATGAAGTGTCAATAATATTTTTTTGTTTAGAAATGACTGACAATATGTCGTTATCAATAATTTGTTTCTGTTCATTTGGCAAAAAGTAAGGAACTGTGTATTCTTTTGGTAAACTTTCCAAATATATAAACCACTTTGTATTTGCCTTTTGGTGACTTAAGAAAGCCATATAAAATGCCATTAGCGACTGGAATGATACTGAACGATCGTATTCTACTAAACACTGTTTAAAATTATCAATAAAAATGCTACAAAATAATTTGTCCATTAAAATTGTGGAAACATTGATGGTTGTATTCAAAGGTAAAGTTATAAGCTCTTCCCCTTTATGAATCTTCCTTTTGGTCAAAACACCTCGCCCCGTTTCATTGAATATTGCTAACACCAGTTTATTATTCCGCCGCATACCATTTTCGGTTAACCATGAATTTAACGAAACTATTTCTTCTTGGGCGTCACATGAACAAAAATTGCGCGCTTTTTTAACATTTCTTTTCCGCCGGTAACGGCCCATTTTACTTTAGCAAATTTAATATTATGTTGCAGTTGGTACTTGATGTTCCCTGTGCAGCAAGTACATACAACATAATGGCATTCAGTTCACAAAATAACTGTGATTTGTGAACACCATTTCGAAAACTTATTTTAGTTTGTTTATTTATTGATTGATTTATAATTGCCTGTGACACTTGACACTCTTGACAGTTTGTTTGAGAGACGTAAAGTGACAGATGACAGATATTTTTCTTTTTTGCTATTTTATGGTTTGGATTCGAGACACGTGTGGGACAGAAAACGTTTAACCTGTCTAATTTGCCACTGGAAATACCGTCTGGGTACGCCCCAGAGACGCCCGACAATGAACGAACTAGGTCGCCGCAGTCGCGAAACGTACCGTTACGCTGCAGCATATACTTGAGCGAAGCGAGTTTAAATTCAAAATTCTGGCATGCATCGTAATAACCTGGGTAATTCTGTAAGCTTTTGATGAGTGCAAGAAAATCCGAAATCAGCTGAGTATTCGCCGAGAAACAATTTAACATAAATCGTTTGAAAAATAATTTGAGTCACCCGTTTTAAAAGAAAAAAAAATCTGTCCAATTCAAATGATATCTCGTCACAAATTTAGGAATACTATACTAGTCTGTACTAGATCCTGTCTAAAAAGTCGTGACGCAGAGCTAGAAAATGAAAGCGTTGGGGGCCATCATTTATGTCTCGGTGTCGATATCACTAGGTAGTTGTCAAAAGTACTATTGGATTCTAAATACTAACTTTTTGGTTTTGAACGTTCGACGAGACCCGTAGCGAACCGCGAGACGAATGTCTAAAGATGTATTGGTCTAGCTTCGCGATCTTGTACAGCACAAGACGCAGATTTCAGAGACCCTGCGTCGAATACTGCTCTCACCTCTTAGACGGCTCCGCGAAGTATTTGCTAGATGCACTCGACAATATGCTGCAACGCGCCATTCGCTTATAGATTGTCCTGAGGTAACGGGAAGCCTTGAGCCGCTAGCCCAGCGCCGAATAATAATTATTAATAAGCAACTATTGCTTCCGTGTTCTATCGTATTTACCACGGCGAGTGTTCTGAAGAGCTCTTCAACCTGATCCCACCCTCTCCTTTCCGATTCCAAACAACGTGTGCCGGGCAGAGCTGCCACTCTCATACTGTAGAAACCATCTTCACGAGAACCGTTTTAAACGTTCCGAAGAAGTGCCGAACGATAGTGGCCAGGAACGCCCTGCCTGCGCACGTGTTTCCGGAGTAGTTTAGTTAAGCCGAGCGTGAAGAGGCACATCAGTAGGTCGTCAAATTGAGGGCCACTCTCTATGATATTGTGTGCTGTGAGAGTGGCCCACAATCGCTAGAAGTCGTCACGATTTACCATCACGCGGGTGACGTCAATATGACTTATCTCTATATATAAAAATGAATCCCTATTTCCCTTGGTCACCACATCACGCGTGAACGGCTGGACCGATTTCGCTGATTCTTTTATTGTTGTGTTCGTTATTATCAGGAGAAGGGTCTTATGGAAGAAAAAAAACGTCCGGAATATTAGAAAAAATAATGCGGTACGAAGTTCGCCGGGACAACTAGTCTGATATAAAAAAAACAGTTTCAAGTTATTCAATAAAGCTCCGTTCATTCATACCCCTCGAATGTCCGCGCATAGACAGTAGACTTGCGACAAGTGGAGTAAAGTGACATATCATAGCTATGTCGCACAGATCTAATAGAGATACTACGTATCAGATAGACATGTGCCAAACAACTACCGTAGGACGTAGCGTCTGTTTTCTGATTGGCCAACTGAAAACATGCGTGACATTTTATTTTTTTAAATTTCTGAACAGGAGAGTGCTAGAAAAGGCAAAGAAATTTGACATACAGCCAGTTTTTTATTGGCCGCTCGTAGTATATTTAGAGTGTAAATTTTATTCAAGAGATCATGGAATATTACTGTGATCTCTTGAATAAAATGAATAGTGTATAGGTAAACGAAAATAAAAAAAACAACTTTTATTCATTCATTTATTTTTATTTTTCATCCTTTTCATATATTTATTTAATGCCTTCCTGAACATTTCTGGCAAATTTTCCCTAGTGGTAAGTCTAAATAAATCTGTCCCTTTTAAAATTTTGTTAATTATGTTACACCAGTTAAATATAGCCAACTTTATTGCGATTTGGCAAAACGTGGTAATGGCTAAATTATTGTGCGCCTCACATTGAATATATTCAAATCTTATGAGCTTTTGTTGTAATACATTAAAAATTTGTTGGGCTATACACTCTTTGTGGGCATTTACTTGCAGAAAAGTATTAGTGGTTTTTAAAATTTCTCCGAATAATATAATAAATTGTTCAGAAGCATAAGTGAGTTTTTTATTTTTAACTGAATTGTATTCTCTTTAGGAAACCCACTTATGCAGCTCTGACGCTTCGTCCACTGTAACAGCATTTTGGCAGTATTTGCAGTTATTCATTTTCTTTAATACTTTTCTTATAACCCATCCAGCAGTATAAGCCCGAGACTGTATATTTAGCCGCTCACGTCTTGCCTCCAACATAAAATTAGCATCACAGTATGATTCCACAAGAAAATCACAACACTTATGAATTTTATTTTGCGTATTAGTGTTTTCACTAAATAATGATTTAATTTTAATTATTTGTTCTGTTAAGTCATCCTCACAATTAAATGTATTCCTATGAAATTTTATAAATCCTGTAATAATCAAAGATTTTGTTGTGGTTGTGAAAGTATGGCAATTTGGATTGTTACTTCTGTAATTGTACGCTCGTACCTGCCCGAAGAAATTTTCGATAGTGTCAGAATTAAAAAACCTTGGGCGTATGATTTTTACGTTTTTTTCTGCGAAAAATTGCCATAGCCGTAAAAAACTTCTTAAGGTAGTCTGCCAATTTTTTATGCTTGGCACGACTATTTCGCGATTACGACTGTCTAGAAATTTTAAATTGTCTAATTTTAAAATAGCACCTCTCCAGAATTCCACATGGGTGGATTTTGATGCTACTGCTGTTCGTAACAGTTTACCCTTATTTTTTTATTAAAGGTACACACACCATTCACACTGTCGAACAGATTGTCCAGAAATGATATCACTTCTGCAGTATTCTTCAGTGTATCACTCACAGCTCTCCCATCACGATATTGTGTTGTAACAATGAATGAAACGTTTGTAACTTTAACTAGGTACAATAAAACGCTTTTATATAATACAAAAATGCACCTAAATAAAACACACAACTATATTTGGTGTAAGGAGGGTAAGATATTTGTAAGAAAAAATGGCAACAGCAAAATTCATCAAATTCATACCCAACTAGATATAGATCAACTAATTAAATCTAACTAACAATCATATTATATTAGCCGTTTTCTGCACCTATCTTTATAGCTAGTAAGTACTTACATACTTGTTCAGTTAAGTAAAACTATCCTATTTACCTACTCAATCTTTGTTTACGTATTTCATAAAAAATATAAATGTGTACGCCCATTGTTGAATTATCTAACTGTTCTTCTCCTCAAGATTTCTTTAGCCAATTGCCTACTAATACTCATATTAATATAACCTCCTTACATCTTAACATCAGATCAATGATAAAAAATTACACTAAACTTCTCCAACTAATTGTTACCTGTTTATTACCTATAGATATCATCGTAATAACAGAGGCTGGTATCTCGAATAGTATTTCACCGCTGTTTAACATACCTACCTATAATATGTACACACAACTACGCAATAAGAGACGGGGTGGGGGTGTAATTATATACATAAAAAATCACATAAAGTTTACCGAATTTCAACACAAAACTAAAACTTTTGAAAGCATCACAGGCCTTTTAAAAATGAATCCTACGCAAGAGGTGGTTGTGTGTGCTACTTATAGGCCACCTAACACAAACAAACGCATCTTTGTAAAGGAACTGGGTAATCACTTGTCCAAATTTAACTCAAATCAGAACTTTCTTCTAATCGGTGACATGAACATCGATCTGAAAAGCATATCCTCATGTAAAGATTTGTATATGGATACACTTGGCGGATGCGGATTGACTTGCGGGGTTTCTCAGTATACGAGAATAGAAAAAAAACTAAACAAAATCACTAAATCTTGCATAGATCATATTTTTGCTCGTTTCCCCGCCAGTCATCCTCACTCGGCGGTGTTAGATGTTGCACTAGCCGATCACCGAGCGCTTATGTTTGCTTGCATCTATGATGCGGGGACTGCACCGGAGCGTATACAGGATGTTACCAAAAAAATTATTGATTATAAAATCCTAGGTAATGAACTTCAAAAAATTAAATGGTCGGATACAAATGAAATGCAATGTCCCAATAAAATATACGATTTCATACGTAATTCCTTTCACACCGCTTGCACAAGTGCTACTAAAACAATAAAACCATATAAACAATATGCTAGAATAAAAATTCCCTGGATCGATGAGAATATAAATAAATTATGTGAAAAGAGAAATCGGTTATTTAAATCTTGGAAAAAATACCCAAATGATCCGGAATTAAAATTACAATACAATTCAATTAGAAATAAAATACACAAATTAATAGAAAAAAGAAGGAACAATTATTATATTACGCTAATTAACGACAATTTTAAAAATACTAAAAAAGTTTATCAGATTTTAAACCAAATGCTTGGAAGGTTATCATTGTCTGTAGATTCAGCTGTCCTAAAAGCGTTCGATACCCAAGGTTTATCTGTCAAAAAAATAACAGAAAACTTCGCAACAAGCTTTGACAACGCTGTGAAAGACATCATACCAAACTGTAGCGTCAAACTATTTGACCAAGAAAACTATGACTTACAAACTGATACTAGTATGTTATTTAGAAAAGCTACAACTGACAGGATTCACAAAATAATAAAATCATTAGACTCCAACAAATCTGCAGGTATTGATGATATAAAAATATCGCATATAAAATTGGCCGGTATAGAAGTGTCACGAGCAATCACTAGTCTTGTCAATACCAGTGTGTCATGTGGTACTTATCCGGACGAATTAAAAATAGGGTGTGTTAGGCCCATTCACAAAAAAGGTCCCAAAGATAGTTACACTAATTACCGGCCCATAACACTTTTGTCTGCTGTTGACAAAATTATTGAGAAATACGTTGGTCAGGAAATACATAAATATTATATAACGCATGAGGTCATCACCCCAAATCAGTTTGGATTTCAATCTGGTAAGAATACTGCACAGCTTCTTTCAAAGTTTACTGATGAAATAAACACATACCTTAACGATAGGAAACACGTCCTGGTCTTGTTTATTGACTTCTCACGCGCATTCGATACACTAAACCATAAGGAGCTGGTTAAAAGATTGGATGGCACTGGCATACGTGGCCCATTACTTCGATGGTGCGAAAATTACTTAAATAATAGAAAATTTACTGTTCGCATTAATGACATGTACAGTGACCACAAGGTCATCACCGAGGGCACTGCACAGGGATCGGTCCTCGGTCCGCTCCACTTTCTCTGTTATGTCAATAATATGGGCAAATGTATCCAATCTTGCACATGCTACCAGTTCGCGGATGACACATGCCTGATCGCTGCCGACAAAGACCCACAAGTAGCTGCTAAACGCTTACAATCAGACTTCAATATACTTCTAAAGTGGTGTCACGACTCAGGGTTAGTGTTAAATGCAGATAAGACACAACTGATGCATATTAAATCTCCGCACCTAAAATATTCTCCGTGTGACGGAATAATTGCACATACACACAGCTGTCTACATAGGTCACCGGTACGTCTGTGTAACTGTCCTCTTATTAAACAGACCGATAGGCAGCGTTATCTGGGCGTAATTATTGATGACAAATTAAACTGGGGCCCGCACATTGAGTATGTCTGTGATAAACTAAGACAATTCCTCGCCAATATGGTAATACTCAAAAATCACATTCCATATAAGATCAAAATAATGCTATATAGCTCCCTAGCAGAATCCTATGTTCAATATGCACTTAGCAGCTACGGTCGCACATATAACACATACCTACAAAGTATTTTTAATATTCAGCGGCGAATTCTTCGTAATATTGTATCCACAAATATTAAACAGCAGTTTGATGTTGACGATAATGGCCTCTTTAACTTTTGCAAAATCCTACCAGTTCAAACTCAGGTAAAGTATATGTTATTAAAAGAAAACTATCACGATCAAAAATATCGAATCAAAATAAAACATCCTGTATATACTCGGGCTGTAGCTCGAAACAAGTTATGCACACACGGCGCAAATAATACCTACGGTGAGCGAACGACTGCTTACCTAGTTCCTAGATTTATTAACGAACTACCGCCGGAATTGCAATGTTTGGGTAGCGTTGTACCCCAAAATGTAAAACACAAGTTAAAAAACCACTTTCTAAAATCCCTAACATCATGAATATTGAAGTACCTACCTATAATGTATATTTAGCATTTAGCTGTGTAACGATGTTTTTTTTTTTTATTCCGTTCGCTGTTATTTAGTCAAGATTAGTTATAATGTTGTATATTGTAGTAGACTCAAATGAGTATTAGTTATAAACCGCAGAGGTTTCTATAATGCTCATGCACGATTTGATATTGTTATTATTTTTTATATGATAAATAAAAAAAAAAAAAAAAAAAAAAAAAAAAAACAATAATATTATAACAATTTATTAATTCTACAAAATTTTGAACCTAATAATAATAATATCATAAAATTCATCTTTATACTATCGTTGGACAATATCAAATCTATTTTATTTAAACACTAACATCCATTTCACCACATATGTTATTGGGTCACTTCTAACCATAATATATTATAAAGACTCGAATCCAAAGAATATAATTATTTCACCATTATATTTTATTAAGTAGAAAATATGTTTAGTTCCCACCAAATGAAGAGCTGTACAACAAAGCTCGTGACATTGTGCTGCTTAACACCTGGACACAATTTGTTACCTGTAATGCAAATAATATATTGATTAGACAACATCTTTTACCTGCTAATAATATAATTAATTAGACAAAATGAATTAAATAATAAAGGAGGACACAAATCATAATATTAACGATATTTGACAAACAGAACGTGTTTGGGCGTGATAGCCTAGTGGTATGACCGTTGACTGGCGAGTCAGAGGTCTCAGGTTCGAACCTAAGGCGCGCAGCTCTGACGTATGTACGTATTATAAATTAATTAAGTAATATGACAAGTTATGTGCTTATTATAAATATGACAAGTTATGTGCGTATTATAAAAGAATGATCACTCGCTCCGTGCCTCGGAAAGCACGTAAAGTCGTTAGCTCTGCGCCTGGTCTCTCTCCGGTCGTCTCTCCGGTCGGATTGCCCAGTCCGGTCCCATCGGACTATGAGTGTGAGTGAATAGAGAGTGCACCTGTGGCAGCGCACACACTGGTCCACTATAATATTTTATGCGTAGTTGGCTAATCTCCGTTGAGGTTGGCCTCTATGACCTAAATTCAGTCAGGAGGACATGATTTTTATTATATGACAAACCTTCATTTTTTAAATCTTTTCTGGAAGTATATGCTCATCATTCAGTTTGTGGAGAAGTCTCGATTCTGCATGTTCACAGTCTGTCTTGTAAACCTCAACAATATCAGACCATTTGGCTCTTTTGCCACCAAAAGAGATATCTTTTGTAAGAAAGTTATTTCTTATCCCCTTAATAAGATGCGGTGGGTCGTATATTACACTTAATGAAAACTGCTGAATCCTTATTGTTTCATCTGAAATAAAAAAGTTAAAAACAAATTATTACACTGATTTTGTAGACACATACCGCAATCAAGAACCCATTCTATAATCTAAAATACTTATTACCTGTATGATTTTCAGATAGGATTTGCTCTCTTCTTGTCTCTTCCTGTAAACTCTTCAAGGCTGATTGAAAAGAAGTTCCTTGGTCTGATATTAATGCAACTGGAATAAGCCCAGTTTCTCCTACAGCTTTTACAACAGATTTTAAAATATTTTTCAGCTCTGGTCCTTTTGTTGCACCTTCACCAAAGTAATATGCAATTACTTGCTGCCATTTAAATACTGCTCCCTTAATAATAAAAACTAATGCATGATCAGCATAATCTGGGGTTCTCTGTAATAGGTGAGCAAACCCATAGATCCTATCTTGATTCGCATTAAATGTCAATTCAGATTCCAGAGACATTTCATCAAAAATGATGCTGCAGTATTTTTTATTATTAGTCCAAGTGGACACCTGAAAAGAAATGTTTAGTTAATATAGGTAAGAGTGTGCAATATACAGTTTCTACAAAACAGTCCACACCATGGAAAATCGCGCCAATTTTAGGAAGAGTAATATGTGTGTGGTCATGATCCTCTCAGCAGTGATACAATGAAGAAGAAGAAACAATATATAAAGATTAATTAATTTTTCACAAAATTTAGTAAATTATATTATTATACTTGACTTACTAGTACTGGTAAATAACTATTATTGAATAAAATTATTCATTACAATTACCTCTTTCTTGATGCATTCGAAAATCTGAGGATTAAGGCCCGGTTGCACATTTAATTTTTTCACCAAATTCTTTAGAGTGGTTGCAGATGGCAGTATAAATATACGCTGTAGAAATTCATAGCACCGTGGTCCTTGCTTCATAATTGACAAAGCCAATATTTTTTCCTCCAGTGTGAAACGTCTCCCGTTTTTGACTTTCGTTTGCAACTTCACTTGCATCCACATAATTCGTTTTGCCAACGGATTCATTTTAGCAGTTAATTTTTCAAATGAGTACTCTTCAGAAAATTTTAAAGCATTTTTAGCTCTGCAATGAAAACCCAACATCTTTCTTGATTTTCTATTTTCTCTGTAGAGTCTCTTACAATTAGGGCTGTGTTTTATTTTTCACTATTATCCGTTTTCTTGCTTTTAGTGCTTTTGCACTAGTTTTATTTGCTACTGCCGAGTTTTGCACATCACACACATCCGAAGGTGCTACTGACGCTAACATTGATGGCATTTGATCAACAACAGGGTCAATCACAGGATATATTGCTTTAGATGTTGAAGGAATTGGATCTGAAACAATGTTTTACATAAACATTTACATTTTGGCACCCTTTCATCATTCCTATCGAAAACTAACCCAGCTTAGCTCTATACTAGAGCATAAGTACTTAATTTTTTTTAAATTCAATGGTCGCAGGCACACCATAGGCCAGACACAATAGATATCTTATTGTGTCTCATTAGCTAATTGTTGAAAGGTTAAGTTGTTACACACTAGAATTATCTTGTGTATTGACATATAATTTTACATTTGTCCCATGCAAACTAATTGCTTAGTATGTTAAACTCTAAGGGCTATGAGTACCTCTATGATTCTGCAGAAACTAAATGGCCAACTAATTCATATAAATAGAATAGCAATAGAAATAATCAAAAAATAAATAGAAATTTAAACTATAATTATACCTGCTAACACATGTCCTCTGGTTTGATCAGACAGTATAGTGCGTACATATGTGTGGTCATAATGTCTTTTCTTGCTATAAGTATGATCCATGTTAGGATTTATGTTTTCTGAAAATAATGTATTAGTTTGTTAGTACTGACACTCGTGTTAAAAGAAATTGAATATAATGGCCACTAATTAAAGTAGAGATTAAATTGTGGTGCATGTTTACAATTTTAGGCAATAATAACTATAAATTAAAATGCCCCAGATATAGAAAAACCTTAATTTTTTTTAGAATGATGCCTTTCAAATAAAACAATCAGTTTGGGAGCTACAATGCCGCATACAGACATGTTAAACTTATAACCCCTCTTATTGCGTCGGGGGTTAAAAAGTATTATTTTAAAGTTATGTTTTTCACAGCCCTTTTAACAAATTTCAAAAAAGAACTTACCAGACTCCTCGTGTGGTTCTGATGGTATGCCACTAGACATCTCTTCTGAAGAGAAAAGAGTAGGATAGGCACAACCTAATAAGCGGCGTTTCTTAGTAAAGGATTTTACTTCAAAATGCTTATTACAAACAACTGATTTGCTAAGATCCACTAAGCTCATAGCTTTCAGAGAGCTACAATTAATAGTTTCTAACCACTTTTGGAGTCTTTTCTTACAATTTGGGAATTTATGCAACATAACGTCCTGTCGTAAACTAATGCAACCCGGCACACAACACTTGTGGTAATACATTTCGGTACCTACCTCCTCAAATATCACTGCTTATGTGGACTTGAAGTGTACGGAAATTAATCAACGTAACCACGACTATCAACAGCATAAACAGCAATGGCGGCCGTACGAAGGACCGTAACGTCAAAATGGCCATAAAGGGGAGGAGTGAGGGGAGCACGGGGGAAAGAAATGTCATACATCGTTTTCTGACACAGATACTATATAAAATTGTTATGTCCGAGATTTTTTATTGCCATGTCGTAAACTCTGACCGACCGACTGTTCCTTTTTTGTTTTTTATAAAGACAAATACCGAACGGTATAAAGTTTTGAATAGGTAGGTATAGTGATGCCAACTTAGCAACTTTGTAGCTAGATCTAGCTATTATTTGAGGACAGACTACAATTAGCTATAATTTAATAAAACTTGTACCCAAAGTTTTAAGCTACTTTTTCTAGCTATTTTTCATTTCATCATGAGATGTGTGGTTATCAAAATTTATAAACTATGGTAGGATGGCGCGGCGAGTCTTGTAAGAAAACTAAACGCAAATCTCATAGATTTTAAAGATTGGGTCAGCGTTGGCCGGACATTCCCCGTTTACTGCTGAACTGCACTATAACATTAAATCTTATCTACGTGCTAACAGTTTACAAATCAAAGAAGATCCCTATTAATATTACCTATAAATGTGAAAATAACTCTGTCTGTCTGTTACGCTTTCACGTCTAAACGGCTGGAGCGATTGAGATGAAATTTGGTATAGAGATAGTTCGAGGCCCTGGGAAGGACACAGGCTACTTTTTAACCGACTGCGCAAAAGGAGGGTTATGATTTTATGCTTAACGACTTTTTCTAAATATGTACACAATAAACATTCCTTCAAATTAATTAACATTGTTTTATTAATATTTTTATTTCGTTTATTCAATAACATTCTTATTTTATACATTTTTAAATAGATTTATAAAAAACACAAATACATTTAAAAATATAAAAAATAGTGTCCCACCAGTAGCGGAGTAGGACCCAAACTACCGGCGGTGGAGGCTACAGACTGAGAAACCTCCTAACAATACGGCACGTGTCGAGGATAACAGCCTTCTGAATCTGACTCTTGATCCAACAATCTAACGAGAGTCTCTTGAGGTGTTGATCGAAACTCTTAGCTATTAGTCCGTTTGCCGAAACGACCATCGGGACAATGATCGTCGAGTCTACGTTCCACATGGCGGTTATCTCGAAGGACAGATCAAGGTACTTACTAAGTTTGTCCTTCTCTGCCTTAACAAGATTCTCGTCATGCGGGACGGCGACATCGACGAGCACTGCCCGACGCTGGGTCCGATCAACCAACACGATATCGGGCCTATTGGCAACAATAGTCCTGTCCGTGATGATTGATCGGTCCCAGTAGAGCAATGCACGACCATTCTCAAGAATAATTATTAATATTATTATTATTTTATTTACTCTATTATTTTATTTATTTATTTTATACTAGTTGTTCCCCGCGGCTTCGACCGCGTAGAAGTCGTTACTCTCTTGTTGTAATTGTGTACTCAATGCAAAGTGATGCCTTTGATTTGTAAACTGTTAGCACGTAGATAAGATTTAATGTTATTTTATTTACCTACCAATAGACTACTAAAATCTGCCATATAAAAATCTAAAGCAGTTTACGCCATTTAATTACCACCCGCCAACCAGACTTCAGTTTGGCGGCGGAGTTTGTTTTTCGTTTCATATCGTATTGGTAATACTACTAAATATTTTTGCTTAGCTACTAAATACTACTAAAACACTATAAAATAATAGAGCACGTTTCATTCGATTTCATGACTTTCCCACCCGCCATTCTGACGAACACGAGTATAAAAATTCTTCCGGTGAAAACATATACCAAGATATACATAAGTACTCTTGCTTTAACTTGCCACATTCAAATAGCAGAGGTTGAAATTAATTTAGTTGAAACTAAGCAACCAAACCGAATGAGATTGATAACCCTGAACTCAATCCTCTGCATTAAAGATTCCCTCATGAAAAGTGGTAAATGTTGCTATAACTGTGTTTTGCCTAAAGAATCAAAAAACAAAAATCAAGAATATGAAACAAAATCATCGAAAGATACTGATCCCGGCCATCGACATCTTCCTCTTGCATTGATTTAATTTATATTTCTTTTTTTAGACAATGACGTATGTACCTACACAAGACATATTAATCTCTCTTGAATGATGAAGATAAATATGATTTTGATTAATTGTAATTTTATTGTAACCTATTTACCTACCTAAAGCCTAAAATATTTCCTAAAGTAACTTGTTTTTGAGACCGCAAACGTAGCTACTTCTAGCAACATTTTAGGGTAAAAAAAACTAGCAATCTAGCAACATTTTAACACTTGTCTAGCTACAGGGTAAAGCTAGCAGTTGGCAACACTGGGTAGGTATTAAAAGTTTTAGTTTTGAATAGAACGAATTACCGGTTCCTGCACAGCTGAAAATTTGTGTGCACTTGCCAGTTTCTTTGTTAATTTACTATTAAAAACACATCGAATTTAGGTTTATTTTAACTTATACCGGTTGCTGAAAGTTTAAAAATGTCGCAACAACAAACTAAAAATTGTATCACACTAAGAGGATCAGCACAAATTATCTGTGAATATTTAAGTAAGTACGTAATTACAACTTCTCAGATGTTTATTTTAAGAAATGCTAATAATATGCATGTAGGGTTTACGTTGTGATGTGGTTTCAAACCCGATTTCATGCCAGTTATAATTTTACAGAGTTCGCCGTAAATTCCGTGTTATTCCAAAGAGGTTTATACCCTCCGGAAAATTTCAAAGCAGAGCAACAATACGGCATCACGCTATGGATATCTGATGATCCCCAGATAAAGAGCTTCTTAACCAATTTATTGACCCAAAGTGAAGGTAAGCCAGAAAAAATGTGTTTGTTTATGCAGTTAGTATTCTAATTAGAAAGTTGTAGCTTTAGCTTTGCAGTAATTGTATTGTATCTGATGTGTCACAGATGTGTTAACATAACATTTCAGCCTAATTGACTCAGTGGTTTAAGTGTGACGGAGTAAACAAACAGATATTTCAACTTTTACAAATTAGTAAGCATACATAGGGACGGACATACAGTGGAAGCGATAAAGGGTTTTTCTACTTAAATATAATTTTTATTAGAATAGAAATTATAATGTCTAATAAATTTCAGAATGGATTGTCAATAAAAAAGTGAAGAAATTATCTCTGATCATTCTCAATGTTGCCAACAAAGAAGTACTAGAATGTTGGGACTTTAATGTACAGTATGAAGATGGAGATGTAGCTCTAACCAAAGAAAAGAATGAAACTGTGAGCGGTAAAGAATTGAAAAAAATTCAACAAGAAATCCGAGATGTTATGTTGCAAGTTGCCGCTACAATATCATATTTACCATTCTTAGACTGTAGGTGTTCTTTTGATGTGTTAGTACATGCTAAAACAGATTGTGATGTACCAGAGAAATGGGCTGAGGCTGAACCTATTTCAATTACAAACGCTCAAAACGTCCAACTAAAATCATTCTCAACAAACTTGCACAAAATGGACACTGTTGTTAGTTATAAGCTTACAGACTAGACTATAAGCCTATTAATACAATAACTGCTTCATGACATCATCAATCGTTGTCATGTCAAAAACATTATCCATACTTTTTAGTGATTGATGACGTCATGACGCGGCTACTGTGACAAGGTTCCATTCCACTCATCGTGCATGGCTTATAATGTTGTAACACATTCGTGGAACCATTGAATTTTTTGATCCACTATTTTATTAAATGTTGAACTACATTTGGTGTCACCATATCCCACACTTATAAACTTTTCTATCACTCAAAACCTATCAATATATTTTATAAGCAGTGAAGTATGCTAACTTTGTCTTATAGAATTATACAATATGAATCACAAAAACTATCCCTTAACTGATCCCTTTCCATTAGGAACATTCTACCAACTGACCAAAGTACCACTAGCCCAAGACATCTAATTTTGTGATGACGTGTTAATATCGCGACTTACGGCGTCGCCAGAGCGCCATCTACCGGTAGTCTAAGAACTAACTACTATGGTAAGCTGTGTGTAATGTTGCAATTACGTTTAGACACAGCTAGATGGTTCTTGGTAGAGCGTCAGTTGGTACAACGTTCCTCCTGAAACGGGATCAGTTGCTGGTTCGAGTCCAGCCCTAGACTATAGTTTTTGTGATTCATATTGTAAAATTATATACTCAAAACCTAGTTTACAAAAATGAAAAAGTAATGTAATTTGGTGTTGCAATAATGCAGTTCAATATTAATTTTACATAAACATTAGTTACTGAAGTAATGTAGTTTTTAGTAAGGTAAGTTTAGATACATTACCCAAACATACTTTAGTAAGGTAAGTTTAGGTACATTACCCAAACATACTTTAGTAAGGTAAGTTTAGGTACAATTACCCAAACATACTTTAGTAAGGTAAGTTTAGGTACATTACCCAAACATACTTTAGTAAGGTAAGTTTAGGTACATTACCCAAACATACTTTAGTAAGGTAAGTTTAGGTACATTACCCAAACATACTTTATTAAGGTAAGTTTAGGTACATTACCCAAACATACTTTAGTAAGGTAAGTTTAGGTACAATTACCCAAACATACTTTAGTAAGGTAAGTTTAGGTACATTACCCAAACATACTTTAGTAAGGTAAGTTTAGGTACATTACCCAAACATACTTTAGTAAGGTAAGTTTAGGTACATTACCCAAACATACTTTAGTAAGGTAAGTTTAGGTACAATTACCCAAACATACTTTAGTAAGGTAAGTTTAGGTACATTACCCAAACATACTTTAGTAAGGGAAGTTTAGGTACATTACCCAAACATACTTTAGTAAGGTAAGTTTAGGTACAATTACCCAAACATACTTTAGTAAGGTAAGTTTAGGTACAATTACCCAAACATACTTTAGTAAGGTAAGTTTAGGTACATTACCCAAACATACTTTAGTAAGGTAAGTTTAGGTACATTACCCAGACATACTTTAGTAAGGTAAGTTTAGGTACATTACCCAAACTTACTTTAGTAAGGTAAGTTTAGGTACAATTACCCAAACATACTTTAGTAAGGTAAGTTTAGGTACATTACCCAAACATACTTTAAATATTTAGCTACACTACTAATTTTACCAGTATTAATTAGTAACTTGTAAACTGTTGTGTAACGTGAATTCCTTAGTTGAAAAAACTAGCTTGCAAAGAAAAGCAGCTACTAGAGTTGTGTCCCAAAAGAGTCTAGACCAGGTTGTTGTCCATTACTTTACTCTATATACTGGGCGCTTTACAAGTACATAACAAAATTATTTTAGGTATTTCAAGTTCATTGCGCACTTGAGACATAAGTTTAAATTAAGTTATAAGTTTTTATTTTATTTGATTGCTAAATGACAGTTCCACAGAAATAGTTAGTGGAACGCTTGTAATTCATTATTTTAAAAAACCCATTATTTTTTATATCATTATAATTTTATTAAAATGGCAATTTCGATCAGTTTTTAAATAATGATGGCTTTAAACTGTTCTGAAACAAAACTAGAATGGAATGTCTTAATATAATTTGCAACCTATTTTAACTTTTTAAATGTTTTTAGAAGTATGTATTGGTTTTAGAGATAATTTTTGTTTTTTTTTTTTGCAAATAACTGTCATTTGTAACTCATTTATTAATGGTATGTGTATACATTTTTGTAAGCCATTTTGAGTCTTTTTATATGGAGTGTTAAATCATGCATGGCAATTATACTTTTAATTGCAAACAATTTAAATTGCCGCCAATTCCCAAATTGAAATTCGAATTCGACAGACTGGCAGCCAATATTGAATTTTTTTTATTGATTTGTACTATGTGCAATCATGGAATTAGTCTTTGTATGAAATAGGTACTTTTAAATCTATGTATGACATGGATGTACATGTACATGGATGTCTAAAGTTCATAAGTGTATGCTCAGATTTGCTCAGAATTGACCACATCCTACAAAAATCATGAAATAAGCATTTTTAAGATGATCAAGATAAGCATTATTGATATTTTTTTTAAAACAATTGTGGGAAACGGTACAAAACATTCATAGAATGTTATCTAGACCTACTACATATTATTAGTACTTAGCTAAAGTTTGTGCGGTTGTATGGTAGCACAGAATAAAGCGTTGTAGGGTTATCTCTGGAGCTGCTGAACTGATTTTGAAAACTATTTCAAGTGCTTTTTATCCCGGTTATGTGTTCCCATGGGAACATCGGATATGTTATATACACATCGTTACGTGCAAGATTGCGCTTTTGTTAGACACTCACCCCCTTATTCATAATGAGTTTTCAGAGGTTTAAAATGTCGTTAAATTGTGTCTTATTCATAATAAATTATCTGAGGTTTGAAATATGTACTGATTATAATAAAGAAAGGGACACAATTTGTTCTCTTGTACATCTGACAGAGACAGAAGATTCTCTTGAGCTTTCTGGATCTAAACATAGCATTTTTAACTAATAAGGTTTTAAATTAGTAATTTTTAATAATAACGTTTCATTATGAATAAAGGGGTAAGTGAAGCTTGAAACACACTGGTCCTTCACATACGACGTATGCCACGCGACGTGGGAGACAGCGACACTGATCCTACGTCTTACGACGTCTGACGTTTACGTTATCTACGCGCTATGACACTAAACGTGTGTGACAGCGTCGTACGCGTGGGATAGCATGGGGACACGCGAGTCTGGCGCGGGGGGACATATAAGACAGCGTGGTAAATGACCAGTGTGTTCGTTACCATACTAATTGTATAGGCCAGATCCTGTTCAGATATCATATGCCTGGTGTACGTCGGATGTGAAGGACGAGTTACCTTAAGAGTACAATTTCGTAGTCTGTACCAATGAATTTGATAACAGGACCTATTTTTTATTAGACGTCACAAAGTTGATATAAGTACGTATTTTACAAGTAGTTTATAAGATTTTAGCATACATAATGTACAGTTTGTTTGATGTAAGTAATTATTTTTGTTTTTAATACAAACTTTTTTTTGCAGTTAAACTGTTTTTAACTACTTTACCTTAATCATTATGTTAAAACATGCTTTACCACCAAAAGTTATGCAGCAAGGATATGCGCTGTGGACCAATTAACAAGATATGCTGGTCCACAACCAATGAATATGATTGGTGGAAAAACAGCCTTATCCGCTTATCATAGGTAGTTAGATGTCTATAGAGTCCAAGTCTTTTATTCAATTCACCTGTTGCTACAAGCGAGGCTCTGATCCTTCAAGACATGGATAGTAAAGTCATCTCGTACCATGTTAGTGGCACAAATAGATTAACTGGTGATATGTGGAGTTGTGAAATTGTTTGTTGTTGTATATTGTGTAGTGTCGTAAAAGACCGCCGGGCGCCACTGGAAATACGTTCTGCTTGTAACCAGAGACGCCCGGCAACGGACGTTAGAGCGGCCGCGGAACTAAAAAAAAAAAGTGTCGTAAAAGATTCCTTTTTTAGGGTTCCGTACCCAAAGGGTAAAACGGCAACCCTATTACTGAGACATCGCGCTCCTTTTGTCTTGGGCTGTAAGATGTATCTCATGAACCGTGATAATTAGAAAGTTGAAATTTTCACAGATGATGTATTTCTGTTGCCTCTATAACAATATTTTTTGTTTCTTTGTTGGTATTTTAGGGTTCCGAATTTAAGTTTCGGAACCCTTATAGTTTCGTCATGTCTGTCAGTCCGTCTGTCCTCGACTTTCCCCCTAAACGGTGAGTGCTAGAAACATGAAACTTTGCATGGATATGTGTATTATTTTACTACATTGACAAAGTGCTAAAAGAATTAGGTGCAAAGGGGCTCTACCAACATCTTTAGAGCCCCAGCGACCTCACCTGCTAGTGGCGCACCTGCTGATCAACGGACGAGGCTCGTTAATTTATGGTACCTATGGAGTGGCTTCGGCCCCTACATGGGTACCAGGTGGTACAACAGTGTTGGTCCGGAAGGGTACCACCGTGCAGCTGTGCTAAAGCCCCCCAAGTAACCCAGCCCAGGCTGAGTTTCGTTAGGGGTTCAGCAGCTGCACCGCCGGGCCCCAGGCGATGTATGGTGCAGCAGGCATGGGACCAGTGGGGGCGAAACGGAGTCTAGTGTAGGTGGTGGGGGTCGATTCGCCGGCCAGGGAGACCCTTAGCAACGGCGTTGCCGCGGCCGCCTGCAACACAGTCATGGAGCCCGCCTGGGACCAACCACCCCAGGAGGCTGCCCCACATGTTGCGCATAATCCTGATGTGGGATCGCCGCTCCGGGTGGTAACCGGTGTGGGGTAGCGGCGGCCTTGCATCAGGGGGGTTTGGGAGCCCTTCCGTCCGGCGAGTCGGATCCGACCTAACCACACGGTTCTAGACAAAGCTAGCCCCTGCGCTTTGTCACTTACTGCTGCACCAAATGTCGCCCTGTCTTCACGCTTCTTCGTCTTCAAAATCTACAATGGCAGTGCAACAAAAAAAAGGTAAACGTTACACAGCGGCCCTAGGAAACCCCACGACTTCACTTTTCGAGGTGGAGTTCACTAACGTTCACTAACGTGGACTTCATGCGAACCTCGATGCCCTCCACCATCACCTTGAGACGGCCCGGCCCGCTGTGATGTTCCTCACGGAGACACAAATACGCCGCCCTGACGACACGTCTTACCTGTGTTACCCCGGCTATGTCATCGAGGAACAATTTCGAGACAAAGCCGGGGTGTGCGTGTTCGTTAGGGCGGATGTTTGCTGCCGCCGGTTGCGCTGCCTAGAGAACCCCTCCAATTCTGTCCTTTGGCTGCACGTAGACCATGGCTCTATGAGCCAGATCTATGTGTGCGTCTACCGTTCCCACACAGGGGATTCTGAGACAACAAAGCTCTTCCAGTACCTCAGCGAGACGGCTGATGAAGCGCAGGTGCGGTTCCCGAACGCTGACCTAGTATTTCTGGGCGACTTCAATGGCCATCACATTGAATGGTTGGGGTCCCTCAAGACTGATCATGCGGGTAGGGCCGCCCATGCGTTCGCTCTCTCCCACGGTCTGACCCAGATGGTATGCGGGATCACCCGGATACCAGACAGGTCAGATCACGCGCCCGCTCTGCTAGATTTACTGCTGACGAGTCGCCCAGCCCAGTACAGTGTTTCGGTAGGAGCCCCATTGGGTAGTTCCGACCACTGTGTTGTTCACGCTGGCATGAAGGTATCACCTCCTGCACGTGCTGTACAAATGTCACGACGACTATGGCACTACTCGTCAGCGGATTGGGACGGTCTACGCGATTACTATGCGTCCGTCCCCTGGAGCCAGCGCTGCTTTGTAGGAAAGGCTCCTTCGGATAGCGCTTCTGCGATTGCTGGCGAGATCAGTTTAGGGATGGAATATTACATCCCTTTCACTGATGTCGCCAGTATCCGCAGAGCCCGTCTCTGGTTCGGGCGAGATTGTGCCAAAGCTGTTCGACAAAAACAGTCGGCATATCGCGCCTGGATCAGGGCCCGGGCTGTGCGTGACCCAAACGTGGGCCACCTCAAAGCAGCGTAGAACCGGGCCACAAAATCCAGCAAGAGGGCCTTTAAAAGAGCGGATGCCCAGCGCATCGCGCGGCTTGGTCAGGAGCTCGCTTCCCATCCCACGGGCAGCCGTGGATACTGGCAACTGGCCAAGGCCGTGATATCTAACTTCTGTCAGCCCTCGCTGCCACCGCTGCGTTACCCAGATGGAACACTGGCTCACAAAGCCCAAGAGAAAGCGGAT